>PVJD01000889.1:0-333156 GCA_004026545.1 Mormoops blainvillei | reverse complement strand
TTCCTTCCTTCCTTCCTTCCTTCCTTCTTTCCTCCACCTTTTCAAAATCTTAGACAAACAGGATCCAGAACAAAAAGAAAAGTAAAGCATTCATTAAGTGAGACTGGAATGTAATAAAACATCCATCATTCTCCCTTTGGACAAAGTTTGCAAGCATACCATCACATGATTGGGAACCTAGAAAAAATAATTTAAAAGTAGACTTGGAAAAGAAATGTTATCCAGAGCGTCCTGTGCATGATCAGGAAAGAAACTTGGATAATAGGTCTGAAAAGAATTTAAAAATTCTGGGCCCTTATTTCTGTTCCATGTCTTGTGAGAGCTTATTAGGAAATTAATGTCCACTTTGTGGAGGCATCTTTGGTTTTAACGCAATGGAAGGAATGAAGCGCTACAGACAGACATTTCACGCAGACAGTGCTGGCATCACGGGCACGGGACACGCACAGCCCCACAGGGCCCCGTGCTTAGGGGAGCCTTGAGCTTGGTTCAGTGCCCTGCTGTCACTATCTGAGGCTCACTTTTAAACAAAGTGCTTCGTGTTTTCATTTTGCACGCTCTACAGCCATTCTTACTGAGGGGCATTAAAACGTAAGGAATATAACAGGCAGGTGGAGCCAACACAAAACTTTGAAGAGGCTACTGTCTCCTGGGCTAATATTATTTCGGGAAATAGTTGTAACTTTGAATGAAATGAATATATACTGAAGCTTGTCTTCTTCTGAAAGCCTAAAGTCGCACAATCATCGCGGCCATTTTTGGTAATTTGAATAATTAGCCCATAGTGCACCAGATTTTCCATAGTTTGCTTTTGCTTTATTTATTTGGTCCAAAACCCTTTAATATTTTTCTATTTAACTTTATCAGTTCATTCTTTGCACAAACATTTAATGTAATCGGGATGCTGTGCTATTTTAAAACTCCATGTAACTAGTGAAGACTAAAGCAGCTACCTTTTCAAGAAGATTTCTTTCATTGGAGGATGGAACATTAAAAAACAAAACAAAAGCATGTATAACAACGACTTGAAAGAAAAATGCATTAATTGAGCTACAGCAACGTGTTTTAGGGGAGCAGAGGAAGGGAAACTAATTCTGACCGTGAGGATGAGGGAAGGCAACGAACATCTACGTGTCTAATGTCAACTTACGGAGGTAAACTCCAAAGGGTATTCTGGGAGGAGGAATGACATGGGGATGGGAGAACAACTGGTATGTTCAAGCAGCAATGTCCAGAGCAAAGCGACTGGCGTTTGAGGTTCAGGCAGAAGGGAGATGATGTTGCAAAGAAGGCTGAAGCCAACTGTGGCGTGGGCAGTTTGTGTAGGGGCACAGGCTAACAGAGTAGAAGGAATGCTCACAGAGCTAGTGTGCAGAGGAAAGAAAAACATATCATAGAAACTATAACTCTACCTTGTTGAGTAATTGAAATTATGAACCAAGAGAGACCAAGCAGAAAAGTGGATGTTTTGATACAGAGGTATGGTATGTTCCCTAATAGTAGCGATCATTCCTCAGTGTGGCCTTTCTAGGAGGAGGAGAAGGAAGAACCCCATGGTTGCTTTTTAGTCTTAATATTGACATTTTCAGACTTTCTCACAAGTGACCAAATCTTGAGAAATGTTCTTAAACATCACCACCCTTGGTCAGGTATTTTTCTGTGTCCTGGAAATAACGCTCCACCTTTCATTTGAGTGGTCATGAGAGAAATATGTAAAAAAGCATAACCATATGTTTATAGTTGGAAAATCATCCATGTAAAGACTGCATATACAACACTCTGATCTGGTATAGTAACTGGAAATTACAAAGTCATGAAGGGTGATACATAAATGATTGAATTTGAAGAAACCGTGGGATAGGTGATATGGGGCTTTGAATAAGAAGGGAGCCCTGGAGAGCTGTGGGTGATAGAACACCCAGTAGAGGGTGTGGGGTGGGAATGAAGAACATCAGGTGATTTTGCTAGACCTGCCAGCAAAAGGGTATGTAAGGAGACTGGTGTCTGCAAACATGCTCCCCTCTTGTAGAGAGATGGATAGGTTTATGCTGGTATGAAACACACCACAATTTTGACAATGGTATCATATTTGCAGGCTGAGGTTATGTGTGCTTTTTATATTTGTCTTTTTAAAATTTTTGAGATTTGTAGAAAAAGAATGCATTGCTGCCATAGTTAGATTAAAATCCCATTTATTTCATGGATGTGTACAGTATTACACCCATCAAAATAAACTATTTCAGAAAGTATTTTACAGTGACGCTTCGGCTCCATCGTCAATTGTCAGTGCCGTGTGGTGCAGTGGGTAGGGATCCTGTTTTTAGGATGACCAATAGGTACGATGCCGATTGAGTCATCTGATGTTGCGATAGGTACAGTGCTGCTTGAGTCATCTGACTAGTATAGGAATGTGCCTCAACTTTTTTTTTTTTTGGGTGGGGACAATATTTGTTCTACTTTTAGTTTTATGAAAATAATTCACAGGGTACACTTGGACAGTGGGATTTCAAGTTATAAAAAGCTCCTTTCAAGTTTTGGATATAGAATTTACTGTTGTTCCAGGATTACTTGGAAAAGAATTTGAGCTCTGTTTTTCTTATGAAACATATTCAAGGAGATGAATTACTTTTCCATGCCATGAACTCAAGTAAAAAGTGAGATGCAATATCAGCAATGACTGCTCTTTTGGGGATGTCCCACTCGACCGACTCAGATAATTTCCTGTGTTGCGTCTTGGGCCAAAAATCTATTGAAAGGATATGCTTTCAAGAATGTAATATCTTCTGTGAGAATGTCAGCTATTGACAATATATTCAGCATGCTTATTTATTGATTTGAATTTCATCCAGGTTCACATACTCAGATCTTGATGCTTTTAATTCTATTACTTTAATACATTATTTCTAGTTCCTAACTTGTGGTTTCTAATTGATTAATTATGTTGATAAACGTGTACATAGGACTGAGTCATATGATATTGTGGGTACTTAAACTTTAAAAACTTATTTGTAACTTATTCTGACATATAATCATGAATTATTCTATTCTGCCCCACTTGCTTTTTCATTTTCTCTACACATTTACACATATTTATGGATTTTCTGAATTATTTAAGAATAAATTGGGGACATCGTGCCTCCTTACCTGTAAATACTATAGTTTGTATTTATTAGGAGCAAGGACATTCTCTTATATAACCACATTTCCATTATAAAATCAGAAAATTTAATATTGATACAATATTATTATTTAACTCACAGTCCAAATTCATATTATTATCATTTGCCTCAATAATAACCTTTACAACAATTTTTTTCCTTGTTTTGGATCCAACCCAGAGTCATACTCCATATACCTCTGTTGTCCACTTCAACTTGAAATGGTTATTAAGGCTTTTTTTTTTTTTTTTTGTCTGTCTTGACTTTGTCATTCCTTAAGAGTTCAGGCCAGTGCTCAGTTGGTTAGAGTGTCATCCCAATGCACCAAGGTTGCAGGTTCAATCCCCGGTCAGGGCACATAAAAGAATCAATGAATGAATAAGTAAGTGGAACAACAAATCAGTGTTTCTCTCTCTCTCTCTCTCTCCCTCTCTTTCTCTCCCCCCTCCCCCCCACCACCTTTATTTCTCTCTCTAAAAATCAAATTAAAAAAAGATAAAAGTTTAGACCAGTTTTGCAGAATGGTTCTCAATTTGGGTGTGCCTTATGTTTCTTTATGATTAGATTCAGGCTATGCTTTTTATAAGAAATACCACAGTGATGCTTTGTCCTTACTGTATCCTATCAGTGGGCAGATTATGTCAGTTTGCCCTAGTGTTGGTGGTGTTGGCTTTCATCATTGAAGGTGGTGTTTCTCCACTTTAAAGTTTCTCCACTATAGAGTTTTCATTTTGCCCTCCATAATTCACATGGAATTTGTATAGAGATACTTTGAAATCATGCAAATATCTTGGTCCTCGTCAAACTTTTACGCATCCATTGATGATCTCCTAGCCCAGTCACTCTACAATACTTTATTGAATGGCATTGAACTGTAAGAAGAAGGTTTTCCTTCTCCTTCATGTATTCATTTATTCATTCATATACTCATAAGTATGGTATTTGATAAGTTTTGATATTTAAAATGGCAATTTTATATGGTTCAACCTGTTACTTCTGTATCGTTTTTAGAATTGAAGGCCATATCATGCATCTATCTTCTCATCCAATGATATTTGCAGTAATTAAAAAATATATATGTTTAAAGTTATTGTACTTTTGCATTTTCTCTTACTGTGACTATATCTGTCTCAGCCAAGACTTTTGCTTATCGATACAGAATTCTGTACCCCTTCCCCTTACCCCCGGTAACACATTTCACTTAGCCTGTGTTGAAACAGCTCCAAGATAGGCCCTCAGTTTAATCTAGTCTATATTGAAAACAGTGTGAGTTGTGGATGTACAAGTATGAATGTCTTTACTGATCATTCAAATATTTTCACGAAGTCTCTGTTCTGTTTTTTGTTTTTTGTTTTTTTACAACTTTAAGTCAATAACCAAGGTTTTAGGAGGGTTAGAAAAAATTTGAACTCATCTGGCAATAAATGCAGAAATATAAACTCCTTCAGTCAATTTACCTGCACATTTATTTTAGTTTTAATTTTTTTTATGTAGCAGTAGGAAAATGTAGAGCATTATACATAATTTTTCAGAAGAATTGCCACTAAATTGAATGAATTTGCTTTAAATTCTATGTGCCTTCTGCTCTTTTACAACCTAAGTTATTTAAAATTTAGAACTATACAAAATACTTTTTGAGGATCCTACATGTGGTCTTGAAAGAGACTTCTTCGGAGAAACATCTTGTTGATAGTGGGTTTTATGTATTTAAAATAAGAAAACAAAGTCAGGGCAGTTTGACATACATTGGCTAACGGGCAGACTGGTTTCATGTTTTCTTAGCTAACACGTCTTTAAAGGTGTGATGTGAATAATGGTATCAGTTTCTTGGGAAAGGATGGCTAAGATGGCCTGGCCAGAACAGGTTAACAGACGTAGGGGCCTTGAGTGGAAGAATGAAGCAAAAAGGAGGTCGGAAAATCAGGAGAGATGGAAGAGGAGTAAGGCATCCTCGTGCTGGCAGGAAGTGGTTCTAACTCTGCTCGTGGGAACCTTACCCTAAACTGAAATGCTATGAAAGTCTTTAACGATTTTCAGTGGTGCACAAGCTCTATTTAAAGAGACCAGCCAATGTCAGACACTATTCTGAGCCTCAGTTTCCACAACTGTAAAATGGAGGAAATGTCTATATACGGAGTTGTCCAGACTAGGTATCTCGTACCTATTAGACACTCAGAAATGTTCCTTTCAGCCACCCAGTGCGAGTCAATAACCTAGATGGGTTTTCTGACTCACTGCATTTCCTGACATGGCTGATGTCTTAGCTCTACAAACAGACACGTTTCGGTTTGTTTGTTGGTCCAGTTGTTTCTTGCCCTGGCTGAAGGCAATTTGCATGGGAAGCAGTGGCTTACATCCAGGGAAGAAACTGTGAAGGGACCAGGGGGTGTTAGATGGGAGTCTGGATGAGCAGCATGTGAGATTCGGTAGTGATTTGGCAGCCACCCACAAATGAGGAAAGTTCCATTGTTAGAAAGGTCCTTGGAAGATTAAAAGATTCCCTGTAAGCTTGTTGCAACAGCAGGATGGGCAGAAAAGGAGGCAGAAAAGGAGACAGTTGTATGATGGGGAAAAGTCTTAGAACTGCTGGAAGGAATCACTGGAGGCGTAAAACTAAAGAACATAATCATGAGCGTGGAACGGAGAAGGAAAGCTCTCTGAGAAAGTTTAACGCCAGAAATTAATATACCCAATTTGCTCCAGCTAGTTTTTGTTGAATTCTTGTTAACAACTGATATTTTAGGGTTAAGAAACATTTTATTTAAATATCCACATTTTCTAAATATCCAACTTTTCTAGGTAACGTGCAAGGCTTTCAGTCTGAACATGACAAATGAAGTCAGATTCGCATCTATCAGATTAGAATAGTTTTATGTTTAACCTTTTCTATGGCGTGGAATGTGTTTTACAAAATGCATATTTTTGGTATCTGATTTTTGTCAGATGATCTACAAAATCAAAATTTAAAAGAATTTGCCGATAGTAAAAACATTGTCCAATGTGTAAGACCTTTTGATCCATTTTTCTTAAATGAGAAAATGAGATGTTTTGGGAAATGACTAACTCTGCCTTGGGAGCCAGAAAGACTAGATGTTCTCTTCTTTGTAAAATGAGGCTGATGACTACAGTGATGAAGACCTTTCAGACTGGACAGAGGAAGCTCCCATGTCTGTGCCCCACCTAGTGAGGGTCGACATAGCGTGAATATCACATTGATATAAGCGGTAATACAGATAGAGTGCTCTGTTCTGTGATATCTCCTGATCAACTTGGACATTCTATTTTTTTTTTAAACAATGTTTGGGGTAAAACAGTTATTCTCTAGGTAGTCTTGTTTTCCTTTTCAAGTAAATTTATAGCTTTAATAGGCATTGTCAAATATCTGAAGAATACATTGTGTGGAGTTTCAAGGTAACACATGCACAATCACACGCACATTTGTTCATTCATACCCTTTCTATACACTGTTTAAACGCCTTAGGGAAATTGGAAAATTTCATTAGAATGAGTTAGAAATGGGTGTCTACTTATTTACAGCTGCTCTAAAGACAAGGTTTTAAGGAGACTTTGTTTTGATTGTATATTGACAATAAATATGTTACTGAATGTAAAAATCAGTACCTCAGACATTAGTGATTTCATTATGTCCTCCTTCTCAATTGATTTTTAAAAGAAGATATAAAATATCAACATTGAAAAACAAATCCTCAAAAAGTCTGTGTTTAGAGATGATCACTATTGATCCATGCTCAAGTATTATATCATTTCTTCTTTGACACCTTATACTACTTTTTAGAACTATCCATTTTGCCTTAAATATATTTAGCATTATAATTTCAGTTATAACTAAATATATAAGCCATCCACATCCTTATTCTTTTTCATTTAACATGATTTTTATTTTCCCAATAACCTTTCTTCCTACTGTGTAATTATTTAAATAAAATCATGCAATGTAAAATGAACTAGCTAGGAGATTTGAAGACCTGGGTTCTGTTTGGACAGGGCTCTATATCTTTAAGCAAATCAATTAAACTCCGTTTCCTTCTCTCCAGAATAGTGTGATAGAATAAGATGATATGTATGGTTTCTTCTCTTCTGACATCCTATGATTTTATTAGTCTTTGACTGTGAGTAAACTGAGCAAAGTTTCATACTCAGTAAGGTAATTTAATCAAAATGAAAGGCAATCTAGATAATTTATCTCCAGATTGCCCTTCTTCTTAATAGCATGGTAGGAATTCTATTTCTTTTTTGTTTAGCTGGATAATTGCTTGAATTCTGTCCAGGGCCATTTCACAGCAGAATTTCAAATTTCAGTTTCCACGTTATCACATTGTCATTCGACTCTGCTGACTGATAATCCTGGTCTGAGGTGTTCTTTCTTTTTGAATCTAACAATATTCTGAAACCGCAGACTCATATGGAACTGGCAGCAGCCTCAACAATGAACGTACCCGTTCCATTCGGAGGGTCGGCTGGGTTCCGGCGCCTGTTTCTGTTGCGTGTTAAATGTGTGCGCTGAGTCCATTCATGGGACTCATGTGGAGGATTCTATGACTTCTTGTAAACCAGCTGTTTCTTTTCCTTCATCTCTTTTTAAAACCATGGGGGAATTGTTTGGAACATCAAATTTATTTCCCGGCAATTCCTGGCATGGAACAACATTGAAATAGAGCGTGTGTTCAACTTTCCCGAATGAGGGGAATAAAAATGAATAATAAGAAGACTTTGATCCTGATTTGAATAATTTTTATTGTGGTAAACTATACATCACATAAAATTTACCATTTTAACCATTTTTTAGATGTACAATTCTGTGGCCTTAAGCATATTTACATTGTGTAACCATTACTACTGTTAATTTTCTGAACTTTTTCATCTTTCAAAACTAAACTTTGTACCCTTTAAACAATAACTTCCCATCCCTCCCTCCTTCCAAACCCTGGAAACCACCAATCTATTTTCTGTCTCTATGAATTTGATTACCCTAGGTACCTCATATAAGTGGAATCATATAATATTTCTCCTTTTGCGAGTGACTTATTTTACTTAGTATATTGTCTTCAGGGTTCATTCATGTTTTAGCATGTGTCAGAATTTTGTTTTTTAAAGTCTGAATAATATTCCGTTATATAGATGTGCCACATATTGTTTATGCATTATTTGTTCAGGGACATTTGGGTTGTTTCTAACTTTTGGCAATTGTGAACAATGTTGGTATGAACATTGGTGCACAAATATCTGTTTGAGTCCCAAAGTTCAATTCATTTAGGTATATGCCCAAGGAATGAAATTGCTGAATCGTATGGTAATTCTATGAGTTAAATTTTTGGAGAACAACCATGCTATTTTCCACAAGGTTTGTACATTTTACACTCCCACAAGCAATACACAAGGATGTGATTATTTTAATTGTTCTTTCTTCTTTTCCCCTTCCCTTCTTCTTCCTCTACTTCCTCTTTTTTCTCCCTACTCTCCCCTCTCTCAACCAAAGCTTACTAATTGTTTACCATAGATTTAGCAAATTGAGGTACTTTTTAGTACTTTATGAATTATTTAGGAAACTGATCAGAAGGTAAGGTGAATCCCAGATATTGAGAAAATATAGAATCAATCTGCTTTCATATGCCCAGGCACTAGCTAGAGCTCGGACTGCATCAGTAGTACCGACACAGGGAGAGGAAGAACAGTTTGTAAGGAGTGTAATTAAGACTATAAAGTAGTTTGTTTTACAACCTGAGTCTTTAAGTGAGAGTTATGTTCCAAATGCCTTTCAAAATCAAGTACCAATAATTTTTTGGAATGTCATTTGCTCTGCATGTACTATCTCTTTTTCTCCCAACAAATGATGCAAGTTCGTTGTATAAGGAAAGTAAGATACCTGAAAGCAGGGGTTCATGGGAGAGGCCCATGACCACTGACTTCTTTTAAAAAATCGTTCCCCCTCAAGAGGGGAGGGTGATAACAGAGGCAAGAATGGGAGGGGTCATTAAGGAACATGTATAAAGGACCCATGGACAGAGCCAAAGTGGGGTAGGATTGAGGGTGGGATGTGAGGGTGGGTGGGTGGGAAAGCGTTGGTGGGGTAAAGTGGAGACAACTGTGCTTGAACAGCAATTAAAAAAAAAGCATTAAATGGTAAAAAAAAAAAATCATTCCCTCTCATCAGAAGTCTTAAATGGTCTCAGGATGTTGGATTTAGAGGGGATTTCAGAGACATCTAGTTCAACTCACTGATTTTATGATATAGAAATTGAGAATCAAAATGGTCTTAATGCTAAGAGATCAAACTTAAGACTATACACTAAGCCCAGTGTTTTTTTTTCTGCCAAAATATATAAGTTGAATTCTTAAGAATTCTGACATTATCCTTCCCTTAAAAATATTTATACCCAACCCCTGAAATGTACACTTCAGTGGAAACTTCAGCATCCACCCTTTTATAAAGGTGTAAATGGAGAAATAAAAGTGGAAAACTATAGCTAGTACCAATATATGCAAAAACACATGAAATTTCCTTGAAAATTGTATTAGTATTAATCTGTATCAGTTGCGAAGCCAGGTTATGGAAACATTTCTCCTGGAGTACCCTAAGTACAAATGTAATGATGACTCTAGACCTTTCTTTGCATGGGAATTGGAGTGGGTATCAGACTCCAGACAAAAGGTGAGCCATAGGGTAAAATTTTTAGATGATTTTGAGGAAGTTAAGGTGGTGTGAGGACAAGAATAGTTTTAGAATGAGCGATTGGGGTAGTTAAGGTTAAATTGCTGCTTTAAATGTGATCAATTCCAAGGGTTAAAGAAACCAGTACTAATGAGCTTTTGCCTATGGATTATATCCTTAATTCTTGCTTATTTGGGGGAAACCCAATCCCCCATTCAATGACTCCATTGAATTAGCAATAACTGGAGCAAGTGAAGAAAGAAGTGCTTATCTAACTAAAAATTTTAAATGAGAGTGAAATACATTATTGAAAATATTGACAGTTTAATTTAAAAGTCTATAAATGATTATACTAAAGCTAGTAATTTTCTATTCAAATTCAGCCACTCAAGACATAGACACCACTAATGTTTGTTCATTCATCCTAAAAGGAATCATGAAAACCCAGAAAGAATGCCTGATATTTTTAATAATACTAGTTTCAAATTCTATCTAGATTTGTTCTTAGATGGAGAAGATTTTAAATAAAAAGATGTGCAGGGTATTTTTCTGATACTACCAATAAAAAAAAAAGACAAATCAAACAAGTTACATAATCATTTCATAAAAGCTACTGTCTCAAGACTGAGACCACTTTTTCTTTTTGTTTTTTTTTTTTAAGACATAAGTTATTCTGAGAGCAATCTCCATATGTAAGTTGTTTCAATTAGGAGAGAGGAATGACAATATTCAACAAATAGTTTTCTCATGAGAATAATGTATGAGTGAATAAACTTAAATTCTTTTGAATGTTCTAATAAAAGATGCTGAAAAACACCACAAAACAGATAGCCAAGATTATAACTTATTTTGTTATACAGAAAGTGTCAGCCTTGTAAATCACATTCTCTGCAGGGATTTTTCTTGGTTTGCTTGCTTTCATTATTTTACTTTTCTATTCTTCTTTTCTGTGTTGTAGCCTTTAGGAGCTCTTACTACTTACCCAAGAGATCTAGTCAGGATTAATTTTTGCTAGCAACAAAGAGGGTCACAAATGAACTGAGAATAGTCTCATTAGCCTACACATTGTGACATTTATTTATTTTAATAGCCATGTTGCAAATTTCTCTTGGTTCTCTCAAGATTTAAACCACACTAAATATCTGAGTATTTTTTTCGGATTTCTCTGTTGATACTATTGATAATAACGAGAGTGTGAACTTTAGTCATTTAATATAAAAGCATATTTCAGTTTTATATTCTGGGTTTTTCTAGCATTACTGAGCTGTGATTGACAAATAAAAATTGTATATACAATGTGATTTTTAAAGGTATACAAAGTGGCGATTTAATATACATAAACATTGTGAAGTGATTACTGCAATCAAGTTAATTAGCACACCCATTGCCTCACATAGTTTTCTCTTTTGTGTGTGTGGTGTGAACACTTAAAATCTACTCTCAGCAAATTTCGGGTACACAACTTAGAAGTATTAACTATAATCACCATGTTGTAGATTAGGTCCCCAGAATTTATTCACCTTGTAACTTAAAGTTTCAGTTTTATATTTTGTATAATTCACATAATCAGGCTTGATTAGTATGGCTATGTTAAAATTTCTGTTTAGTTTAGGGCCGCCTCTTGAATCATATTTGGTTAACATCGTGGCTGTGAACAATAAAGCAGTCAATCTGTACTAAATCAAGTTCATGTATAAGTAGATAATTATATGCTTGGAAAATTAGGAACCACGAACTATTTGGTTAACTTTATCAAATATTAAAGGAGAAACTAAAGCAATCCAGAATAATCCTTACAATCATTTTTTTTTTCAAAATCCTCAGAAGAGGTTAGCAAACATAGAAATGTGAACATGTCACTTAACGTATTTGGCTCATATTATCTCTCATATACACAACTGATGTCATTATAGTTTGATAAACACTTTAGCTTCAAGCCAAAATAATATTTTTCTTTCTGTATCTACAGCCATTTTAAAACTTTCTTTCAAAATTTCTACCATGAACTTTTCTAATGAGATGCCTCCAGGTACTGGTGACAGTGACTGCAGCATTCTAAAGTTGTGCACCTGAAACCTATATAATTTTATTAACCAATGTCACCCCAATAAATTCCACAAGAAATAAAAAAGAAAACAAAGAATATTTTCCCTCTACTATGCTTTTTAAAGTTCTACAGAAAGTTCAGTATGGGGAGGCAAAGTAAAATACCTAGGTTTTCAATTTTTGCTTTCATTGGATATTACTTTTCCTTGGCACTCTCTTATCTGCACTTGGCTAGCATCCCTGAACTTTCTTAACTGCAAAATCTGAATCTCCAAACTGCTTATTCATTCTCCTGGATTCTTTCTTTTTACTGTTGTTTTTAATTTTACCATGAACCTATTTTATCCACTTTGAATGGAAAACAATTCATTTTCCTTTTTGTATAATTTTTGTTGTGTTCACACCCCCTAGTGTCCCTTATGCCTCATTCTATACCATTCTGGTCACATTTTTGTGTTTGCTCTGATCACATTTCATTGTTCACTATATTTAGAAATTACTGTCTAAAAATGAGTTGTTTGGAAAGTAGGAGAGAGTCTACTGTTTCTTTCTTATAAAACTCCTGGAAACTCTATTGATGCTTATATTACTAAGAACTGTTTTAGATTCTTTAAGCACCTTCTTTAACCTCATATCATTTATCTAGACTCTTCCCCAAGTGGGGAAGCCTTATAGGAATGCTCATAGGAACAGCTGAAATTTCTCTGGTAGCAAGGTGGGATAATGTTGTCAAGAAGTATTTCATTTTATTATTTTTTGTGTTTGCATTGTTTTTCACTGTAAATATACTTACTACCAAATGTGGATCTTTGGCAGAATATAGTAAGTGCATATCATGTCTCTTATTTGGTGCACAGCTCTCCACATCTTTAAAGGAAAAGTTATGTGTAGTACATACAGTCAAAACAGGGCATCTTTTCCGCACTGCTATGAAGTTGAACATTTATCCATCCATCCATCCATTCATTCAATAAACATACACTGGGTTCCTATCGTAGGCATGGTAATATAAAGATATTTAAGATATCATTCTTCTTAAGAATCTTCTTGACAATTGGAAAGATAAGCATGTATAAGTATAATGCAGTGTGCCAAAAAAATGGTGTATACATGTCATGGGAGCATATTTCTGTCCACGTGTTCTTTTGAAATGCTCAAGAGTGTTCTCAACTCATAGGTACATGAAGGACTTGTCCTGTGCAACCACCAGTCTGAGGAAGATGATTTATGATGTTGCAAATCCTTTATTTCTAGGCTCAGATTTGGGGGTTTGGACATTAGGTCTGTAGTATTGAGTACTTGGTAGACAGTGGGTGCCCTTTTTCCTACTCCTGCCTATGGCCATCACAGTTACCGGCCTTCTGTTGCCATTGGCTGGAGTTCTGGGTCTGTGACCCTTAGGCAAACCCCTAACTGGTTAGCTTTATTTCCAGCGTTTGAGAATATCACAAAGGTGATCATCTGTCAATGCAGAGACCATTATTGGTAGCTGGAAAGGCCTGCTTCGCACCATTACCAAGACTAGGTTTTTCAGTTCTCTCACTGCCAGTCAGGTAAGGTGACCACTACCCCGAATCCTCGTTCTCCTTGCACTGGCTGGCACTGGCTGCACTGAGCAAGATCTTCTTACTGAGTTTTCTAAGAAGTAGGTTGAGTTTCTATAGATGTGCAGGCACATAGGTTGAGTTACACTTTTGCATTTCAGAGAAAAGCAGCACCAAAGAAAAACTGAGCTTTTTCTGAGATAAATGTCTCTGGGGCTTAAAAAAAAAATGAGGCACCTAATAGCATGAAGGCAAAACTACTGCTTGTGGCTCCTTCATCTAAGAGGCTGAATTTTGACTGAATACATTTATTTCACTTTGCTGAGTAATCAGGATTATCAAAGTTTGAGCTCATCTTCAAAATGTGTAAAGAAGACCCCTTAAGAAAATTCGAACCCCACCTCCAGCCCTATTAGTCATTTGCTGAATTCTGATGTGGGGTATGCAGGGTAAAGCTCCAGGTTTCAGAGAGAACAGCTCAGTGTGGCCATTGGCACACATTGTCCTCCCGAAGGGCTGACATGACTGGGGACTCTCCGAGCATGCACCTTTTCAAGGTGTCTCCAGTGTGAGTTTCAGGCATGCTTGCCTGCTTCTTTATTTATGTCCTGCCAAGAGCTCTTGATGTTTCCTTCTCTTCTTGTCTTACCTCTCCCTTTCCCCCCTCTCTCTTACCTCCTACTCTCTTTTCTCTTCTCTCCCCCCATCTCCCTGACACTCTCTCTGTGTCTCTCTCTTTCTCTCTCTCTCTCTCTCTCTCTCTCTCTCTCTCTCTCACACACACACACACACACACACACACACACACACACACACAAACTTCGAGAGCAAATGTTAATTCAGTAAACTTAGAGGACCACTTCTTTCACAAAGATGTTAGTACCAACATTTTTATGTAGAAATGCGCCAGCTCCTTTCATCCACCTTCTTGCTTTCATAGCTATTCCCTTGGCCACACAATGACCCAGCCAAAACCTTGAAATTGATGCATCTGAAAGGAGCGTTAATTATTTTGGACATGGCCCATCTACAGCTCCAGTTTCTGGGGGGTGTTGAGTATGAAAACAGATCACGGCAATGTATTCATTAATTCAGAATGAGTAACTACCATTCAACAAATAATTTGTTCAGTACATGTCATTACATTTGCTCTCCCCATTTATTTCATCTGTTCTTTTCTGTATTTTGAACGAGTAGGCTGATGTTTTGACTTTTTGTCACTAATGGGAGCATTTGGTGCATGCAGATGGGCTGTTCAGCTTTTATGAAAACAAGTCCCTAAGTCCTAGCCTTGATCATATAGCAAAATAAGGAAATTTCAGGTTATTTGGAAAACCCATTTGACAGGTTACTGAGCTCTTCCTTCCACATCACATCTCGTCACGTAACACAAGCAGTATGGTGAGGTCGAAGATGGCTAGAGTCCTATAGTCTCTCCTTGGGCTCCGATTCTTCTCATTGCTAGCCAAGGAAAGCTTGGGGAAGACACTGAACCATCATCAGTCTCCATTTCTTGACTGATTTTAAGCATTAAATGAGAGAGTAACTACAGCTAAAATCTGGCGGGCATCCCCTTACGATACAGTGTGACTCACGGCATCCTCTCCTCAATCACGTGGGGTAGGCACTCTTATTATCCCTATTTATTAGGTAAGGAAACTGGGGCACAGAGGGCGAAGTAACCCGCTCAGAGCTGCACAGCTAGCAGTGGAAGACTCAGGATTTGACTCCTGTGTGTCTAGTTCTGGAGTCAAGAATTCCATTATTGTATTTTGAGTGCATATAGAGTTTATATTACAAGGCCCAAAACATGTCAATTCAAGTTATGGACCCCAGCTTGACTGCCAACATGAAGGACAAAGTAAACGCACAGTCAGGCTTCCCTTAGTCTTCTCTCGCCTTGACAAACGACCTGACTTTCTTAAGAATTTCCTCCTATATCAATTTGAAAAATTGAGATATTTTCAAAGACTGGCCCAGGTAAGAGTGTGAACTCCTATCTAACTCTCAAGTTCCTGTCACAGATGCTATGACTTAGGTGAAGTCTCCTTTCAACGCTACCTTACCCTGCCTTTGGTGCTCCATTCTCAAATGTTCCCAGTGTCCCTAACTGCGAGGCCTGGACAGGCAAGGCCCTTATACTCCCTCCTCCCTTTTAAACCACATTTTCTTGGAAACTTGTCTTCTGACTCATTCTCTCCAACCCTGAGAGTTTACTTGCTTGCTTGCATCATTTCAAGGCTACACATTGTACTTTGGTCCCTGAGTCAGACAGTCTAAAAATGTGGTAGCAGAACGTAGGTACCTCTCCTGGGCAATGCCAATGAGCCTATGAGAAATCTTTTAGAAACAAGAGAGGAAAGAACACAAGGTTTGGTGGTAGACTTAGCTTCAGATCCTGTCTACCATTTCCTAACTCTATGCCCTGAAGCAAATCATTCAACTTCCCTGACTCTGTTTCCTTATCTGTAAAATGGGGATCATAATAACAGTGGCTCAAATATACTATTTGTCAGGAAGTAGGAACTGGGCTACATATATATAGATTATCATTTTTTCATCATAACATCCTATGGTGTAGGCGTAATAATAAACGGTAGGTCAGGCCTGGGCCTTTGAAAGGATAAACAAATTAGCTAAGGTCTGACAGCCGGTAAACGTTGGACCTGGAATTCAAACCTAAGTCTGTCCTACTAGAGCTCTTATATTCTTATCCCTTACTAAACACTTATTGCCCTCTTTATGTTACAGGAACTGATAACGTCTTAAGATACTTGGAAAATTTAAATGAAATAAGGTATACAGTGTGTCTAGCATAGAGCCGAGTACATTTTCTTCAGACACGTCAGTTGCCTTTCCTCTGCCCCTTTCCCAAGGCCCTGCGGTGATAGGAAAACCAGCTTTGGCAGGCGAGATAGGGGAGCTATTTTTGGCTGGGCGAACGGGGCCGGGGAAGAGGAGAACCAGGAGCTTTTCGGCATCTCAAATCAAACCAGGCTGACGGCTTTCAGCTCTGTCTATACATAGGCCTGACTGGCTGGCTTTGTTGGTTATGGCTTTATTTAGAAGCTCACGTCCCTTTTGGAACCCTGTAACCTGAGAAAGAGTGAACAACTGGAGGAAAAATGAAAAAGATTAATGGATTAAAATATATTTGCAAAAAATTCCTATAGGAATCGTGGCTGCTTAGCCTAGTGACGAGAAAGCTGGGGAGTGTACTTCTTTGATGATGCAGAGGGTCACATTATTGATAATGGCAATGTGTGTTCCTTTAAAGGTGGGAAGTTGGGCGTGGTTACATCCAAGTCCTTTCAAAATCTAAAATTTCACATGTCTGTGACCATGAAGAGTGGAGAGTTAAGATTAGAAGTTGCAGGACCATGAGGACTTAAGGGCACTGAAAGCCTGATAGTAAATTTTTCTCTCCTTTGGACACTTTAGGTATTTATAGGTCTTGCCGTCTTCGTGTGATTGCATCCAGTTGATTCAGGTGGGAAACAGCTACCTGTGTTGTATGTCCCAAAATAGAGCTCTTTGAATCCTTCATTTATGTAAAAAAATTCTGATTGTTTTTTTATATTTAGGCATAAATTTTTCTTTTAAGAATATGAATATATTCATATTAGTCACTTATGCATTAGTGTCAATTACTTTAACAGTTCCCTTCAGCTGAACAACCATAGGTTTTTTGAGAAAATGAAATAAAAGTATTGTTCCAAGAATATTACTTAGGCAAGAATGAAGGGATTAGTATAATACAGGGAACTTGGGCAGCTCAATGGCATCATGAGGGCAACGGTACCACTCAGGAGAGAATATAAAAGGCCAGTGGAGGTCAAGAGAATGGAAAATGGCAATGAGGCTGCCTTTTAGTTTATCAGTCATTTAATCAACAACAATTATGTATCAAGCACTGAGACAGATGCTAGAAGCACAGAGGTTAATAAGGCATGGCTCCACACTTGACAACTATATTAATTAGGGTAGCACTGGCTGCTGTAACAAAGAGAGTAATTTATATATGTAATCGTTCAAATGCAGAAGTATACTTTCTGCTCTTGTAATGGTCCAGGTCGCTGCTCCTGGTCAGTGAGCAGCTCCCCTGAGGGACCAAGTTGCCTTCCAACTTGTGTCTCCTCCATCTACAGGGGTCCTACCTTCAGTGACATTCAGCTGATGCAAAGAGGCAATGAGGGCCTCCTTTTTCTCAATGCCTCAATTCACGTGGGTTCACCCTCCATTGTGACAACAAGTTACAGGGCCACAGTAACAGCAAGTGTGGCTGGGAAATGTATCCTGCGTGCTTGACCATGAAGAAAACAACAGGGTTCTTGTGAACAGCTAGCATTCTCTGCTATATAAACAAACTAAATTTATGAAAAGAAGTTACCAGTGGTCACATCAAGTTTTCCTGAGCTACCATGTCAGTTCTGCATGCAAAAAAAAAAAAAAAAAAATCCCCTAAGCCGTGTGCAAGGGCATTATGAGATTTAACTTCCTAGCAGATTTACACGTTATACCTTCCCATCTCCCACTCTTCCTCACTTCCTCTGACCACTTTGCTTGTGTCCCTGGCTCAGGGCTACTCTCTACATTGCATATCGTCCAGGCCAGGAGTCAGAAAAATGTGGGCCCGCAGATCAGATGCAGCCTGCTGCCTGTAGTGGAATGGCTAGTGAGCTGAGAGTGGCTTTTACATTTCTAGGTAGTGGAAAAAAATCCAAAGAGCAATAATATTTCATAGTGTGTTAAAAATGATGGAAAATTCAAACTTCAATGTCTATAAATGAAGTTTTATTGGAATACAGCTGTGCTTTTTTCTAAAAAAAACACATTGTCTATATGGCTACTTCTGCCTATAACCACAGGGTTAAGTAGTTGCAACAGAGGCTGGCCCACAAAACCTAAAATATTTACTGAACAAATGTACAGGCCACTGGTCTAGCTCATGAGACAGGGAGCCTCTGTTGTGGGACAAAGGGTGTGACCAGCAAGCTGAAGTTTGCTGTAAATATGGTAGAAAAGACAAGAAAGGTAAGTTAAGACCAGGCTCTTGATCCCTGATATCAATAATAAATAGAAAAGATAAGGAGATGATCAAAGTTAGGAGAAGAGGCTTGTATTATGTCCAAGGCAGGAAAGGAAAAGAGATCAAGATATAGTGAAAATCAAGGGGCCTGCTAGGAAGAACTCAGAGACAGAAGTCAGAATCTGGCGCCACTCCTAATATTTCATTTGTGTTTCTTTTATCCTTTTCTTTTTTCTTTATATTTGTGTGAATGCTTAATCTCTGTAGACTGCATTGTTTTATCTTTTTATCTTATGCAGTATCTAGAACAGGTACTCAGAAAATATTGAGAACAAGTGCATAAATGAGTGAATGAATGGAAGGGTTCTGGGCTGCTACTCGTTTGCATGACACTGTGAAAATTTGGAAAAATTCATGAATTTGGGCATGTGCAGCCCCAGGGGCAAATGCCTTGGCAGTAGGTGATCTATTGTCCACCTTGTGCCTTCCCGTGTAGCACCCTCATGAAGGCAAGTACTTGCACAGGGGGACACAGTGACCCCAAATGGAGTGACACACATTTCTGTTGCGCAAGAGCTTGAGCATACACATAATTTAGCAAAATTCTTGCTTATATTCACCTGTACACATGGCAGCTGTCTGGCCTCCTAAACTGGTCCAAAGTAGAACAATGCAAAGTAATCGTCAGGCTGTTTGCTTTTAGCCATGCAAGTGGCTTGGTGCAAGTATGACTCCTCAAATATTCAGATCCTGATCAACTTTCAGCTTACAGGGTGACCGAACACTCCTTTAGAGGGAAAGGTTACGTGCCATAAAAATACTTCATGCCCGATATTGGAGTAGTGCAGAAATTGGAGCCTATATAAATATCTTGATGTTGTTCCATTTGGATACATGCCACAAAAATAACCTAGAGAAGTTCTGAAACAGTGTCAATAAATCATCTATTTAGCTTGACACTGCAGTGAACCAATTTATTTCTTCTGTAAGCCTAAGTGCTCTTCAAAGCCAGACAACTTTAAAGCCCTAATTTGAAATTTATCCTCATATTGGCCTAAAGGATGACCAAAAACTAGTGCGAAAGGAAGAAAGGAAGAAAGGAAGAAAGGAAGAAAGGAAGCAAGGAAGAAAGAAAGAAAGAAAGAAAGAAAGAAAGAAAGAAAGAAAGAAAGAAAGAAAGAAAGATAGATAGATTAGGGGAGGAGGCTTGACTTCTGCTGGACTGAAATAACTGACATTTCAATGATTTCAATGCAGTGTATCTGGACCTAATAGGAGTTTGAATGAAAAGACTTAATGCAATTTCCTTCTGCCTATGCCCTAGCTATTTGAGACTACTGTCTTTTCCCCCCCTTCTTTTTCTTGTTTTCTCTTATTCCCTATTAGTTTGTCTTTTCCATTATGTGCACCCCTGTCATTCTAACTAGCTAGTTAGCAGTTTCTGGGTACATTACTAAGCCACGTGACAGTGATTCCAGAATGAAGAGGCTGGTGATTAGCTCACTATATAGCATGATGTGCGAGAAGAAAGGATTCTCTGGTGTGGAAGATAGTGGAACATATTGGGTTAAACAAAAAGATTTTTTGCTCAAGGTCTTTAGAATGCTGATGACCCTGTGATACTTTAAGGTGTGGGCACACATGTAGGGTTCAGTGTCAAATAAACTTCAGAAACTTGTTTGAGTTCAGAACCTCTTTCGGTGGAACGAATGTCAGGGAGAACTCACTTCATGACAAGGTGCTTGGAGGGAGCACCTCCTTTGTAGAGCTGGCAGAAAACAATGTGGCTAAGACAAAATCACATCTGGGACAAAATTAACAAATGCTATTTATTCATAAACTTGTGTCGAGGGAATTTGTCTGAGGTCACTTTCATCTCAGAGGGTTATAAAGGTATTAGAAAGCAGGGTACATTTTGTAGACTGAAAAGAAGAAACACTGAGATGGTCTTTGGTTGGCAAGTATGCCTTTAGGGTGGGATTTTGGAAGTGGGGAAGGCTTCCCCATTCTTAGTTGGTTACAAGTGGCAAGTGAGCAGTGTGGGGACATTCCAAAAAGGAAAACCAAGTGGAGGTCAATGGGGGTGCTTTATCCTCAAACTGTCATACTATGCCTTACGGGAGGCAGCTATGTGGCGGGCAGTTTCTCAGATGTGACTGTTTGACACTGGGTCAAAGGGAAAGGAGATATTTCTATGGACCAGGCATTGTACTAAGCCCCTTATGTTAATTTTGCATATGCTATTTTATTTCATTTAAGTAAGCCAAACTTTGTGGGAGTCTTTATCATTTCCACCTTGCACATGAACAGAAGTTAAATAACTCGAAGTTTGATGATAAGGAAGTCAGGGAATTCTGTGTCCAGTATGTCTGGCCTGAAACTTCTTTGTAATACACCAAACTTTTCTTTTATCGAACCCCGGTAAATTCATAATCTACAAGGATTTGACATTATTATATCTTCCACAAGTCACAAAACAGTAAACTCCAAGGGAAGGCCAAATTTTGGTTATACTGAAATATTTTTGAATTAAAAATTGCTCATAACAGATGCAATATTAATTTGATTGTGCCACACCAAAGTCTCTTTTGGGGCAGAGGTTTGTGTGTGTGTTTTTGTTCTAAAGATATTTACTGTTATGGTATTTGATCTAATTATTCTTTAGGCCTTTGAAGGCTCTCAAATACTTCCATGGTAGATTAAGGGAGGACTGAGAATGAGGAAAAAGAAGTTGTACTATTCTTTTGTTGGCTTTAAATGTTCTTAATGATGGACTTCAACACAACCTTTCCATACATGATTTATATCTTCCTTTCTTCCACACCTGATATCCACTTGTTTAGAAAGGCGTCTACCTTTACCTTATAGGAAATCTCTTCTCATTCGTATTCCGTTCCTAGGCCTTCCTGTCCTCCCTTTCTTTCTGTGTAGCCTTCTCCTTCATTCAAAACCCAGCTCAAGCTCTTATGAAGGCAATGTGAAGTAGTGGACAGAACTAAGAAAGCTGGTCTTTTTATAGAGTGGTATTTTATTTTCAATGATGGAAAATCTCTTATATACGTAAGAGTGAATAACATAATTAGCTGTCACCAACACTTGTCACCCAGCTTTAGCGCTGATGAACGCTTGGTAGATCTCCATTCATCCATGTGCCTCCACCATCACTGTCTCCCTCCCCTTGCCAGTGCAGCATTGAAAAGAGGCAGCTGCGGTGACATTCCTGCCTTTTTTTCAATCTCAGAGGGAAATCGTTTAATATTTTATCATCAGTTATATTAGTTATAGGTTCTGGTTGATGCCATTCACCATACTGAGATATTTTTCTATTTCTAGCTTTCTGAGAGTTTTTTTTTTTATCTTGAATGGGTGTTGAATTTTGTCAAATGCAATCCAATATATTGAGTGATCATAGTTTTTTTCCTTTAGTTTGTTAATATTGTGCATTTTATTTTATTTTTTTAGTGTAAATTAATCTTGCATTCTGGAGACAAACCCTATCATGGTCATAATGTGTTATCCTTTTAATATATTCCTGGGTTGACATTCAGATCATTTTATTAAGAACTATTGTATATACCCCATTCCATTAGTCTTTAGTTTTGTCTTTCTGCAATGTTTTAGTTAGGTTTGCTATCATGGTAATGTTAGAGTCATCAAATCAGTTCCCCAAAACTATTTTCTGAAAGAACTTGTGTAAGATTGATATTATTTCTCCCTCAAATCTTTAATATAATTCACTGGCAAAACTATTGTGACTGGGAATTTTCTTTGTGGTAATGCATTTAAAAATTATTACAAATTCCATTTCTTTGCTATATATATATCTATTCATAGATAGGAAGATACATATAAGCCTATTTATACATACATATTTTTTACATCTCTATTGTTGGTTGTGGAATGTTGTCATTTTCAATAAAACCATGTTTATTTAATTTAAGTTATCAAATTTATTGGCATAAATTCCTTTCCTTGTACTCACAAAGCTACTAAGCGGCAGAAGAGCAAAGCAACTCAAATCTTCTGAACTCAGGTCCATTGTTTTACGTGTTATCATAGCATATGATACAAATGATGACTCAATTTGGCCAATACCTGTTGATATCCTACCAGGTACCAAAATTTTTGCTGTGCCATGGAAACACAGATGATCCAGAGGGTATTGTTAGCTTCATGTATCTCATTTTCTGATGGAGGTAAACTTATAAGTAAATTGTTTTTTGGATATGGAGTGATAAGGGCTACCATAAATTGAACATTCCAGAAGAAGAAATGATTGATTAACTCTGGAAGTGGAGAGATCATAAAAGGGTTTGTGGAGAGATCATAAAAGGTTTTATAGAGAGGGTAATATTTACGTATATACACTGGGCTTTAAAGAAACTGTGAAAATATCTCAGGTAGGAAATACTTGGGTAGCGAAAAGTGAGTGTTAAAGGAACCAAGTTATGGAAGGGTAAGCTGTGCTCAGGAAAGAATGACCAACCTGGGGCCAGTGGAGGTGCACTCAGAGTTTAAGAGGCAGGGGGAAGTCAGATCTTAAAGAGTCTAGCCTTATATTCCTGGTAGACAGTATTTGGGAAGCCTGTGGCCCTTCTTAAGTAGAGAAATGACAAAATCGAGATGTAGAGGTTAGATAGACTGGCAATATTTCTCAAATATGACTTTGGAACATGGTGCATAAGAATCACCTGGGATGTTCATTAAAAACTCAGATTTCTGAGTCCAGTCCCAGCGCCACTGAGCAGGGTCCCTGGGAGCAGGCCACCGCTCGTGTATTCGATGCCTTTCGGAGGAACCCTGATGCTCTGAGGTTGAGGAGAGAACTGGAGGAGAGCTTTGGTTTTCCTTCTAGTCTCTCACCTGGCTCTTCTGGACTTCCTTTGAGCAAAGCATCTCTTCTTTTGTCTTTCATATTAAACATTCTCATAATAGTTTAAATTAACAAAGGCTTTCAACAGCTAATACTAGTTTGAAAAACACTGGACCAGAGGCTGGAGAAAGTGGTGTTTTGTAAACAATTTGGCTGAAATCCAAATGATTTGGATTTTGAAATGTCTGTGATGAGTGTCGGGAGGAACGGAGAAGACAGGGATGGATTCAAACACCACTTCTCAAGTCAAATAGCAGGCCTTGTGGAAGGGCTGTAGAGAACGAAGAAGAAAAGGGGGCCTAGGTTTACTCCCTGCAGCATTGCTTGCCTACGTCCCTAGGACCTGTATTTGTGGATCTTTTCCCCTTTTTGATTCCTGTCAACTTGACAATGATAGCAGGAAATCACTAAGTGTAAATTTTATGATTCTCATGTATTTCCAAGTTGCCAGATTATTCACCATAAGCTACTTGCTCAGTGGGTTAATTCTCCAACTGAATTTTTTTTTTTCACGCAGTATTACCACCTCTCATTGTAAGGAACCTAGATTTGCCTTAGAAATAGATGCCTCTGTAATCTAGAGCACGGGTAAACATGAAGTGAAAAATTATATTATTATAATGATGCAGTGTCAAAAATTTGCTCTTTTCTGGGACAAGGAGCCAAATCTACTCCATGTTCTTGAGTAGAAAGAATTCATAATCAAAATAAAATCACAAAAACTTAGAGTTCAAAATAACTGACTTTAAAAGCTTGGAAAGGAAACTGTTTTCATGACCTTTAAGTCTTTTCATTTTGTTTGTTCGCCTTTTATTTCTAAGCCACGTTTAATGGCGGCCTGAGTTGGGCCCGCTGACCGACGTACGGCAGGCTGGGCCCTGCTCGCTTTGGTTCACGTGCTGCTCCGCGGGTTCTGCCGGCAGCGGTTGAATAACGGGGTCACAATGACTTGCGCTGTCCAATTACAATAAATAAGCAAGCCCTTCAGAAAACTGAGAAGTCACCTTTCTGCTAACTTCTTTGAAGGAGAAGAAACGCAAACACACGGGGCTTTCCTAATGCTAGCTTAAGCGGAGGGCTTATTTCTTTGGCTTTATTGAAATCAGCTCGTAGGGCCAATGGCAAAAAGCATCCCATATCATTAAAATCTTCATAGCAGATGATAAGAAATAAATGTTATTACATCCTTCTACAAAGTACCCTAAACAATCCTGTTGATTAAATGTATTATCAAAATATGAACTAGAGCAAATACCTAGAAGGTAGTAATGGGATCACACTCACTTTATCTTTTAGATTAATTTTGTGTACCAATAATTTAAATCTCTGAATACAAAGGCAATCAGGAAGCTAAATGTTAACCCATCACAGAAACAGGGTTTAAATCAATGGGCTTCCTCCAGATATGCATTCTGAAGGGGATCAGGATAGAGATCTTTTTTTTTTTTTTTTTTAGATGTAATCTTGGTAAATCTCTTGACTTAGCTTTAGTTTTCTAGCCTGTAAAATGGAACTAAAGCACTCTTTAGGGAATAAAAGTATTATACATTGTATAAAATATATAGCATGTACAGCATTCAACATACTTGTGTGTGTGTGTGTGTGTGTGTGTGTGTTAATGTTTGTTAGTCTCTGAATGGTCAGAGTGGTGACCTGGAAGTTGAACTTAAAAGAATTTCTTTTCCAGTCTGAATATATGTTCCCCCAGCTCTACAGCTTTTGTAGTTTCTTGATACTTTCTTCCACATAATTTATGGTAAGCTAAATTAGGACAATAATAATTGCCAACAACAGTGAGAGCTTTACAATCTCTAAAGCACTTTTATAGATCTTGTCCTTTTGAATCTTCATGCAAGTCTTTAAGGGAATATTTATATTCCCCAGTTTATAATGCAGATACTGCATTAGAGGTTCAAAGAAGTGATAACTTGTATAAGATTATATAACAAGTACTAAGTCCAAAACACATGTATTTCCTACTGCAATATGAAATGTGTTTCTTCTATGCATATAATCAGACATAAGTTTTAGGTAACCATGATGCTTATCCAAATTGGGACATGTTTGGGAGTGAAAGGATGTGGCATTAATACTAACACCAGAGATGAACTAGGACTGTCTTGAACAAACAGGAACATAGGTCCTTCTTGATAAAAATCTAAGTTTTGTGAAACTGAATGGTCTCCCACTCAGACTCATTTTTAGACTACCCTCAACGGATAAAAAATAATATTTTCAAACTGAACCTTAAAGAAAAGGTTTCCAGGAAAGAAATGCAAATGGAAAGAAGAATATTGACTTTTTTGGTCATAGGGCAAAAGAGTACAAAATCATGGTTGAACTTCAAATTGCATTCTCTCTTCTTGTATAGGATATATTTTGTCATTTACTCTTCCTTCGTCAGATTTCCTGGGATATAATTTTGGCCAATGCTGCAAATGTGCACAGAAGGAAAGAGTCATTATATGTTAAGGAGATTATTAAAAATGTATTGAAAGGCTTTATAAAAATTTAGTATACTGGATTCTCAAAGTGACCGACAGTTGTTGAGAAAATACGTAAGGTTTCAGAGAACGTATAGAGATATTTAAAGACAAAAATCATATCTGTTGCCTTCTGTTTTCTACCTGTCTTCACTGATAACCAAAAAAAATATATAAAATCTATACTATCACAACAGAATATATAAGGTCAAAGGATTTCTTTATAATTATTTTCAGTGAGGGTTGGAGTGAGGAGCTGACCAGGGATTTTAGATGCTCCGGCAGGGCCCTTCCCTCCTCCCTCCTCCCTCCTCCTTCTTCCCCTCCTCCTCCCGTTCATTTCTTCCTTCACTCCTTCCTCTCTCCCTCCTTTCTTTCTTTTATCCCTTCTTGATATTCTTTCCATTTATGTTCTAAAGTTTGGAATTGTATATTGCTTTTAGTAGGATTCTAGTAATACTTGCTGACTGGTTCATTTTTTAAAGTGACTAGTGGACCAACTTTTCAAAAAGTGCCCTTCTAACCCTCAAATTTGTCTCATTCTTCCCAGCCAGATGGGCAGCAGGACATCATTTAGCATGTCTGAGCTTGCGCCGATTTCATGAAGAGCCACTTAGTGTTGTCTGGCAATTACTTTGCACCTCATTACAGGTGATCCTAAGCACATATAACCTATTATTTCTTGGCTATTGGACAACTTCTAGTCTTCATAAAAACAAAATGTAAATCACTTCGGTAAAAGTTATTTCAGATATTGTAGCCCATTGAGAGGGAAAGGGAGGAGACTCTTTCTAAATTTAAAGGAGAAAGAAAGAGAAATGGGAAACCCATAACTGGGAAAGCTTCATATCACACTTCATCCATCTCCTTCCTTCAGTGAGTCCATTTAACAGTGAAGGAAAGTATCAAAAGGATAATACTTCTAACGCAGCATCTAGTCTACCTAGGCTTCTTAATTCCAGCTTGACCACTTCCTCTTTGTGTGACTTTGGCAGATGACTTAAAAGCATTTGCAAGGTGAAATAAGAGTCCTACTTTCAAGGTGTTTTTACCGGGATTAAATGAGGTAATACAAATAAAACCCCGGAAGAGCGACGGGGATATCGTAAACATTAAAAAGTTATGAAGGGGGGAACACTCCGTAAAGGATATCATTGTCTACTCACTGTGCCGTTCATCTAAAACTAACACAGAGTAGCAGTGGATGTCAACTGTAAGTGAAAAATACAAAAAAATATGACCTTATTTAATTTATTATGAGATCACTTTTCCTTCGATGGCGTCACACAGTTCCTAATAATCTTGTCTCACACCCAGGAAGGCTCTGTTGCTGCCTGGGCGATGTTCTTTTTAGAAATTCTCCCAAGGAAACCCAGCTCCAGATGCTTACTCCATGGGCTCTAAGGTGCGCAAAGGGCCTTTAGCCGGGAACAAAACCCCTGACTCTTCAAGTGCCCGAACTGTGGCTACCCTTCAGACTGTGTTCTGAGTCCAAAAAGGACCTTACAAAAGAACAGTATTTGACACTGGAAAAGCCAGAGACCTTAGGTGTTTCCTGGGTGTGAGAACAAAGGCAGAGGAGAGAAGAAGACAAACAGACCACGTCCCACGGGACCAAAACACATCCACACCCTCTCAGAATTTTACCAGCTTCCCTGCACCTTAGTTTATTAATTCACCCAAGTCCCAGGGAAGAGAATAAAGGACAAGGAAGTAATGACAGCTCACAGGATGTTTTCAGGACGAAGGAGTTTCCCAGGCCTGCAAATTTCCTAAGTCCTACCTGGGGATAAGTTGAGATA
This sequence comes from Mormoops blainvillei, assembly GCA_004026545.1. Taxonomy (NCBI): domain Eukaryota; kingdom Metazoa; phylum Chordata; class Mammalia; order Chiroptera; family Mormoopidae; genus Mormoops; species Mormoops blainvillei. Next base: position 305,551 of record PVJD01000889.1, on the reverse strand, counting down.
CATGAATGAATATTCCATTGTTGTTTTGAGTATGTCTTTGTAAATATCTTGCTTCAAGGATGGAGGGTGACTGTCAGTCAGGAAAAAACCCCCAGCAAATCCTAGGACTTATTGCTCCAATTAAGCAGGAAGACACGTTAGAGCATGAAAGATTGGGTAATAATTCATACCTGTTGTGTTTCAATGTTAACAGTGAGCCTAAATGTAGATTACCCTCACTTAAGCATGAATTCCTTTTACATAATAGCTCAAGGCCTTGAATATATAATTGCATTTTCCTTTTTAAGAAAATTACTTATAAGGAAATGTTGAAAAATAATCTCCCTAGAAGAAAAAGTTTGTACCTCATGAAAAATAAATCTGGGTAAATTGAGTTATGAGAGATCTATTCCAGTAGGAGCAGAAGCTTTGAAGTCCTTTTCCTGTTCAAAAACAAAACTCAACTTCCCAGACGATAAATTTACAGCACAATAGGCTTGTGAGTATCACAGGAGCCTGCAGTCAATCTGGGCTTCCAGGTCATCCTGGGTTTAAACATGACTTACTGTCACTTTTCCTTCAAATGTCCTGGCACGGCCATTGAGGAGGAGTTTTAAGAGGCTTTAAAGAACTTGTTTCTTCTTGTGTGGAAGTATCTTGGTTTTTTCAGATCATAGCAGCTGGCCAGTGTGTGTATAAGCTGTGCCTCTGTTCTTTCTAAGAAATGATTCTTAGAAAAAGGACCTAGCAGGTCTTACCCCGCTGACCAGGAGGTAGGATTCTTCAACACCTATGAGCATGGAACTTGGAATCAGGCAGCTGGATTCAAACCCATGTTTGCCAATTCCTTAACAGGGCGAACTTGGGAAAATTACTTCATTCAATAAGACGCAATGTTCTCAATTGTAAATAGGATTATATTACCTGATAGGGTTTCAGTGGGAATTATAATGAAAAAATGCAAATAAAATGCATAGTGTATTGCAGAGCATAAAATGAGCACTCAAAGGAGAGGTAACCATTACGATTAATTCTAAACATCTTGGACTGTGATGTTTTTTTTGTGGGGGATCTTTTAACTGATAGTTTAACTGAACTACAATAAGAAGAATGTGCTCGCTTTTATATAAACAAACAAAATATTATGAGGGCCTTCTAATGTCAAGGAGCAAGGGAGTAAGGCACTGTGAAGAATCTCTGAGGGATACTGCCCTCAAGTAGCTTGGCCTCAGTTCAGCTTCGACATGCACCTAGATGATAAGAATACCAAACGAAGTGGCAAGACTATAAGAGAGTGTAGATAAAGTGCTACTGGAGTTTAGAGGTGTGAGAGATTAAAATATGGCTGAGGGAAGCCAGAGAAGATGGATGAGGGCCCTGTGGTGCATGTCTCTATAATATTAATATTTTCACAATAGGAATCATATAATTATATTGACTTGAAAATTGCAGGTTGCAAAGATCCACATTCTACAGTGCAAAAAATTTGGACATGTCTGAAAGAGTTCAAGTTCAATGTGTATTCTCTGATTACAGTAACCTAGGGCCATAAAATCAATATCCATTTAAAATGAGAATCAGGTTTGGTTTTCCCCAGAGGACAGTTGGCTATTTGCCCAGTGGTCTGTGCAGTAACACACTTTTATAAACTTCCCTAGTTTGGACAGAAGGGAAGGGAAGTAAGAGAAGGAACAAGAGGGGAGCAGTATTGGTCTTTTGTCTTTAGAAATTGCTTATGGCCTGGTTGCAAGAAAACTTGCCCTACTTCTCAGGGAATGTTGTCCTGCTCTTGGTGGGAACAATGAGAACTTTTGTCTTATTCTCTTCTCTCCCATTCTAACTCTCTCTTCATTTTCTTTCATGCGATTTGTCATTCTCTTCATTCTTCTGTCCATTCACTTATCATTCATGAAGTTTGTTGTCTAGGACAGAGGGGCTGCTGGAGGTGCGAAGATGAATAAAGCAAAGTTCCTTGTTCTAATCACCCCAGAAAGAAAGGCCAGGAGTGCTTAGTAGTTTTCACGCAGCACATAGGGAGTGGAATCCCTTCGTGAAATGCCTAAAAAGGCTGACTGTTCCCATGTTTCTTTTAGTTCTCTCTCTCTATATGCTTCTACATACTGTGAGGAGCCAAGTTTGCCTCACCCATTTGCTTTTTATATGCTGCTACTTCATGTTTCTAGCTCTTTTTCCTAAGTAAGCAGCTTTGCTTACATCTCAAAGCTGTTTTAAATTTCAGTATTTTTTTTTTTTAAAAAGGATTCTTTTCTGAGTGGGTTGAGTTATAGGCATGAAAGAGAAATGAGGGCTGAGTTGGGGAAAACTGGTTGTAAACATAATCTGAAACTATAACACAGAAGTAAAATTTGGTTGGGTTGCAGAAAGGAAGAAAAAGTTCAGTGTTTCCCTCTGTTGTCTTACTTCTAGAGGCTCCTAATCATGGCTAATTTTATAAGTGGACCTCTATTTACATGGCATGTTTTCAGAGGATTCGAAGAGCAAGAGAAAGGCCCCAGTCCAAAAATATTTCTCCCTTTGATTCCTGAAATCTCAATGAAAGCAATTTAATTCTCTCTTAATTTCTGCCTTGATTGACCCTGTTTTTTTTTTTTTTTTTAAATGATCCTTCTTTGGGAAGGATTATAAGAGAAATCCCCAATTCTTGAAGAAATGCTCTTAAAATCATATTCTTCCAGAGTTGAGAAAGATGAGCAAATCAGGTTTCTGTTCTTTACAAATATGATCTAAGTCCATTCATTTGATTATCTATAAGTAAGCAAGTACAGGCAGTTGAATTTATTTTGCTGCTTTTTAATGAATGCTGGGTCATATCCATGATTAAAAAAAAAATGAATAGAAAAAGGAACACTTAACTGCAGAATACAGAGCCCAAACCTGTTCAGCTGAAATGTCTAGAAAATTGCAGTGCCAGTTCATTTTATGGCCTCCGATCATCACTGTTACTGTTCCATTTGTCTCCTTCAGTCTACATGTGGGGACGTTGGATTATAACAGGGATTGTTATGGTCTTCAAGCCACTAACAGAGAGCTCGTCCAGTTTTGCCAGTTGGATTAGTTGACACAGGGCAGAAAGCTAGAATACATTTACATTCATTGGTGCCGTGGAGGTCCTTGCTGAAGTGTGTTGTGCCGCATTATCTCATCACTCCTTTGTAACTGACATATGCCCAATTGCCTTATATAATTTAGAAGCAACTGTCGTTTTATCTTGAAGAACAATTAAGTCTTCTGAAGGCTAAATGTTTCCAAGGAAGAAAACAATAAGCCAGACTACAGTCTAATTTATTGAAAGTTATTTATAATTTAGTACTCATTGTCCTGAAAATGCTTGTCCCCTTGGAAATATGATTCAGATGCCCTGAACTGAAGAAACATTTCCCTTTTTCCTGTGTAAAATATGAAACAAAAGACAACCAAAAAACACTTCATTAAAACAGTTCCTTTGTCCTTTTGACAATGAAAATTGAAAGGATACATACCAGTTTGGCTATGTGGGTGGTCCTCTTTCTATGCTAACCTTAATATGACCTCACAAAAATCACTGAAAGTTACTTGATGGTTCTAGAGATTTAAAAAAATGCGTTGAAAGGCAACTGTAACATGCACTAAGAGATTTCAGAAATGCCATCTATTAAAAATGGGTTTCCAAGAGCCGAAGGATCTGCCCATGGCCTTCTGCTCTTCCCAGACTTTAGTGTCCCTAAGACCTGGCATGTGTTCACATCTGGGCAAAACTTTCTCTAGTCAGTTCATGTTCCTTGGGTATTTGGTTTAATTTTTCAAAGGTCCTCCACAGGCCAATCTTGCCATCAACTGCATATAAGTGGCTTAAGTCCATGTATGTATGATATATATCAAATGAACTTAAAAGTATGTTCCCCACAGGACTGTCTCTGACAATGTTTTTGTTGTTCAGTAATTCTAGAATTGTCCTCAAGTCATAATGTCCTGAACTCCATCAGAGTGCAACAAAAAGGGGGGTGGGGTGATTATCTGATGAAAGATGAAAATTAGATAGTGTTCTTTCTTCCTTTTTTTAAAAAATAAATCTTTTACTTTTTTTAGAATTAATTTTTAATTTCCTAGAATTGTCTGGGAAAAGTCAGTCTAGTTACCAGAAAAACTGCTTTCCGATTAATCTGTTTTGCCAGTCATATAATTTAGTCTAATAGTTTTGAGAATGAAAAATGAACCATGTACTTTTGCCTTTGAAATTTGATATTTTACCCCTAACTCTATTAAAGTGACGCTGTCCAAAACTATCATGTGGTAAAAAGCCATTCTCTTTTTGTGCTGGTATAAAGTAGCATTGTCTAGTTAGACTGTATAAAAACCAAAAAATACGATGGAAAGGGGTTCTTATTTTAGTGATATATCCCTGCTGAGTAGCATACAGGGAACCGGTAGGGGTGTTTTCGTGAAGTTTCAAGAAATATATCTTTTATCTCTAAAATGTTACGAGATTGAGAAATGGAAAATAACTACTCTACAACCTTCCTGTGAAATGAAGTTACTATAATATGTACTTTTTAGCACATCGCACACCTTTTGTTACTCAACCTGACACAAATCGTGCTCACAGAACGTTTGGCAAGCTTTCGAGCTTAAGTTCCCAAATGAGTATTCAACTTAGATTAATTAAGACTGTTATTCCGTGGAATATAAATACAACTGCTTATTAAAACATTTATTGAGGATAAACAATTATGTAATAGAAACCAGCTACAGAATATAATATGTCTAAAGAAAAAGGCAATTGATTACAAATGACATAATTACTGAGGGTTAAAAGCTATGCAATTGGTATGACTTGTTATTCTTTAAGTAGGCTTTAATAAGCATTTTGATCATTATTTAAAGTGCAATAACTCATTTATTACATCCAAACAAAGAGTTACTTTTCAACTTGGTACGTGCTTTAACAGTGCTTAGGGGAGTTGAGAAGCTTACCCTTAGGATTGAAGAAAGACATTGACAAAGAATGTTAATTGTTACTGATTGTATTTTATTTTAGGAAATGGAAAGAAAAAAAAAAAACCTGAGGTCTTTGATTGGAACCTTTTGCCAACTCTCTGACAAATGGGAAGCCTTACACTTGACAGACTCAGTTTGCACGCAAAGGACACGACTACCATTAGAATTTTTGTGACTTGCTCTTTCCTAAGGAATTCCTGAAGAAATCATTTCATTACCATTGTCACTCCTAAGGGGGTTTACCAGGGATTAGTAGCTTTATTTTAACTCTGGCATTAAAATGAATATTTTCCCCCAACATCTCTGTAGTTCCTTAGTTTCCACAGTAATTTGATATGCACAGAGGTATTGTGAAGTGGGAGAGACTTAGAGACAAATCAGTATATTATGATCTCAGTTTTAGGCCATGGAAATAAGGAATATGTTATGCAGTTAGAATAGTGTGTATGGAATTAAGACTTTCTCAAGGGTTTGCAGGGGCCCAAAGATGGGGGGGTGTTAGTTGTAGTGAGAAAGGACAAAATGTGCTGAAGACGATTTTCTTTTCTATTTGGCCTATCAGAACCTACCATCAATAACTATTTTTCAAGTCATAACAATTTGCTTCCTTAAGTGAAACATTTCCTTTGTTCTCTCAAAATTACTTGTGAACACTGTTCTCCAAGATCCCGGGGCTTCTTGCTCATTTCCTAACAGAGGACTCTTACTTATTCTTAAATATTATTTATTGATCTTTTAAAATCAGTGGTGAGGGGAAACTGCATAGATTATTGTGTTTCCGGAGGACGTTTGGAGAACACCTTCACTTAGAATTTGTGTCTCTAAGATGTACATGGTCACCATACCTCTGCTGGAGTTTGCCAGTACAGATGTAGTACTGGCCTTAAGCTTATGGCTGACCAAAGATTTCAAAAGAGTCTCAAAATGGCATTGCCCAAGGATGTTGCAATGCCCACAACCTTTATCCTTTGAAGGGGGTATCATGTGGTGCAACTATAAGGTTGGTGAAGTGTGTGTGTGCGTGTGTGTGCAACCTCCCTGTGCTCCCTTATGTCACTTCATTTCTGTGGCTCTACACCCCCTCATAGACATTGACAGCTTTTGTGCTGTTAGTGTTCAGACCACACGTATGTGTGGCACACACATCCATACACTGAATAGGTAACTCTTAATTATGTCTAGATTTTCTTCTTCCATGTTCAATTCATAATTCAAAAATTTTACCTGTTTGATGTCATATTCCCTTTGGGCTCTGCTAAGGATAGAAAAATATTATAGAATTATGGTTGAGTGTGGGTTTGAGTCTTTAAAACCTGTAGCTTTACTACCTTGGAAAACTGGCTTAAATTTTCTAAGCCATGGTTTATGTTTCTGCAAATTCAGAAAAATTAAAAAAAATTATGTCTACTACTCAGAGCTGTTGCGAAGACAATAAATTAGATGATTCATGTAAAGCACTTATTTAGCACATTGCCATCCATACAGTTAGTGTCCCATAAATTGTAGAACAGTTGTTGCTGTTGTTATTGAAGAAGAATAAGCTGCCTCATGTAATCATCTGATATAATCAGCCCTGTGTATGGATGTGATAAGTTAGGCTGATCGCTTCTATCTCATCAAAGCATCAAATTTAATAGCAGCCATTGTTCCCCTGGACTTCCATGCCCACTTCTGGCTTCGTTGGTCCAGCTCAATCAATTTTTTGAGCTTTCTTCATAGCACCTTGCTAAGTGTAATGGGTTAAGGAAAATGAATAGCTCATCTTTGACTTTATCCACAAGTGAAGAAAAAATTCAAGATCGCCCTTGTTTCATTTGACTGGAATTTGGCAAATTTTCTTGTTTGAAAGCTGTAGGAGAGGGAAGTAATGTTGAGCAAAGTGGTGGAGGAGGACAGGGGCTGTCTTGCCCACCTTGTAATCTTCACCAGATTGCCTAAGCCTGTGTATGGTGCTTAATAAGCATTAGCTGATCTTGTGAGATAAATGAATGAGCAGATAGTCTTCTGAACATGCCAGGTGACCTTCCATGGGGGCAGGAGCCATTACTCTCTGAAGAGGTTTCTAGGGCTTCCTGCCTAGATAGGAATATACCCAGGTCCTCAATGTGGCTGTGATGATACTTGATGGTAGAGTGATTGCCATTTCTGTCTGCTCTGTAGCACTGCGCCACATAAACTTTCATTTATAGGTACTCATTTAACAAATTCTAACTCCCTGGCTTGATGTTAACGTAAGGACAATGGGAGTCGTTTTGTCTAAGCTTCTCATTGAAAACCAGAGGTCTTAACCTGGAATTAGAAACAGTGGTTCTGTGATTCCCCTTACAGGCAAAATCATGCTTGCATGTACATTTTTCTGGAGAAGGAAAATTGTAGTTTTTATCACAGATTTGAGGCCTAACTATCTTTAAAAGCTTACCTTTGAAATTTACCAGCCATTCACTTGAGGGCCTCTGAAAATAGAAGCCCCTGATTCCAGTGCCATGCAAAGGGTTCCTGTCAATGCCAGTCTATCTCAACTGCTCAGGTTTAAGTTTCAGTATAATTATTCTATAAACATATACATATATAAAATATATTTTGAAATATGGCCTATAGGTAGGTATTAAATCCTAGAATCCATTGGGTAGGTTTGGTGTAAATAAGATGTAAGATGGGGCGGGGTTTTGACTCAGGTCTCTAGGAAAAAGAAACCAACTTTTGGAGAAAAGGAAATTAGGGAACAGGAACAAACCAAATGTGTCTTATGGACTGATGAGACAAGCAGTCGGTGTCAACTTGAAGACATTTGTGGGTCACTCACTCTGTCGAGTTCCCCCTGGAGGCATAGCCAAGAAGTCTTACTTTTAAAATGTGATACACTGATAAGAACATCAGGATATTAAAAACTATTAGAGGTGGGATGAAGGGACTTATGGCAATGGCACATCAGCAAATAATGATAGGAATATCTTTTAAGTTTTGCAACTTTCACGTTTGGGCCTTGTGATCATCATACTAACATTGGCAGATGAAAGGGCCTCCATTTCACTCAATTTTCACAGATATATAGCACTGTTCTATGTCACGTGTGTTTACCTGTTTGCAAATGAGCTGAATGAGTGCCTGAAAAACCTATTTCTCTCTGAGAGGAAAAAAAAATATGGCAACTGTGGTTCCGAGGAAGGTGCGTGAATTTTGCAAAAAGAAGGAACTAGGGTTGAATACAAACTTCACTGCCCAGCAGCTGGGTGGGGCTGGAAGAGAGGAATTCTTGCCAAACCTCAATTGCTCTATCTGTAAATCTGAGTTATTAATACTTAATTCTGGAGGTTTGATGGTTAATGTCTAGCTTCATGAATGGCAGCTATTGTTGTTGTTAATATTAAAAAGGATATAACTCATTTATATGCCATTAGGCAATAAAGAGGTTCACATAAGTGAATTTCAAGGAACAGAAGCTTTCCCCTTGAAATCCTAAATTTTTAGCTACTGTCTAATATAAATATCCTGTAATTCTCCCTTCCTTGAGAAAACAAATGGCATATTTGCTCTTTTCTCACAATCAAGTGTAATTTTGACCATCAGTGAGGTGTTGTCGTACTCCACTCTAAGAGAAATACTTGCTTTCAAATCGTTCAGGTCCCAAAAATGTGAGATGAGCAAGAGAAACATCATGCGGAGATGGGCGAGTGCCAATAAAACAATCCCTTTTTTTTTTTTTTTTTTTTTTTTTGTTCCTTGTGAAAGCAGAACCTCTGAGTTGTGTAAACACAGAGAGCCCTGGGTTAAAGTTCTGCTTGCAGCATTTACTGACTTCCTCTTGATTTCCTCCTCTGTTTTACATACCTCATGGGATCAGTTTAACCAAGTGGATGAAAACCCACTAGGTTAACGGAAATGGTCTATACAAATGTAGAGGAATATAGCAAACAAATTTTTAGAAGATTCAGAAAGAAGAACAAACAAGCATAAATCAAACAGTTGTCTACCGTGTTCAGATATGCCATTTACAAACTGTTTTGAAAAAATTAAGGTATAATTGACATACAACATATATTAATTTCAGGTGTATACAATGTAATACTTTGATATCTGTATATGTTGTGAAATAGTCACTGCAATAAGTCTGGTAAGCAATGGTTATAATTTTTTTTCTGTGATGAGAACTTTGAAGGTCTAGTTCCTTAGCAACTTCCTAATATGGTGTACAGTATTGTTAACTGTAGCCACCATGTTACATATTACATCCTCATGACTTCTTGATTTTATAGAAGACCAGCTGTTTTTTGAGAGAACTTCCACTTGGTTTTGAAATGATCATTCTTTAAAAAAAAAACAAGAAAGAAAAGAAAAAGAAAAAAACAAAAACCAAAACCATGCATAATTTGAGCTTTAAAAAACAAAAGGTACATGGTAGAGAAATAGAAAGATTGGGTAACCCGAATACATACTTCTGTTGATCAGATTGTTTTAAGGTGGTCTCCCCTGGGTAATTGAATTGGCTTTCTGCTCAACCCCAGTTTCCCACTGCACCCTTTATAATCCATTGCACACTGTGATCCCCTGTAGAGAGTTAGAGCACGCCTATTAGATTACATCTGAGAACGGTCTGGTACAGTGGTATTCAAACCTCCTCAGCATTTGAGGGTCCACACAAATAATTCAGAGGCATGTGGTTAGTATAAAAGTTCCAAGAAGGTGTCCAAGGGAGTGTCCAATAAGGTAGATTTACCAAAGCTCTGTCCCTACTTAAACAAGGGTTATTCCACCACCGTCTCTTTAAATATCAGGATTTTATAAGATTTCATTTGAAAAGAAGGGCTTCTTTCCTGAAAAATGCCCGAGAAGTTAAATGGAAAGTGCTTTACCCTGTGAGCAATTGGCCTGAAGAAGATGGAAAAATTATCGCAATAAAATCTGAACCCAGTAACTACATCCACCCATTCATCTTCCTTCGTCTTTCTGCTTAACTAAATGCACTCAGATACTAACTCCTGAAGAAACTTCTACAATATTCCTAAATACAAAGGACTTTCTTTTTCTGATCACTGCTTACAATATTTTATTGGTTAGAACAGGCCGATGGCTGTAACCGGCAGCCCCAAGTCTCAGTGGCTGATCACGCCGTGAAGATCCCTTCTCCTTTAGGCAGGTCCAGCCCCAACAGCCTTGCTCCAGTTGCTCAGCTGGCGCTGCTCCTCCATGAGGAGGCGTGGCAGGACCCTTCTGCCATGGGAGCCCCTTGGCCGCCTCTGAGTCCTCAGTGGCCTTTCTGCAGTCAGTGACAAAGTAAGAGGTGACAGAGTGAGGACCTCATTGGACGTTTGCGTTACCAGGCTTGGAAATGACATACGTACTGTCCTCCCACATTGTGTTAGCCACAACTAGTCACACCGCCCCATATTCATACGAAAAGAGCTTGGGAATGTAGAATTCCTTGGTGCCAAAATGAGAATGGAATTGTTTATTTAACACGCAGCACTATCTTTTCCATAACACTGGTTCACCCTTGTCCACATATTGGTACAGATAGATACCTGTGTGTCCATCTTAAATCCTTACCTAAACTGTAAACTTAAAGGGACAGAAATTATGCTTTATAAGCCACTACCTGAATTGCCTGAGTATATTAGGATAAGCTACTATAAAAACAAACTTGATAATCATTTCATGCCCTAAGGAATATAGGGTTTTTTTGTTTGTTTGCTTGTTTGTTTGTTTTGACTTGAAATAGCCCTTGGAAAGTGTTATAGTTCAACAATAGCCCTCCTTGCGAGGCTGTAATTCAGGGACCTAGGCTAACTGCACTTTTCATTCTCAGGCTTGCTTTGTGCATCAGAATTCCAACCAGCAGAAAGATGAAACTTTGGTGGAGTATTTGTGCAAATTTTATGGATCAAGCCAGGAAGGAGAGCCCACATCATCTTCACTCACACCCACTAGCCAGTGCTCAATGACATGGACACACCTCCCTGCAAGGGCCATTGGGAAATTTAGTTTCCAGCGGGGAGGCTACAGTCCAACTCAGTCACAACACAAGAAAGGAAATAATGGGTATTGGTGACAACTATTGGTCTTCTCCACACAGAGAAAGGGGAAATTTTATTCCATTCTGACAGTTTTTCAAATTAGGGATTGCCATTCCCTATTTTTGAAATTAGCAACTGATATTCAAAGGTGAAGTAACGTGCCTTGACCTAATACTGGAATTTGCACCTAGTTCTTACTAGTTCTCAAAGCTACTTTTCTTCTTCCATACTATGCTGTGTCCTGCACATAGAAGAATCACTATATAGATCAGGGTGATGCCTCATCCCTGTGTCATTTATTCTTTTTCTTCTTTTGTAACCTCCCTTTTTGCATGTCCCCTGCCATTTCACATGTAACGATGTGTAAAGAGTGATGCGTGTTGCACATTAAACCCAATGCTCTCAGGTACTTCAAACACATCACATTCTGTTACGGCAACAGCACAAGTCAGAATTTCAAACCAGATACTTGCTTGTCTCTACACATTCTATTTTTATTTTGTTATGGCAGGTCTTTTCTCATTAGTTTGTTGGAATCCTGAGCAAGTGTCTACTAAAAGTCAATTTCTGTGGACAAAATGTTTTCTTGATGGGAAGAGCAGCAAACTCCTGTCTTCGAGCCCGAGGAATGTAAAGTGAACCGTGGGACCTTAGGGGCTGCTAAGGAGGGGACAGCGAGGCGGCCCCGTCTGGGCTTGATTTTGCTGGGTCTCTCTGGCCATGGGCCCTTCTGCCCTCTTAGAGTTTCTGCTGCTTCTGACTTCCATTCTGCCATGAAAGTGCTATGAAAAACGCTATTATAAAGTATAACACTATACACCTAGGGCGTTGGGATTAATTAAGCAATGAGGAGGGTAGTTTGCAACCCAGGGTTCTAATCCCTTAAAGACAATGTTGTACAGATAAGAGTGGCAAAAGCCGTTCACTCAGTCTCTTTGCTCATCCTCTTTGCTCAACCTCTGTTGCCCACAACCACCCCTACCCCACATGCACGCACAAAAACCAGGTCAGCTTTCTTAAGAGTCTAACAAAGATTGCCTTGATTCAGATGCGGTTCTGTGATTGACTTTTATGTTTTTGACTGGTTCACTTAAATTTTTCAAGTCTCAGTGTCCCCATGTGTAAAATAAAGATATAAATTCTATTGATTTTGTAGAATTATTTTGATAATGAAGTTTGGAAATGTAAGTAAATTGCTTAACTGATACATTTTAACCGTATTAATTTATCTTAATTCAAAAGGTCCAAAATCTTCTCTAACCTACATCACTTTAGATTAGCAAAAAAGCAAAGTGGTTATTTGTTTTTAATGTCCACATACAAGAGAAGAGAGAAATGTCAACATAACTATTGATTTTGCTTTTTTGTGTTTGTTTGTTTTTAAATTTTAACTTTAGGGTTACCATATGCTTGATTCAAGCCACATTTATCTAGATTTCATTAGAATGTAACTATAACAATTATCCATCTATTATTCCTGCAGTTAGCCAATCAGACACTATTGCATACATAACTGTCTGGTAATGCAGTGGTTTTGCTGAATTCCAAAATGTTGGAATAATATTGCCAGTGTTTTGAATCCGGCTGGAAGCAAAAGGACCCAGAGGCTTCCCGTGGAGGGGGCTTGTGTTGGAACCTAGATACCAGCATTAATTAGGCAGAATGTAGGAGAAAAACACTAACACCCCAAAATAGCTTCATTTAGAAATGTCTCACATGTAAGTCTCTAAGTCTGTTGTAAATAATAGAGATTTATTCGTTTGAGATCAGGTTTCCCCTAATGCGATGTTGTGCACTGTGGGAGAAGATCGGTAGGCTTTGCAATTCATAACAGTGTTCTCCTTCCTAGAGGCCTGAAGGGTATTGACAAGAGAAAGTTTTTTAGAGTGACTAATGCTCTCTATGAATAAACTAGATCCTCAGTTGTCCTCTGAAGGCCCGAAATCTTAAGCATAACCTCTTTTAGGAATATTAATGTTAAGTTTTCCTTAAGACCCACATGGAAACATTAAAATTGGATCTGAGATCCAGATTCAACTCAAATATATTAGCCACTTTCTATTTGCTGATTCCTTTGCTGGAACTTTCACATCCCTCATGTCAATGAGTCATCACTGATTACCCTTTTTAATCAGATAGTTATATTGATGGATCATTTACTTTGCAAACTGAGACATACCACCCTTCTCCTTCGGTTGTTATTCCTATGAAAAAATCACAGATTATTTTTGCTGACCCAGGCCTCATTGGAGAAAGATCAATTCATCCATGTTCGAAAACCATTTCAATCAGCAAAACCATTTTATTAAAGTCAGGGCTTGTCATGCTGAGATGACTTAGGTAAGACTTTGACGGGGAGGTGATACCGCAAGGCCAGAAGCAATTGTGAAACCCAGTGGGATCCAGCAATGAAGAAGCCTAGATACCTTGGCTCATTTTTGCCTCTCTACGTAATTTGAAATATCCCTTTAGCTATGTGAAAGGGAGAAAAATGAAAGAGAGCCTAGGATCTAACCTCTCTTGTTATTTCAGTGGCGAGGAGAGCGTGGAGAGTTTACCACTCTACCGGTTTAGCAGAAATACTGGAAGCACGTCTGTCAGCTGGAGAATCCTTTCTTGCCTTGGCTTGTTTTGGAGCTAGGACGAGAGCTGATAGTCTTAACCCTGTTTAATTTATGTAGCTTAAGAAACAAAGGTTGTCAGGGCCCACATGATGAAGAAAGAGGGGAAAAAAGCAAATGAGACAAGGGACATGTCTAAACCTCCTCCAGCAGCATTGTCACCCTGCTCATCAGGTAGGAAGAAAAACAGATTAAAGCAAGTTCTTTGTTTCCAAATTCCAGGCTTGCAAAGGATGTATTATGATACTCATTTCAAAATATGGTTACATCTTGAAAGCGTTTTTGTTAGAAAGGCATATTATCTTTAACAATGGAGCAAGAAAAAAAGGTTGGTGCGTTACAGTAGACTCTTAAAATACCTTAGCAGATCTAACTTTATATATATCTTTTTACATTAGCATTCAAAAACCCTTGGCAGGAACAATAGGAACGGTTCAAAGTTCAATTCATAATCATAAGCAGACTTCTCCCCCTCTTCTCTCCTCACCCCACTGCTTCAGTTCTTGTGAGTATATTTGGAGGGGGTAGAGAGAAGAGAAAGGGGTCAGACTTAAACGACTCCCCCCACCTCTTCCTCAGGATGAGCTCTAATTTCATAATAGGATAGTTTTATTCAGAGTTAACTACTTTGGTTTGGGTTCAGAATGATAATCGTAGAAAATGTAACATTTGAAAAGCTCAGACTGTGAAAGAAAGGAATCGTGCAGCTTAGTAAAAGCATATGTTGCTAGTGGGACCTCACAACCACATTCAAATCACGCTCTTGCCAAATCACGTTATGTTTCTAAAGCTCCTTATTTAAATTTCCCAAGCGAGGTTCATATGGCATGTTCTGTGTTTTTGCTATACAGTATTGAAGGAGGTCCTTAGAAATCAGTACCCTTAAGAACCACTTTTTCTCTTCTAAATAAAAGTCCTAATTAAACCTAGTTTACAGTTATGGAATACAGGACTCCACGCCACCGACAACAACAGAAGGAAAAAAAAAAAAACCAAACTGCTGTTGGCACTGTTTTGGGGTCTGATAATGGCCCGTGGGGCGCTGGAGCCTCAGCGCCTGCAGTTGGTGCCTGCCAACATTTGCTGTGGTTCCTTAGCAGTTAGCTCCGTGGTCAGCATTCACAGGACCCCAAAACGCCAGCTAATGGAGTCCCAGGCTCAGAGAAAGACTGCGTTAAAATCACCCCAGGCCAGTGTATTTTTTACTTCAAAAGATTAAAAATAAAATCACTGCCTTGGAGATTCTGTTCCCCACTTTTGGAATGCATTTCAATGCTTTAAAAAACCTGGATCAGGAATTCACCCAAAGTTGAATGTCACCAGCTTATGCATAATGTTTGCTCTCACATTTGAAGACTGTTTCTCTGTAGCCTTCTGTTCTGTTGAGAAAGCCTGCTTCTTTTTGCTTCTTTTTAGGCCCTGTTTAATCATTGTTTATGATTTTGATAGTTCCCTCCTGGCACCTCTGAGTTTCTTACGATTTATTATCACATCTATCCCTACAATGAATAAAATGATCATCCTCCCTGCCACCTCCCATTCTTTGGTTGTTGGCTTGTATTAAGCCTTAGCTATTGTGACATAGTTATCTTTTGGAGTCACTTTCCAAAATATAGTACAACCAAAGAGAAAGAGAGACCCTGTGAAGGCCCCACTCCCTAATGGGTGCTGCTGAACACTGAAACTCTCCAATTGTGGCTGCCAATTGCCATATGGTTCTGCCCAATCTAAATATCTATCTCCTGAAATAATGGCATTGTAAATCAGCATTTTATTCAGTAACCAAAAGGATGTGTTGAGAGTAACAGAATTATGGATGACACAAAATATGGCTTACTGAAACAATTCTACATGGTGTGTTGTAAATTCTGTGAGGTCCTGATATTTATTGCTGATATCTATCTCCCTCCTTCCTTACCCCCTCCCCCTTTCTTCCACCTATCACCCGGGAACTAGGAATTTTTTTCAAAACTCTTATAACAAGGGAAGAGGATAGCTTTATTTATTCTCCATTCTTTCTCTCTTCTCTCTCTCTCTGTTTAGGATCTGTCTTTTACGTGCTTTATGTGGTTCACGTTCTCTGCTTGTACCCATTGGGCTTTAATAATTTGTCCGAATTTCACTTAAAATAGATTTTTTTTTTCTGATAAGCAGCATAATGTGACTATAAGCACTGATTGTCTAGGTCTAAATTTTGGCTCTGTGATTTTGCTCAATTTAGTTAACTTTTCTGCAAAATGGGGATAGAAATCAGCCTCAACACCTAGTGTTATTAAGAGGATTCAATGAGTTAGTATATTTCAAGCGCTTAGAACTGTGTGTGGCCATAGAATTCTATTTTGATATTGGCTATTACTCAACTGTATCACTTTGCAAAATGTCTGGCTCCTTTTTCTGTCTGTAAAGCCTAAAGTTATTTGTCTCTCTAATGCAAGTACACTGTGTTCTCCCTTTTTTTTTTTTTTTTTTTTTTGTTCTGGCTGAAGGAGAATGCTGCCTCATATTATAGCAATGAAAGGAGATGTGTCCTGGATTTTTTGGGAGGAACAGTAATGTCCAGATTTGAGTTCAAGGTGGGCTTCCCTCTAATAAGAAAAGATGTCGAGGCTTAGTTTCTTCTTGTGAATTACTAGTAAATATTTTTCCAGCAATTGTAGACATACCCTTCTCCTCTGAGGTGGGCTATCCATGAAAAACAATTTGTATATGTGCAAATATAGTTATTTCAAAAATTCAATTCCTCAGCCTTTGTTGTATAATCATTTATTCTTCTCTTTGTCATTTTAATATTCAAATATGATCTCTGTATTTTTAGTATTATATGAAATATAAGTAGGGTGTTCTATCACTTGTTACTGTTTTAAAATGAAAATGTATTGGGCTGAGAACCAGTCCCTGCAGAACAGTATGTGACAGTTCTCGTATCTCTTAGGGATAATATACATTCCAAACAGTGTAACATCAGCTACTGTTAGTACATAAGCTACGAAAAATGTTGTTAACTTATTGGTAAAATGTCAAACATCTCAAAGATAACGTTACTGCAGACAAGATAACCAATAATCTTTGATTTTTCCAAGCCTGCAAAACTTGTCTGGACATAATTAGAAGAGAAAAAGATTCATCCAGAGAGAATAAAATAATCAGAAAATAGGGATTCATTTTCTTTACAAAATAATGAATATTTTATCTAGTGTCCTGTGATCTTTTAGGTGCTCACAAATTCATTTTTCTGTGTTATATTTTAATAGGGAGACACCACATACTGACGGCTAAGAGAGCGGGCTCTGGGATCAGGCTACCTGGGCATGTGTGCTGGCTCTTCTATGTATCAGCCTTGGGTGTTAGCACAGATTACTTAACCTCTCTGATCCCAAGTTTCTCATCTGTAAAATGGGAGTGCTGTTAGTACCCACTCCAGAGGGCTGTTGTGTGCATGAAATGAAATACTGTATGTGGTTGTGTTCACTATATAGGTGATACTGAAGAAGTAATAGCAATAATTAAATACAAACATTGTCCATCATCTTTGAACACTTAGTTTGTCCTTTAGTCTTGAAAGTATAGAAACATTGCTGTCTGACTTCTCTTCCTCAAGCCTGTTTACGTTATTACCAGATATGAGAAGGTAAACAAAATTCCGGTATATTGCCTTTTCAGTGTCGCCAGTTGAGAAATTGTTTTAAAATCTACCTTTAAATATCTCTCTTGCATGTGTACTTAAAAAGTTATGAATGCTTCCTGAGAACAACATGTATGTGCATAGACAACCTTCAGCTCCCTGCCTCTTCCTCCCACTATGCAGGGTTTAAGATAATGTAAGACGAAAGAACTTGGCAAGATCATAGTTCAAGTGCAGAACATGGCATATAGGATGGTGAACATATAATTATCATCCCAACAAGGACAGCTTAGAGGGTGAAACCAGCGCCATTCTTAATGAGGTTGTGAGAACAAGTGCGCCCTGGGACTGTTGGGGAAAATCAGGGCAAATGGTGACCCAGCACCTTTGTCTTTCTGTTATCTACTTTTGTGTTGCAAATCACCCCAAAACGGAGTGCCAAAAACCAATAACTATTTCATTACACTTACAGTTTTGTGGGTCAGTAGCCTGGAAATAGTATCGATGGCCAGCTGTCATTGCTCCGCGATGACTGGGACCATGGCCGGGGTGGCTGGAATGCCTGGAGACGCCAGGGTAATTCAACTGGGACCACATGTCAGGGGCTTTGGTTCTGATTGTCACCCGGGTTTCTCAGTTATTCCCCATGTGGCATTTGCTATGGCTGGAAGGATGTAATTGTGAAGAATCAAACAAGAAGAGGACGAAAGAAAATTAAAAAGATGCAGGCATCCTCGCCAAAGGAAGACCTGGCCTACATACCATAGGAAATACCTAACACAGTGTCTCCCACAGTGTACAACACATGTCCTCAGTGAGTTTTAAGTGGACTTGACATCGAATTATACTATTTTATCAAATCACATATTTTGGAAATAACATTTTCACCTTCAATCCTTCTGATGATTCATGAGGAAGGCAAAAACCTCCATTTGCTATTGATATGTCCTCAGCATCAGTGTAACCCTGATTGACTTCTGTCTTTAGCAAATGGACTAAAAAGACTAAAGCCTTTGGTGGGCATCAAGAACTGAATAACATGGCTTTCTTTTCTTCATAATATTTTGCTATGATTACCTTCTAATTATGACAATTTGTATGTTTTAAAAAGTATGTGGTTGTGATATAAGGTTTTCTTTTAAAACAAATTTATAGACTAATGATGGTTGCAAAACAGAGTGACTATAGTAAAAACCACTGAAATGTCTTTTAAAAACAGCAGGAGGAAGAATCCGTGGTGTTTTGATGGGGGCTAGAGCTGGATGGGTCTCCAAAAGATCAAGTTGAAGTTACCTGGTCCCTCTACAGAGAGATTAAAAATAGAGAACAGAATCAGTCAACTCTGAAAGGACTTGAAAATGGGGAGTCGAGGATATACCCAGAGTAGATCATGACCCCTCAACCTCACTCCTGGGCCAATAAGATGAGTGGAAAGAGTTACAGCCAATGTTGTTCTCCCTTTTTCAAGTCCCTGAAGCCACTAACTTGGGCCGCAGTGGATAAAGCAGTATTTCAATGGGATAGAAAAATAAGTTTTGAACTGGATAATAACCAATAACTGAAAATGGAAATGTATAACTTTAATAATCAGAAGTGCCTTAGAGAGTCTGAAATCTGCCCAAGATGTGATTCAGTCATCTGTCCATCTGTCAGGAGATTTGACATAGCGCAATGGGCAATGATTTGTGAAAAATAAAAGTAGAGAACATTTTTACTCCACTAAGATGAGACAGTTCAATTAACTCCTTAGCTATCACCTAAAAAAAATTAACTCAAGCAAATATACATCAGTAAAAACAAAAAAAGGGTTAATTTGGAAAAATTTAATTAATACTAAACCTGTACTACAATATGGAAAAGTGATACTGGTGGTTGAAGGATGATTAAAATTTGGGAAATATTATGCCTAAAATGGCTGCCACTTGAGTTATTTTTCTTGACTAAGCATTCATAGTTCTATTGAAAGCTAGATAAATCATCTGAGTGAGGGGTGGGAGGTATTTACCTTTAATTAATTGCTAGTTATTATCCCTAATAATTCAGCAATTAGATTATTGGTTGTTATTGAGTTCTCTTGTGAACTTAGGAATCTGGAGCTCAGGGACCCACCTGACAAGTGGTGAGTTACTGTGTGCCAGGGAGGGCACCCAACATTGACAAGGGAGATGGACTCCAGAAGAAAAAAATGCCCTTAACAAAACAGTTCCATGGCTGTGGTCCCTGATTGTCCTCGTTCAGACCGTATCATTTCTGTCTTTCCTTTCCCCTTCTTTATTGCCCCTCCCAACCCTAGGAAGTGCTGTTTAATTTTTACACCCTGCCTTACAGCTGGCTGCTACCAAGGAATGGTCTCCCCCACTGACATTTTTGTATGCACTCAGAGACTGGTTTTGGGGAGTTAGAAATCAACATTCGTAATAAAAATTAAAAGTAGAATTTTCATTTTAGGAACAAACTGCGTGCCTAGGTGTGCTATGCAACTATTCCCTCTCCCCCTAAACTATTGCAGTAAAACATGTTTTAGGAGAGAGCCTGGATTTTCGCCTAAACTAGCGATTTTCAACTGGTGTGCCACAGGACTTTTTAAAACATGCAACACATGGCCCTGGACAGTGTGGCTCAGTTGGCTGGGGCATCGTCCTGTGGAACAAAAGGTTGTGGGTTTGATTCCCAGTCAGGACACATACCCAGATTACAAGTTTGATAGCTGTTCAGGGAGCATACAAGAAGGCTACCAATTGATTCTTCTCTCTTACATAGATGTTTCTCTCTCACCCCCCTACTCCACTCCTTTCTCCTCCCTCCACCCCTCTCTCTAAAAGCAATGAAAAGGTATCCTTGGATGAGGATTTAAAAAAGTATATGAAATACCTGACTATATAGAGAGGGGCTCTGGCCTCTTTTCCCTTAGATGGTCCGATTAAGAAATGATAGCCAATACAATAGCTATCTGGAATAAATGAATAAATATATCTATTTTTTGTCAGATTGGCAAAAAAAATATTTTGTGGTGTGCTGTAGAATTTTAGCAATTAGTTTGTATGTGTCATCAGATGAAAAGAGTTGAAAATTGCTGCTCTAGACAGAACTATCTGCCTAGAAATCCTATCTCCACCATGTACTAGGAGGCTGACCCTAAGTATTCTCATCTGTCATCTGGGGATAACTATTCTTATCATTTGGGTATTATAAAGTTATAGTGAGACAGCACATACGGAAAACAGTGCCCAGTGCCTGCAGCACGGCTTAAGCTCAGGGAACATTAGTGACCTTCCCTGTTCCCTCTCACCCTTATAAAAACCATTATAATCAGAAAAGAGATACAGGAGATATATACGTTTGTATATACAGTTATATGGAGTTTTATGTATAGAAGACATCACCACTGTAACTGTAATATATATGATATATACATGTAATAAATGTGGGAGATACATATATATATTTCATATGTTTGTTTTTATTTTTTTATATTGACCTCTATTTTTTGACATGTATCTGTATGTATTTATTTGTTTGATTTTTAGGTTATAGCTCAGTGGTCTATTGAATTGTCTCAGTGTGGTGGGGCAAAAGCAGGCTACAGTTTTATTTTCCGCAAATCACTCCTCCTTGTGCTATGGCAAATCTCCCAACCCTTGAACATATTACTGAATCATATCCTGGGCAGATTTCAAAATCTCACCTGAATGTGTGTGTGCCTGTGTGTGTCCCCAAATGTAAACAATCAAATAGTCAGTGTAAATTCTAAATACTGGGAGTAATGAGAAAACAATCTTCTTAAATTCCTATCAAATTAGGAACAAAAATTTGGTCAGGTCCAGAAATTCAGAAATAGAACCAAACCAAAAGGCAGAAGACCACCACAACAGTAAAAATACAGATTATTTTCCAAATGAGCCTAAGTCATTATTCCCTTGACATACACCTTTTGAAGACCACTTCACCTTTAAAAGTATATGTGCTTAATCATTTTAGAGGAATACATCTCACTGAAGTGTTGTCAAAAGCTCTTAGTCTTTTTCTTTTTTAAATCTGTCCTGCAAATCTCCTCTTTCTCTTCCTCGGACTTCCTCCCAAATCCTCAGTGACCCGGCAGCTGCAACCCCTTCCTCCCTCTTCCCCCTTCAGCGTGGAACGGTTTTGCCATTGAAGACCTCCCCCTTTCCCAGCGACTAGCTCTCTCCAAGAACGTAGGTGGTGGACTTGAAGTAGCAGAAAGTAGTCAATAATTAGGAAAACAGATTTTCAGCCAAACTGAGTAACTGGAGCTTAGAATTTCATATCTGTGATATTGGTTTCGCTAATTAATTAGCACAAAAATAATGGTCTGTGGGGGAACATAGCTTTATAAACTTTTGGCTGGGCCTATTACAAATGAACAATATGCACAGGAAAATGTTAATAGTTGAGGAGAAAGGCATTTTAACAAAGTTTTATAGTATGTGGTTTAGGGTCCTCAGGGCAAACATATGCATTACACATCTAACCCCACACTGAGAAAATAATCCCTAATGTTGGTTCCTCTGCTAGTCCTATTAAAAATTCCCCAAATCGTAAAGGCTGCCAATTTCAAACTAAGAATAAATGGCTCGTGGTTCCTTCTGAAATGGCATCCAAGATTCATGTTCTCAGTGCTACACACGAAATCACTGGGGGAGGAATGTCTCTGGTTTCTGGGGTGCCAGAAAAGGCCAGTGCATTCATCCAACCCCATTTATTACAGGCAGGGCACCCAGAGGCCACTTTCTGTGGGAGATGTTTAGAGTGGGGATTTCACACTGAAGGGGGTCAGCCCTGTGCTTGCGTTTTGTATAATGCAATCAGATGTGGGGTTGGAGCCCATGATGGGGAACTGTGAAAAGCTCTGCGTATTGTAGGATGTCACCCCTCACAGGATTTAACACTGACGTATGGTGAGAGGGAAGGCCTCAGGCAGCCCACAGCACTGGCCATTTTCGCAGACGGTTCTAATACAGCATTAGTGGTGCTGGTATTCAGTGAATAGATGGTCTCCTCTAACTTTAAACATTTAAATTGTTAAATAGTTAAATTACCATGCAGAGTATTATCATGTGAAGAGGTGTGGGGTGGAGAGGTGAGCATAGGCATGAAGAAAATATTAGAATTGGTTCAAATTAAGTTTTCTTGGTTGATAGAAAAAAGACAAGTTTGGCTTTGAGGTCAGAAAATTTCAGCTTTCCTGGGCCTCACCATTCCCTCCTGAAAAATGGAATAATCTCTGCCCAGACTACGTGGAAGTTGTGATCAAGTGGCATAGTTATAAAATGTTATGCAAATATAAGCTATTGTTGTTATTTGCGTGTTCGGATACGCTAATACTTAATAGTGGTTGAACCCCATGAACCCTTGTTGGGGTCCTCAATATTAGCTCTCACTCAGATTCCTACGTGATCTCTGGTTCTTGGTTCCTATCAGTTCTGCACATCATCTGGAATTCATATCTGCCCTGTGCTGAGCTAGGTTTTAGTAATTGTACACAAGTGAACTAGGTTTTATTAATTGTGTGTGTACTGGATATGGTGAGACTAAGAGGACAAGCTGAGTCTAGTGTTCACTTCCTAAGAATTCTTTACCCCTTTGCACAAGCTTGTGACCCAAAAGCTGATTCATCTCTTGGCACTCTAATGCCTTCTAAATTAATTAATCCTCCATTCATGGGGAACTTGAACTTGAAGGCATCTTTAGGCAGTCTCTGTTACTCCTCCAGGCTCCTAGGGTATTTCTGTACGAGACTTCTGTGTTATATGTACACATCCTCCTAAGGCCTTCATTCTCAGGGCAAGAACATTTATACATGTTTTTGAAGCTCCTTAGCCTTGGAATTTGACCTACAAAGAGAACCGCATGCTTGTTTCTGGTTGTCGCCAGGCCTCGTGCAGTGATATCTGAGCGTGTGTGTAAAGAATTGGCCTGCATTTGAGAAAAAATAATTATTCGTATATAGACATTCTAGGCAATTCCTTAAGAATGCTTCTCAAGAGGCCATGGCTTTACAAATACTATCTGGTATTTTCATTGAATCTAAATTGGTCACTGACAGTGTCACATCATGATGACACTATTCTAATTCAAACTCCCCTCGATATGACAGTGTCCCCTGTTATTACTAAGCTCAGCCTATTTTCACCTTTGCCCCCTTTTATGTGTGGCAAATGAACATGTAATTCAGTTGTGTATCATACGATGACAACTTTAACTCCACATCCTTGGAATTTTGCCTGGTGAGTAAATGAGGGGCTAACATTAGGTTACATGCACACTCAACTCTTTCTGTAATGAGAAGAAAGACAGAACAGCTCTGTTCCATAAAAGCACTTCTTTTTTTCCAGCAAATTCCCTGGTAGATTATTGTTCTGCATAACTAAGGATCTGATTCTCAACAATTAAATCTGCTGTCACATTTTATTTATAATGCAAGTTCAAGATCAGACTACTAACTATAATGTCTTAATTTTCCCAGCAGTTGCAAGGCTGAGGGAATAAAATGGGTATTCTGCAGTTGCATTAGTGTTAGTCTCCCTGAGCAATTATGAATTTGGAGTGTGTTTGTTCTAAGGCTGTGACTCCAAGTGATTGTGATAAAAATAAAGGGGGCAGAGACATTCTTGGTGAGTGTCATACTACAACTGTATAAAAATAGCTGGTGATCTTTGTGTGTACAGTGAAGGGATAGAACCAGCAGAAAATGGGGGTACTCAAGATAAACTTGTGTGTCGCATTGGAACTTCTTGACCTGATCTATTCCACATATTGGTTTTGTTTTTTTTTTAAAGATAATGGCATAGAGGATAAGACAGTAATACCACTTATTGTTGCAATATGTGCAAAGACGAGAAGATGTGATAGCATGTGCTACAGTGGGGCAAAGGCGGGCAGACCGCTGCACTAGAGTAGAGAATATGTGTTTCATTTGTGTTGGGAGGAGCCTTATGGGGAAAAAAGAAAAAGAAAACAGTGGCATTAGATGAGGCTAACATGAAAAAAATAAAATGTAGCTGTATCACGTAGAACCCTCTATTCTCGGCTTGTGACAAATAGAATACAAGGCAAAGGAGACTGGTGCAGTTTGGTGGGTACATCCAACAACAAAATGATGCAATAGATCTTTGACATTTCTGCAATCCTTCCCTCTGTTCCAAATTGCAAACGAGCTAGTCTTGAGGGAATACTATTGTGAGAAACAGATAAAAAGGTTTCGTCATCATCACCTGAGTAGGGTTAAGGGCACAACAATATATTCTTGCAGTTGTTTGGCAACTTGGCCTTGTAGTCATCTGGGAAACTTCTAAAAAAATGCAGATTTGGGGTTTCACACTAAGGGGTTCCTGATTTGATGGATCTGATATGAGGCCCATGATTTCGTTAAGCTCTTTAGGTGAGTGTGATAATGGATAATTTTGGGGATCTACTTTTCTAATTAAGATAAAATGTCCTAAATTTGGATTTAGGATACCTGGTGTCTGTAGTCAGCTCTACCCCCATCAGAATCACTTAAGTTTTCCCTGGTAATAATGAAATATGTTCTTTTTTTCTTCATAGGGCATTTCATAAAGCTCTATGTAATCATAGATATAAAAACATAGTAATGTGAAAATGTAACTTCTTTTTTAACTCCTTATGCACCTATAGAATTAAAAGATTGCTTTCAAAATTTTGGAGTAAAGATATTTCTAACCCCTTCTTTTAAAAATATCCCAAACACAACAAGAAAAATAAGGAAAAGAAAAATCGTCTCTCTTTGAGAAAACTTACATAGTTAGTATCTGCAATCTAGAACAGGGTGTTTTTTTAAAAATCTGAAAAATGATAGAGTTCTTGGGAGTTAAAAAATACAGTAGCTTAAGTGAAAAAAAAACTCACCAAAGTATTTGGATAATAATGTTATCTAGAAATAAAATAAAATAAGTAGGTAGACAAAAGGAAAAACATAGTAGGGAAGTAAGAGGATAAACCTAATAAAATTTATTTTAAAAAGGCAAAAAATATGAAAGAGAAAGCCACCAAAGAAGGAAAACAAAACCAAAGGGCAAATATCTTTATTGAAAGGGCCCACTGAATACACATCTGGAGACAGAGTTGAAACAAAAACAAGTACCTAAAAATTTCCAAGGAATAGAAAATAAAAACAGATTCAGAGATAAAATTAATTGGGTATCAGAACGCTATGACTTCTCAACAGCTTTGCTGGAAGTAGAAGACAATGCGTCTTCAAATTTTGGAGTGATCTTTGATCCACAATTTTCTGCTCATAAAGACTAAATATCAAATATGATGGTAGAATACGATGCTGAGCATTTTTTCAGAATCACAAAGTCTCAAACATTTTCACTTCAGTATACTTTTTCTTGGTAAGTTCCTGGAGGATGTTTTCCAGTAAAACAAGAGTAAATCAAGAAAGAAAAAGAGAGAAGAACTAAGATTCAATACAGGTTAGAAGGAAAGGGAATATGCAAAGGGAAGTTCTAAGATAACAAAGTAAAATGTCTAAAAAGCCATAGTTGGGATCAGGTGGATGGGTAATCTAATATTATCTACATTAAAAAAAGGAAATGCTTGATCATGTGCAAAACTGATTAAGGGACATAGTTTAAGGATTTTGAAAGGTGAGTGGAGTTTAACTTGAGTTTAAAAACTAAGAGTTTTTTTTTTTTAAAGAAAACACATTATTAAATCCAGGAGAAATAAAGAGCTGTGCAAGAAAAGATGTGTAACCGTAGTCTACAATTTGAGAACTCAACAATATTCATATATACTGCAATATAGCCACACGAAGGAGGAGATGGGAGAATATAAAAGCTAAAATTGTCATTTATTAAAATAGGACTAATAAAGCCTCAGTTAAATGAATACATTGGGTGGTAGAAAAATGAACACAACTTTTTAAAGAAATAATTTTACAAAGTTAAAAGGGGGTTGCCTCTGGGGAGGAGAAAATGAAAGAAGAGAAGCAGGAGGGACTGAGTGTTTTTAACAAGCCTATTAACATAATTTGACTTTTAAAATTATGCCTATACTCCTTTCATAAAATTACATTTAAATTAAAAATCAAATATTAGTTAGGGTTGAGAGAGATTTTGAAAAGGCATCAGGCAGTTCAGTTTCCCATCTGACAGTCAGCCAGCACTGGGTTAGAGGCTGTCTTCGAGGCCCCTTTTTGCCCCGCTTTACCCTTTTGTAAGAACTTTCCGTGGCATGGCCGCCCCAGGCTTACTTCCAAAGGAAATTTGTTTGCTAAGCTGCTTCGCTCCAAAACATAGGTCACAAATACTACACGCTTTGGAGTCACCATTACCTTAAAGTGCAGACTTCTGAGATTCAGTTCGGAGAGCTGGACTCAAGAGATCTGGGATGTGCTGATGAATTGATCTTAATAAGTGAGTAAGGTGAATTTGATACAGGTAATCAAGGGGCCCACTCAGTGAAAACCTGCATAAATGTTTTGAAACCTGCATATTGGGATTGAAAATGTACATACTTCCAAAAATAGGTACTCATTCATTTATCTCTCCCATATTTACGTGAGCTCATTTTAGTTTCGGACAATATTCCAGGAGTTATTGAGGAGATGATTACATACTCTCAAGAAATTCATAATTTGGTCATTTGCCTTAGCGGTAACTAGGAAAGGTCTGTCTCATATGACTGAATCATAACACAGAATCCTAGAGGTCACTGTGGAAGAAATATGGGAGCAGAAAGAGCCTTCCTCTTAACAAACCATCTCGGCCTAAGGGTTAGTTTTAAAATTTATCCCAGAGTCTTTCATCATGAGGCACTGAACGGAGAATCAGTCAGACCTGGCGTGGGCCCTAAATCTTCTCCTTAGCAAGTTACAAAATCTTAAGGGCACCTGCTGCCTGGGTATAGTAGCATCTTATCCTGCAAACTTAAATTATTTGAAGCTTATAATACGTTGACTACAGTGCCAGGTACATAGTAGGTTCTCAACAAAGGTCCATTCCCTTGTATTTTTCCACTGTATTTTCCACTTGGAATCAATGATTCTGTTTGCAGCTTAACTGGAAGTACTCTGAAGTGGCCAAAAGCACAGGTTATGTATCAATCCTCAGTCCCAACTTTTATTTGGGGCACATGTGTTCATTAACATTGGCAGGTTATTTGACCTTGCTCAAGTGCAGATTATTCATTTTTAATATAGGTATCATTATGTCATTCTGAGATAATGTATTTATTTAATTTTTTTTTTTTTTACTGTTTATGCTGTTACTGTTGTGCCAATTTCCCCCTTTGCCCCACTAACCCTAGCCCCAACTTTCTAGTAAATCCCCACACCATTGTTCATGTCCATTGGTGATGCATATACGTTCTTTGTCTAATTTCTTCACCCTCTTTCAACCAGTCCCAACCTCCCGCCTCCTCTCTTACAGCTATCAGCCTGTTCCTTGTTTCCTGACCTCTGATTCTATTTTGTTCATTAGTTTGTTTTGTTCCTTAGATACCAGCTATAAATGAGGTCATATGGTATTTGTCTTTCATTGAATGACTTATTTTACTTAGCATAGTAGTCTCCAGTTCCACCCATGCTGTTGCAAAAAGTAGGAATTTTCTTTTGTACAGCTGCAGAGTATTCCATTGTGTAAATGTTGCACAGCTTTTTTTCTTTTCTTTTTTTTAATCCACTCATCTATTGATGAGCATTTTGGCTGTTTCCAAATCTTGGTTATTATAAATGACACGCTTATGAACATAGGACTGCTTATATTCTTTCAGATTGGTGTTTCGGTGTCCTCTGGATATGCTCCCAGAAGAGGAATCACTGGGTCAAAAGGCAGTTCTATTTTTAATTTTATGAGGAAACTCCATACTGTTTCCCAGAGTGGCTGTACCAGTCTGCATTCCCACTGACAGTACATTAGGGTTCCCTTTTCTCCACATCTTCACCGGCACTCATTGTTGATTAATGATAGCCATTGTGGCAGGTGTAAGGTGGTCTTATTGTGGTTTTAATTTGCATCTCTCTGATGACTAGCGATGCTGAGCATTTTTTCATATGCCTATGGGCCATCTGTATGTCCTCCTTGGAGAAGTATCTGTTCAAGTCCTTTGCTCATTTTTAAGTTGGAGTGTTTGTCCTCCTGGTATAGAGTCATATGAGTTCATTATATATTTTGGAGACACGTAGGCACATAGATCGATGGAACAGAAGAGAGAGCCTGGAAATATACCCACGCCTTTATGGTCAATTAATATCTGACAAAGGAGGCAAGAGCATCCAACAAAGTAAAGAGAGCTTCTTCAATAAATGGCGTTGGGAGAGCTGGGCTGGTACATGCAAAAAAATGAAACTAGACCACCAACTTACACCATACACTAGCATAAACTCAAAATGGATAAAAGACTTAAGTATAAGTCATGACACCAGAAACTTTTGGAGGAAAACCTAAGTAGTAAAATTTCAGATCTCTTGCATAGTAATATTTTTACTGATATATTTCCTAAGGCAAGGGAAACAAAGGAAAAATAAATGGGACTACATCAAATTAAAAAGCTTCTGCATAACTAAAGAAACCATCAGCAAAATGAAAAGGGAACCCACTGTATGGGAGAACATAGTTGCCAATGATACATCAGAGATAATGTACTTGGTGTACCTAACACCATGCACTTAAGAAATGTCGGGACAAATTATTAAATGTTTTCCTTCACTCAATGACAGAAATTATGTGCGTGTGTGTATGGAAAAGCACCAACTCACAACCACAAATGGCACATTACTATATCTCTGAGACTCCTGCAGACTCTCAGACTCCTGCAGAGGGAGACTCAGGTCATGGTGAAAAGCAGAATTCAGTGCTCAGGATTCAAGCTCAAGATATGGTATAAAAAAAGGTTATTCGGCAGTCTTCTCGCAAAGAGTGGCCTCTCCCTTTTTCCTTCATAGAGGCAGTCATTCATTTTGGATGTCTAGAACTGGACTCTGATGTTTTCAACTTTATTATTAGGCTAAATGCTGTTAAGACTGTGACTGAAAGACAGAATTTCAGTCCAAAAAAGATTACAGCCTGATCCTTTCAATATTTAAGTGGGAAGTTAAATGTTCTGACTGCATTCCAGAATTGGATAAAAGCCGTTGAAATAGGAAATGACATGGAACTATGTAGTTAGCAGCCAAAAAAAGGAAAACCAGACTCCATAACTATACGGGAGAGGGGAAGTGGGTGTGGTGGTTGGCCCCACACTCACTTCCCGCCCCGGCCTCCTCCAGGGTTAGGCCGATGGCTCTAAGTATATTCTGTGAAGAAGGGAGGAGAGGATGCACAAGGGGCCTGCCCGGCCTTCCAGGGGTCCTGAGTTGGCACGCTGGGAAGATACGGACCCAACCTCAGCTGGGGAGCAGAAGGACTGTCCCCCCTTCTCCTACATGGAGACACATGCTCCTAACACAGGCTCCAGTTTTGGCTGAGGCTGTCGGCTGCTTGGGAAATGCTTTTGGCTCTGGAAACCTCGAAGGGGGCCAGGTGGGCCTCCGATGAGAGGAGAAGGGATCTGGCTGCTCCAGGCTGGCTCCAGCCTCAGCGAGGAGGCCGGCAAAGGAAACTTTGCCGTTTCCTTCCAGGTCAATTGAGTCCAAAGTTATGTACTGTATACCACAGGAGTTTGTTCAGTTTTACCATGAAAGGGAAGGGAGCAGAAATTCAAAGCCAAAAACATGTTCAGGAAAAAGATTGAATTCATATAGATTGCAGAAAGAAGAAGCTTGACAGCCTGGTGGAAAGAGTTTGGATTTTATAGTCGGATAACTTCTGGCTCAGCCATGTATCAAGAGGCCTGGGAAAGCCACCTGACTTACCTGAGCTTCACTGAGTTCCATTCTCTCGCATGTTACTGTGAATAGAACACTCATTGCAAATCAGGTACCAATGAGACTGGCATGTACATAAGTGTTTGTTTGGATGAGGCTTTGCATTAAAGTTGATAGTATAACAGTAACTGAGTTCTTTTTCTATTGAGTTATATTTTCCCAGCATTGATAGAAATATTAAATTACCACCATGATGTTAAAAGTCAGAAAGGCTCTTGAAAGGGGAGGTAGGAAGGTGCAAGTAGAGGGCAAGAGGAATGAAACAGTTAGATATACACTTCAGACTTCTTATAGGTCCGGCACTTGGTTGAGGTTCTCTAAACCAGAACTGTGTTTTACTCATTTTTGTCTCTCATCTACCTGGCCCAGAACTGTCCACCCTTAGTGGAGAATGGGTAAATGTTAACGGATGTACAGAACAAATGAATGGACAAGTAAACTTATTTAATCTTTACTTCTTGTTACTTATACTTACTTGGGCATCATCAGATGTTGTGAGATGCTAGTGAAAGTGAAATTAATCATAATTTCATGTTGGAGGATCTGAAAAATGAAGGCTTGAGTTATGATGTAATGTTAAGAAAAAGAACTCTAAGGCCTGGATGCCAGGCTCAGAATTCCAAGTGGGCTTGTCTTTGGGTAATACATTTGACCTCTGTGTGCCTCAGTTTCCCCAGCTATATAACATGGGGATAATTGCAGTCCAGTAGTCTGTTCAGAGAAATAAATGAGTTACTCTCTTTGAAGTTCGTGGAACAGTGTCTGGCATGTAGTAGGTGCTAAATAAATGTTAGCTGTTATTTTAAACTTTGAGTATGACATTCTGTGTAATATTCACCCAAACTATGACGCTTACATGTTTTTTCCAGATATTATTCCTAAAAATATTAAGGCTATAAAGCAATAGGTCAAAGCAATAAGTTTCCTAGTAAAAACTTAAATATAAATTAATGAGCAGACCTAAAGCGGCTGCATTTCGAGGTCTGATACACACCCATGAAGCCAGTTTGCAAATTATCCCTCCTCGCATTATCAGAGAGAATTCAATTCTAAAATGAAATCGTTTTATTTTCCCCCCACCACAGAGTATAACAATAGATAGAAAGTAATTGTTCGGCATCTTTCATCCACTTATACTGCTGTTCCTCTGCAGTTTTATCTGACTTTGTCCTTGGGTGGATCCTGAGGGTGAGGTTTGGGTCAGGACCCAGCCAAGTTCTCCAGTCCAGGGTTTGCAGTAATGAGAATGGTGGTTTGATGCTTAAAAAGAAAATGAATGTGTTTACCTTTTATTCAGTGGAGACAGAATTTAAGCACTCAACAGAAAGAAACAGTATGTACAAAGGCTGAGGAATTGAAAACTGTGAGGTATCTTTGGAACCTGGAGAGAAACCTTGGTGTGACTGGAACACATGGAAGAGAAGGCAAGTTCATCCTTCTCAGGACACTTGTTCTGAGACCACTGAGCCCATAAACCAGGAACTCTATTGCCTCCTGAGAGGAATCAGGTGCGGTGGGAGGGTCGCTCAATCAAGGGAAGTCCCAAGCAACTTGGTGGAAGGGTCTCAAAGATCCCTTGAGTGAGTCCTTGCCAAACCCCTGGAGGAGAGGGCTGGCATCACTTTCTCCATCAATGCTGGGACAGAGGTTTTTGAGGGGAAGTGTATATTTTGCTCTGTGTGTAAGTACTTGACTCACAGCTCTTTACCTTCTAGGTGCAGTTAATATATACCAAGAGGTTCAGCCCCCCAGACGTGGCTGGTTTTACACACAAGGCTGTTAAGATTCCTTGCTATTCTGGAATATACTCTCTGATCTGACCAGGGATGCTTGAAACTGCACAACTACAGGAGCATTTATTAATTTTTGTGTTTTCAAGTGTTTTGATACAAAACTAAAGGATAATCCCAGGGCCCCCAACCACCGCCCAACTAGCGAGAAGTCATTGGTTTATTGGAACATGCACTGACTTTGGAATCAAACTAACCTGGGTTTGAAACTGTCACACCGCTGACTAGTTCTTTTTCCAGTTCTTAACCTCTCTGAGAATTAGTTTCCATGTTTGTAAAATGAGAATGTCCTCTTTTTGCGGTATTTTTGGTGAAGATTAGATATTTTTATGTAGCACAAAAAGCATCCAGCAGAATACCGGGCTCATAGTAACCACTCAATAAATATCATAATAAACTAGAGTCTTAAGATCAGGTGAAGCGTTTCATGGTATGCACATTTCACAATCACTAACATTTTCAAGAACACTATACACTAGGGGTCCATAACTTTCCTGTGGAACCACAGGAAAAAAACATTCCCTTGACTTGTTTTTCAGGCTGACATAAAGCCTTGGTCGGTAACCACTGCTTTTCCTTAATAGCCTCCCTGAAAGTCCTCGGTGATTAAAGCAAAGATCCTGAGGATAACGGTGCTCCATTGACATCTTAAGCTGCACATTGGGAAAAAGGGAAAATAATTGCATGACACTGGTTTCACCCTGGCCGCTGCCTGCCCACCCCACTTCGCCCTTCCCCAGTGCTTTTTTTTTTTGAGAAACTTTATTCTTTGTCTTCTTGTTTCCCATCAGTTCTGGTTTTCACCTCTTTGTTGTTGACATGAACATCTGAACAACTATTTGTATGTTAATGATCCCCAGAACACTGGTAGGTAGTAATTAAATATTGCTAACTGTAGGGTTGTGTGACACCTTCCGTGGCTGGTGAAAAGATTTGGGAACCGTACTGCTTCAGACACTCACATACCTGTCTCTGTCCCCCCAGGTTTTCCTAACTTTGTCCTGGGTTAGCAATTTCAGGTCACCTGTCAAGCCCTTGGAGTTCTCTCAGTAAGCATGGGTTTGCTTGAGGAAAAAGCTGGCCATGATCTGGAATGTTTTTGTTAAAGGTATTTGCGATGGAGTTCAAGCACACCTTTATCTGTAGGGAGGCTCGGGTAGCTATATATCTGTCAAATCATTCTATCCACCAAGCCAGTTTGAAACTGCTGTTCTCTGTTTCCTGAAAAATTCTCCAAAGAGATGATTATGACATCCCACCTTCACTGGATATTTTATGTCTATGCTTTACAAAATACATTCATGCAGTTGTGAACTAGCGTGGAGTTTGGGTTTGATCTCAGTTTAAGTCCTAGGCCTGCCATAAGTAGTTGCGTGAATCTGAACACGCTACCTAACATATTTGAGTCTTGATGTTTTTCATTTTGTGTTTCAGATTGGTGTATTAATGCATGTTTGAACTCACTGTTAAGTTAGTAAATATAAGCAAGGCAGCTCACATGGGACATCAAATATGAACTCCTTGTCCGTTCCCTTCATTTATTCATCCTAGTTTTGCAAAACAAACACACAAGTTAACATTAAACAAAATATTAAACAAAATATCTCAGAGAACCAAGAACTCTTCTGAAAGCCATTTTCTTCCTGGCAAGGGGCAAATAATGTCCATAAGGTATTTTCTATTGGAAGGCAGAGTGTTTGTTTCCTATGGCGGCTGGTTTCCACCACTCTGCAAGCCCAGTCTTAGCAAAAACGAATGCAATGGCGAACAGAATCAGAATGGATCCCAGCAACAGCAACAACAATGCACTCTGAAAGCCAGAGTTTGAGCCGAGCAGATGCAGCCTAGAGGTCACTGAGCCCCTCATGCAAAAGCTGCCTTCAGTAGACTTGGAAACAGTCATAGGTTGTTTCCTGCAGAACATGACTGTAGAATCCAGGGTTATCACGAAGTGATGACTGTGACTCTGGGCCATCTGAGGGGTACAGTCCCCTTCTGCATTCAGATCTGGTTGAAAAATGGGGTGGCATCCTGTTATTTTAGTGTCCAAAGACTCAGCCATCAGAATTCACAGGCACATGCAAACTTATTTACTGAAGAGTTAGGATAATTTCAGAGGAATATTATAATATAGGAGAAACAAAGATTATAGGCTTAGACAACTCAGTTTGCTCTCCCATCTCAAATGTAAGACTCCTTCAGCCTCAGGCCTGAATAAGACGGTGGCCGTGGCCCTTTCTGGGAGTTCCGTACATCCCAAACAGGGTCTCCTGCCTTGAGATCTGTACTCAGACTCCACATGCCCTCTTTTCAAATCTTACTCTGACGACTCTAATTCCCTGCAGAAATTACCACCTCTTCTATCACACAGTCTGGCCCCTTTCTGAATACCCTCAGTATTTAGCTAGGAGGGCATTACTTCTTGCTGTTCCCCAAAGTGGGAGCAAGACAGACCAGAAGGATGGCCCTCAGTCCTTTGAGCAAGAGTAAACATGGATACAAGTTCAAGTTTCTTTTCAGACTTTCCAACAGTGACATGCTGGTTTCTTTACAAGTTGAGCTAGTAAATGTTTTCTCAAATGTAGACTTTTTTTAAAAAAAACTTTGAAAACAAGGCCATCTAACCATGTTGATGAAAGAATATTTCTTCTCTTACCAAAACACAGGTCTTGTTCCTTGAAACAAGTTTTTATTTTTCACCCAGAGGCGTGTTTGTCCTTGCTGACCTTGAGTGTTCTGATGTTATAGTAATGCTTTCATTTAATGGACACTCTCTCTGTTAATCAAGGTGTGGAGCCAGTTTCTATAAAATTATTTGATAAAGAATTGTCCCACTGTGATATTTGTTCCTACCACACCCTGAATTTTCAATACAATGTTAACATTTGTATTTGATACATAACTTCTTAGACAAAAATTTGATTAGTTCCACGGGGTCAGTGTAGATCAGAAGGGGTTGGAGATTTGTAGGTCAAAGATGATTAGGACGTGGTTTAAAGCCCAAGCAATTTAATTCTATATTAAATTGCTACACTATTTAAATCACTATACTATTCAAGAAAAATCAGCAGTTTAATTTTGGCTAATGATTTAAAGGGACTGTATTCTTATTCTCTGGAGTATGATTTGGTAGCACAGTTCGTTGAGCAGATCTTTATGGTGGAATCTCATTATAGCCCTAAGGGTATAGGAATGAAATTAAGAGTTGCAGAGCTACCATATGACACTGGCTGGTCCCAATTAAGGGTTTTACCAATACTTTAAAAAGATGGGATTAATAGGTAAGAGCAGACTCTCATTATATTGATAACTTTATGATTTTTTTAATGTGTCCACATCCATTTAAGCACCAAGTAACTATTTGGAAGGGCAGTGTAGCATAGTAGATAGGTACCTGAATTTGAGGTTGGTCAGACCTCTGTTCAAATCCCCTCTTGGCATTTACTAGTTACACTGGATAATGCATTCATCAAGCCTTGTTTTTTTTTAATATTGATTATGGAGATAATAGCATCAATTACCTTAATAAAATATAATATGTACAAAGTACTCAGCACAATGAATGGCATGCTACACCCACAAAAATGGCAAATATACCCACATTTTTAGTAAATCATGTATTTTACATATATTTCATTCAATAGGGTATATTTAGTCATTTATAAGAATATTATTTAATGTCGTGAATTTAAAAAAGTAAAAAGCTTTAAAGTTATCCTCAAGGAGAGATCCCTGAGTCAGGTGGATCCTACTGACAATTAAATCTCATAACATGAGGCCTGGAGTGGGAAGACTAAGTTATGGGTCTCTTTCTGAGAATTAAGATCTAATAGTTATTTCCCACTTTGGGTTTCACTTTATCTGAAAACAACCTATCAAGTTCTATAGGAAATTGTACAGAGGTCAGTCACGTGAGGAGACAATTTTCTGTTGGGCCTGTTGTGTTTCCGCGTGTCTTGTGCACAGAGACACTTATTGCCTTTATTCTAAACTCTCTTTTCTAAGATGTTTGTATAGTGCACAGCCTTGGAAGATATAGTATCACCCTCCTGAGTGAAAGACATATTTCTTTATAGTTCAGTGTAATAAAGACAATGCTGCCTCAAGAGCATGTATGGAGGGTGGGCATGCCTATTAACCATTATAAAAGATGTGGGTTCCCAAAGCTCAGGGTTCCTCTGAGAACACAGCCTGCTGGGCCCGTATGTGTCTCTTCTGTGATACTTGGAAACGGGGGGAACCATTGCTGCTTGATGTGTGCTGTGAATAATAGTGACTCTAACTCAGGAGTCTACTGTCCATGAAATGTGGCAGGCTAATTTGTTAGCTTTTAATTAGAGCAAAATCTAAGACCTTTCACAGTGTTTGACTAATAATAATGAAGCAACTCCTTTTCCCAAGGTGAACACCTAGGTACTTTATTCTTTATACAAAGTGCTTTAGATAGACTATTTCATAATGTATTTTTCAATATAAAAATGTCATTCTACATTAGTCCCCAAGAATGGGACTAATGCATGAGATACATTAAAGTAACAGGAGACTCACTGGGCTGGACTCTTCCATTGCCTAACTCAGGTCTCTGTATCTGTTATTATCCAAGGAAAACTATTCAAGTATGCAGCCACCTTTATAGGCCACTGGGTTTCAGCTATTTCAAATGGAAATTGCATGACCTGAAAGAATTTATTGAACTTCCAAATGTATGCTTTTTATTATCATCACAGATAATATATTGGGAAAATGTGGCAAAACAAGGTTAATCCTAAGCAACTTTTTTGCTGATAAGAAAGGAGAAGGATCTGTGGCTTGATCTCAAGATCAACAAAGGTGCTCAAAATATGGGAGCTGGAAATAATGTTGCAGAGGGAAAAAAACCCTGAAGGAACATGAATGGGAGTAGGGTACAGTTATAAATTTATGATTTAATAATAAAATGATCTTCGGTAATGTAGACTGCCAGAAAATTAGCTTGTACCCTGCACTGTGTATAAGTTTTGGTAGTTTTCTACCCTGCTCTGTCCAACGATTAGACCTGTGTTTCTCTGAGCACACAAATATATGGCCATTGTAAATAGTCATACTGCATAGAAGTCAGTACTTGTAAATGTTGCCTGTTGCCAGTATTTCCAAAGTAACTATTGAGGTAGAAATGTAAAAACCATATAACTTGATAATGAAAAATGAAGATTAGCATGGAGGTGAAACATGAATGTGGAGTTTCCTATGAGGGCTATTTGCCATGAAAATGGAAAAAAATATTGCTTGGGGTCAACCTCAGTTTTGCTTGACTTTTTAATATGGCTGTATTTTACAGCATTATCGGACTCATGCTGAAGTGTTTTCATCAGGTGAAATTAATCTCCAGATTAATTTGAAGGTTAATTTTATTCCCTGTCCTTCCAGGATCCTCACCTCCATGGCAAAGGTTGCCTGAGTTAGAGACAAATACAGGATTTTAATTAGGGCTCTTGGGAAACCGAAAAGCAATCACTGGAAACTATTACTCAACTTCATGAGCTCATTAATGGGCATCTCTCTGCCTGCATGATGGAGAAACAGCAGCAAGTTCATTTTGGCCAAGCAGGCCTGGACCTGAGAGACTTCATATTTGATAACAGAACATTACATATTATGTCAGTTAGGAGTAATTTAGTTCAAACAACAGACTCCAGGAAACTTCAAGAGAAGAAAGAGGAATTTATTTCACTTCTGGGCATGCATCCAGAGAAACACAAAATACTAATATTTGAAAAGATCTATGCCCCTCTATGTTCATTGCAGTGTTATTTACAACAGCTAATATATGGAAGCAACCCAAGTGCCCATCAATAGATGAGTGGATAAAAAATTGTGGTACATGTATACATAATGGAATATTACTTGGCCATAAAAGGAATGAAATCTTACCTTTTGCAACAACATGGGCAGACCTAGAGAGTGTTATGCTAAGTGAAATAAATCAGATAGAGGAAGACAAGTACCATATGATTTCACTTACGTGTGCAAGCTAAAAAAACAAATGAAAAGACAAAACAGAAATATAGACTCATGATATAGAATAAACACTGATGGGTGCCAGATGGGAGTGGGGTTTGGGGTTGGGTGAAAAGGCAAAGGATTAAGAAGTACAAATTTGTAGTTACAAAATAGTCACAGGGATATTAAAGTACAGCGTAGGGAATATAGTCAATAATATTGTAATATGTATGATGCCAGGTGGGTACTTGAAATTTCAGGGGGATCACTTTGTAAATTGTCTAACCATTATGCTGTACACCTGAAACTAATATAAAATAATATTGAATGTCAACTGTAATTGAAAAATAAAATTAAAAAATATGAAAATAATAAAAAAGGAATTTATTGAAGGTTATGGAACTGTGATATTAAAGAAAAAAGCCCAAGACAAAGATTAAACTTCTTTGCTGCTTTCCTTTTCAAGAACTAAATTGGTGGTGGATCATATAGACAATTTCTTCAAGGTCAGAATTTCAAGATGTCAGGATAAAAGAACTCTAGCCATTTTGAATTATTGTTACAACTTCTCTCAAGGTTCAGATTTCAGGGAGAGAGAGAACCTGGTTAGTTTAGTTTGGGTCAGTCACATACTTGTTGGCTGGGAGGAGAGAACAATTTAACTGAGAACTCCACAAGGCTATTTCCAATGACAGGTTCATCCCTCCCAAGGATCATGGGGGAGATTCTGCCAGACATACGAGGCAGGGATTCTGGGCAGCCAACAACAGATATTCTTCACATCTAGGAAAATATTCACCATGGTACCATGAATTATGGAACATCTGATAGCTCTGACAGTTTCTTTTCAGGAGATCAGAGGAAAGTGTCAGGGTCCTCAAGACTTGAGGTACAAGGACCTTGCAGGGACCACAAACCATAACTACACAACAAGCTAATGATCTGGTCCAAAGCACTGAATCTTGTATTTCTTCTGTTTGTCAGATTACTACATCCTTGGGGAATAAAAAGGCAAGTGGACATAAGTCCCTTTAGCAACCTGCCTTTTTGGAAGCAGGTCACATTTTCACGTGATGGAAAGGTTCATGCTAATTAATAGCTGTGGCATTTGGAATGTTCTTTGTAACATTCTAATGTAGGATGTTTTTAAAAGGGTGAATTATGGATTTATTTAAGTGGTTCATGGACACACGAGCGTTTTCATTTGGTCAGTATCTCATGAATTTCCAAAGCAGCGGGGTTTGGTGGAGCTGATTCTCTTTCGCCTATGTTCATATTTTACATGCAGCGGAGACATAGGTACTATTACTTGCCTCCTAAAATGGGGAAGCCAGGAGGATGTAGTATGAGAAGTCAGCTAGCTGAAGTGCATTAAAAAACTAGAGCAGCTTGATGGCTGCAGTTCTAGAAGGGCAGGGTTTGGGGGAATATACGGGATGACAAATAAAAATTACACTGTCTCTATGCTTGGTTATCAACCTAGGGCAAGTATGTTATAGATGTAATTTGCATTGTTCTCGAAGTTGTAACTTCAGTGCTTAAAAAACCCCTTGACATTCAGATGAGATATTAGTGGACAGAAGAAAGTATTTCACTGACTGAGTACCCACTAACTGCTGGCCATTTCTCCAAGGCTGCATGGTCCAGTGCAGCAGCCACTAGTTGCATGTGGCTATTGAGCACTTGAAAAGGGGGACAGTATGACTGAGGCATTAGCTTTGTAATTTTATTTCATTTTAAATATTTTAAATTTAAAACATTGATACTCGATTCAGTTTTTGGAGAACTTTTGGAATAGCTTGGGTACGAAGCTATTTTTTCAAATGTAAACTTTAAGAAATATAAGTATAGATCAAGCATTTTCTTTGAGAACTTAGTGTCTGAATTTAGATACATTGTAAGTGTAAAATATACACAGGCTTTTGAAAACAATTGGAGTGAATGTAAAATATCTAATTGACATAAGTTTTCTACTGCTTGGGTATCAGAATGATAATTTGAATGTATTGGGTTAAATAAAATGATACTGTAACGAACAATTTCCTTTTCTAAAAAAAATGGCTACTAGAAAGTTTAAAATTACATACGTGGCTTACATTATATTTCTATTGGACAGTGGGGTTCTAGGGGTTTTTACAGGTACTATTTTAGTAAACCATGAAAATAACCCAATGAGGTAGGCACTACTCTTCCTGTTTTCATAGGAAAGGCAATTGAATGACGCTTAGAGCACTGTTTGAACCTCTCAGGGTTACAGAGCTTGTGAGGCCGAGCCAGGACTCCCATCCAGGTTTCTATGGCTCCATCTACCTGTTTCCACTTTGTCAGTCAGCTCCCTGTTATTTCTTCCAGGGAAGCCAGGGAGAGCTCAAAAGCCTTCTCTCTTGATTCTCCATAGAAAATAAAGCATTGATAACCCTATTCATGAACAAGAAGCAGATTGAAACAAAAATTCTACCATCAAACTGCAACAGAAAAAATATTTGAGTTCTTGCAAAATGAATGAGTAAAGCCCATCTGTATGAACAAAGAGAATTTACAAAGTAAGCCTAAAATGTACTTAAAATATCAGTGAAATTTGCTTAGCCTAAGGGCTCAGATTACTTAGTTTAATATTTTGGTTTTGTTTCTTCTTTCTCTTTCCTTCCTTCCTTCCTTCCTTCCTTCCTTCCTTCCTTCCTTCCTTCCTTCCTTTCTTTTTCTTTCTTTCTTTCTTTGTTCTTTCTTTCTCTTCCTTTCTTTCTTTTCTTTCTTTCTTCCTTTCTTAGAATTTGAAATTCTGAACCAACCTAAGATCTAACATTCTCTCTCTCTCTATATATAATATTATATAATATATATTATATAATATACAGTATATATAATATTCATTTCTTATTATATTCATTTCAAATAAATGCAAATAAGCTTTATTTAACAAACACATAGTTGAGTCAACATTAGAAATTCTCAAAACTGTGTTCATTGTAATAATACCATTCAATACGTGATCACCCCAAGAATGCAGAAAGGCATTCTAGGTTGCTAATTTTTGATGTGACTAATTAATTAAAAATCACCTTCGTCCCCTTTCTACTTGATCGTTTTCTCCACATAATAGGAACTAACAGAGGGCAAAGCTTTCCTCACTCACTTGCAAAACTGATGCCAAAACGTTGCATACATTTGGTGTGAGAGGGCCTAGCATTAACCTGAAGGAAGGGAGCGCATGGTTCTCTGGAGATGCACAAGCTCATACCCAGTGAGGGGAAATGTTTTTCACGGAGAGGGAGGCAACCATTTCGCAAATCGTTGCTTCCACCCTGCCAGGAGCCAGCTCTGTGCCTGGAAACGCAGCCTCATCTGCTCTGCACCTGTGCGAGAACTTGCTTTCATAGACTAGTTTACTTGCCTTGATCATGTCAGGAGCAGGCAGGCTCAAAACTTCAATGATACTTCACTTCCAAGGAAATGTCGTAGAGTCAATGACAAAAACGGGTGGCTCTAGGGCAGCATGTCTTCCTCCACCCAGAAGGTTTTCTTGTTATGCCCTTGGTGCCACCTCTCCTGTTTACATTCCCCATTTATCACTCAGGGGCCAGGGCAGGACATGGTCTCACCCAGGCCATGTGATTGGCATTCTCTGCCTGGTCCCTTTATTCTATCCCATGCTGACCACCCCTCCCCACCCCACACTCAGCAGAGCCCAGAGCCCCAGGCTGCTGAAGAGCCTTGGTATTTTTACTTCTCTGTGAGGAGGTCTCAGGTTACAGATTATATACCGATGAGGTAAGTTACAGGTACGCACACTCATGTTTCTAATTTAGCTTGGCAGTGGTTTCAAACATTAAACAGTCTCTCGCCTGGTTCTCGCTGTTTCCACTCTCCTCCCCTCTTTGCCATCTTCCTGCATCCTGATTCTCAGGGTCGCTTTTCTTTCCTGCTGGATCATGCAACCCTCAGGCTTCACACAGGACAAAGCTCTACACTTTCCCCCATAAACTTGCCTGTAGCAATGTGATGTAAGCACATGTTCTCACAATAGGGGAATATTTGTACGGTATTTTAGAGGTTTGCAATTGCCTTCACACATATAGTCACAGTTAAACCTTGCAACAGCCTGGAAAATTTAGGAGTCTGGTAATTATCTATGCATTTTAGATGAGGAAATTAGAGCTCAGAGAAATTAATGAGTTGCCTAAGAGTTCACAGTCAAGACGAAATACAGAGATGATGGATGGGCAAGAAAGAAACCTCTGGTTGGAGGTACCAACCTAAAAACAGCAGTCTGGAGAAGTGGAACAATTTTCCTTTTTCTTTTTTCTTTCCTTCCCTTTCCCCTTCCCCTTCCCTTTACCTTACCTTTGCATTTTTTGTTCTGTTTTTCTTTTTCTCTCTCTCTTTCCCTTAGACCCATATTAATCTCTTGCTGTTTAGATTGAAATGATTCTCCCAGAAGCCACCTATGTGATAAGCACACTGTACGCATTGTGTACTGTGCATAAATTTGAAACTTTAGTATGAATTTAATTAGAATATGGGTATTAGGGATAAGGGGATAGCAAAATTAGATTAAAATAAATAGGGGGTACTAAGAATCAGAACTCATGTGCCCACATATTTTTATTTCAAAACATGCTCACATACCCATTAGCACTTAAACAACTAACATATTTTCTATATTTTATTGACTGTGCTGTTACAGTTGTCCCATTTTTTCTTCCCTCCGCTCTGCACCCCATTCCATCACCCCCACCCCTCTTAGTTCATGTCTATTGGTTGTACATATCAGTTCTTTGGCTTCTCAATTTCCTATACCATTCTTAACCTCTCCCTGTCTATTTGTTTTGTTTTGTTTTGCTTTTTGTCAACATTTTCCTGCCACCACTTTCCACAGCCCCACTCACCCCCACCTCCACCTCCCACCCTCAATCCTTCCCCCATTTGGCTTTGCTGATGGGTTCTTTATGCATGTTCCTTGATGACCCTTCCCCTCCTTTTCCCCTGTCACCCCCCACCCTCCTCCCCTCTGGTTACTGTCCGTTTGTTTTTTATTTCAATGTAGCTGGTTATATTTTGCTTGCTGTTTATTTTGTTGATTAGTTTTCTCTTATAGGTGAGATCATATGGTATCTGCCTTTTACCGCCGGGCTTATTTCACTTAGCACAATGGTCTCCAGATACATCCATGCTGTTGTGAAGGGTAGTAGCTCTTTCTTTCTTTCTACTGCGTAGTATTCCGTTGTGTAAATGTGCCT
This sequence comes from Mormoops blainvillei, assembly GCA_004026545.1. Taxonomy (NCBI): domain Eukaryota; kingdom Metazoa; phylum Chordata; class Mammalia; order Chiroptera; family Mormoopidae; genus Mormoops; species Mormoops blainvillei. The sequence continues at coordinate 262,470 of PVJD01000889.1, read as the reverse complement.
TAGTTTTTTGATCCACTCATTTACTGTTGGACACTTAGGTTGCTTCTAATTCTTAGCTATTATAAATTGTGCTGCTACAAACTTTGGGGTGCAGAGGTTCTTTTGAATTGGTGTTTCAGGATTTTTAGGGTATAATCCCAGCAGTGGAATTGCTGAGTCAAAAGGCAGTTCCATTTTTAGTTTTTGGAGGAAATCCCAAACTGTTTTGCACAGTGGCTGCACCAGTCTGCATTCCCACCAACAGTGCACTAGGGTTCCCTTTTCTCCACAACCTCGCCAGCACTTGTTGTTTGTTGATATGATGGCCATTCTGACAGGTGTGAAGTGGTGTCTCATTGTGGTTTTAATTTACATCTCTCTGATGGCTAGTGATGCTGAGCATCCTTTCATATGTCTCTGGGCCCTGCGTATGTCCTCCTTGGAGTGTCTGTTCAGGTCCTTTGCCCATTTTTTAAATTGCATTGTTTATCTTCCTGATGTGGAATCATGTGAGTTCTTTATTATATATCTTGGAGATCAAACCCTTGTTAGATGTATCGTTGTCGAATATATTTTCCCATATGTTTGGCTTCCGTTTTCATTGTGCCGATGTTTTCTTTAACCATACAGAAGCTTCTTATTTTGGTGAAGTCCCATTTGTTTAGTCTTTCCTTTATGTCTCTTGCTCTAGTGGACATATCAGTGAAAATGTTGCTGCCTGGAATATCAGATATTTTCCTGCCTATGTTCTCCTCTAGGACTTTTATGGTGTCACGACTTATATTTAAGCCTTTTATCCATCTTGACTTTAATTTTGTTTGTGGAGTAAGTTGGTGGTCGAATTTCATTTTTTGGCATGTAATTGTCCAGATCTCCCAACACTGTTTGTTGAAGAGGCTATTTTTACTCCATTTTATGCTTCTGCCACCTTTGTCAAATATTAATTGACCATAGAGGCATGGGTTTATTTCTGGGCTTTCTATTCTGTTCCTTTGATCTCTGTGTCTGTTCTTATTGCCAGTACCAGACTGTTTTGATTACAGTAGCCTTATAATATAGTTTGATGTTAGGTATTGTGATCCCTTCCACTTTATTCTTCTTTCTCAATACTGCTGCAAGTATTTGGGGTTGTTTATGGTTCCATATATATTTTTGAAATGTTTGTCCTATATCAGTGAAATATATCATTGATATTTTAATAGGGATTGCATTGAATCTATAAATCGCTTTGGATAGTATGGGTATTTTGCTGATGTTAATTCTTCCAATCCGTGAACATGGTATGTTCTTACATTTATTTGTGTCTTCCTTAATTTCTTTCTTCAGTGTTGTGTAGTTTTCTGAGTACAGGTCTTTAACCTCCTTGGTTAAGTTTATCCCTAAGTACTTTATTTTTCTTGTTGCTCTAGGAAATGGGATTTTCCCTTTGATTTCTGATTCTGATATTTCATTGTTGGTGCACAAAAATGCCTTCAATTTCTGAATGCTGACTGTGTATTCTGCTGTTTTGCCAAATTCACTTATTAGGTCAAGTAGTTTTTTGGTGAAGTCTATAGGGTTTTCTGTGTACACTATCTTGTCATCTGCAAACTGACAGTTTTACTTCCTCCTTTCCAATTTGGATGCCTTTTATTCCTTTTTCTTATCTGATATCTGTGGCTAGGACTTCCTATACTATGTTGAATAGAAGTGGTGAAAGCAGACATCCTCATTCCCCATCTTAGTGTGAAAGCTTTTAGTTTTTGGTCATTAAGTATGATGTTGGTTGTAGGTTTTTCATATATGGCCTTTATTATGTTGAGACATGCTCCCTCTATTCCCACTTTGCTGAGTGTTTTTATCATAAATGGGTGCTGTACTTTATCAAATGCTTTTTCCACATCTATTGATATGATCATGTGATTTTTGTCTTTCATTTTGTTATGTATTATGTTTACTGATTTGCAAATATTGTACAATCCTTGCATCCCTATGATAAATCCCATTTGATCATGGTGTATGGTCTTTTTAATGTATTGCTAGATGTGGCTTGCCAATATTTTGTTGAGGATTTTAGCGTCTATATTCATCAGTGATATTGGCCTGTAGTTTTCTTTCTTTGTTGTGTCTTTATCTGGTTCTTGGATTAGGATGATGGTGGCCTCATAAAAAGAATTTGGGAGCCTTCCCATGTCTTCGACATTTTGGAATAGTCTGAGAAGGACAGGGGTTAGCTGTTCCTTAAATGTTTTGTGAAATTCTCCTGTGAAACTGTTCAGCCCAGGGCTTTTGTGTGTCAAGAGTTTTTTGATTACTGATTCAATTTCACCAGCTGTTATTGGTCTGTTCAGGCTTTCTGCTTCTTCTTCATTCAGTTTTGGAAGTTGATATTTTTCTACAAATTTTTCCATTTTACCCAGGTTTTCAAATTTCTTGGCATATAGTTGTTCATAGTAATTTCTTACAATCCTTTGTATTTCTGTGGTATCAGTTGTGATCTCTCCCCTTTCATTTCTGATTTTATTTATTTGGGTCCTCTCCCTCTTTTTCTTGATGAGTCTACTTAAAGGCTTGTCGATTTTGTTTATCTTTTCAAAGAACCAGCTCCTGGATTTATTGATCCTTTGAATTGTTCTTTTAGTCTTTATGTCATTCAGTTCTACTCTGATCTTGATTACTTCCTTCCTTCGATTCACTCTGGGCTTTGTTATTGTTTCTCCAGTTCTTATAGATGTAGGGCTAGGTTGTTTATTTGAAATATTTCTATCTTTTTTAGATAGGACTGTATTCCTATGAATTTTCCTCTCTGGACTGCCTTTACTCTGTCCCATAGGTTTTGGATTGTTGTATGTTCATTTTCATTGGCTTCCAGAAACTTTGATTTCTTCTTTGATCTCATTATTGACCCATTCATTGTTTCATAGCATGCTATTCAGTCTCCACCAGTTTGAATGTTTCTGAGTTTTTTCCTTGAGGTTGGTTTCTAATTTTAAGCCCTTGTGGTCTGAGGAAATGCTTGATATGATTTCAATTTTCTTAAATTTGAGGCTTATTTTGTGTCCTATCATGTGGTCTATCTTTGAAAATGTTCCATGTGCATTTGAATAGAATATGTATTTTCTTCTTTGGGATGAAAGGTTCTATATATATCAGTTAAATCCATTTGATCTAATGCATCATTCAGTTGCACAATATCCTTGTTGATATTTTGTCTGGAAGATCTATCCATTGTTGACAGCAGGATGTTAAAATCCCCTACTATTAGTGTCTTGTTGTCTATATCTTTCTTGAAGTCCTCCAGGATTTTCCTTATATATTTGGGTGCTCCTGTGTTGTGTGCATATACGTTTACAATGTTTATGCCTTCCTGATGGATTCTTCCTTTGAGTATTACAAAGTGTCCTTCTGTGACTCTTTTTATGGCCTTTGTTTTGAAGTCTATTTTGTCTGTTATAAGTGTTGCTACCTTGATTTTTTTTTCCTATTCATTGGTTGGAATATTTTTTTCCAACCATTTACTTTCAGTCTGTGAAAGCTTTTGTTTTGAGATGGGTCTCCTGTAGGCAGCATATGTGTAGGTCATGTTTTCTTATCCATTCAGCTACTCTATGTCTTGTAATCGGAGCATTTAATCCATTTACATTTAAAGTTATTGTTGATAGGTATTTACTCATTTTTTTCTCTCTGTACCTGTGTTCCTCTGTCTCTCACTCTTTTTCTTCATCTTCTTAAAGCCATCTCTTTAGCTTATCTTGGCAATGCTGGTTTGGTAGAGGTGTATTCTTTTAGCCTTCTTTTGTCTGGGAAATTCCTTATTTTGCTTTCCATTTTAATTGAGAGCCTTGCTGGGTAAAGTAGCCTTGTCTGCAGGCCTTTGCTTTTCATTTCTTGGAATATTTCTTGCCACTCCCTCCTGGCTTATAACGTTTCTGTGGAGAAGTCAGCTGCTAGCCTTATTGGGGTTCCCTTCTATGCTACTTGCAGTTTCTCCCTTGCTGCCTTTAAGATTCTCTCTTTGTCTTTGATATCTGCCCTTTTAACTATGATGTGTCTTTGAGTGGGCTTCTTTGGTTTCCTCTTGGACCCTCTGTGCTTCCTGGACTTGTGTGACTTTCTCTCTCCTCAAATTGGGGCAGTTTTCCAACATTACTTTTTCAAACAGGTTTTCTATCCCTGCTCATCTTCTCCTTCTGGTATTCCTATTATACGGATATTATGTTTCATGTTGTCCTACATTTCTCTTATTTTGTCTTCATTCTCTTTGAGTCTTTTTTCATTTTTTGCTCTTTCTGGGATATTTTTTCTACCATATCCTCCAGCTTGCTGATTTGATCCTCTGCATCATCTAGTCTGTTTTTGATTCCTTCTACTATGTTCTTCAGTTCAGAAAGTGTATTCTTCATTTTCTCTTGGTTCTTGTTGATAGTTTCTATATCCTTTTTCATGCTGATATAGTTCGCAGTAAGTTTCTCATAGTTTCCCTGTAGTTTTTTGTAATTCTCACTGAGCTCACTGAGTTCATTGAGCTTTCGTATAACCATTGTTTCAAACTCAGTATCTGATTGTTTACTTGCCTCTATTTCATTTAGCAGTCTTTCTGAGGATTCCTCCTTTCCTTTCGATTAGGGGTCATTTCTTTGTCTTACCATTATTTGGCTGCTGGAGCAAAACCACAAATCTCAGGAAACAAACCCATGGCTGCAAAAATAACTCCCCCCTGCAATTCTACTATCAACAGAAAATGAACCAGTATTAATAAGGCTGTAAAAAGATTAACACTATTTTAAGAAAGGAAAAGAAATATAGTATAAAATCTAGTGACTTAATATGCACCAACTTGATGGACAAGAAATGAATGTTAAAAAGCTATGTCGTAAAGAAAATATTACAAATCATGGAGAAGACCACAGTGGATTTTGTCTTGGTAGCCTCTAGTATTTACTGCTGTTTTTTCTTTCTGGATCTTCCTCTGGTGATGTCAGATGGTGACCCCACTGACCTTAGGCAGTCTGTTCGAGACTTTCCAGGATCTACTGTCTGTGGCTGTCTCCTTCAGTTGTTAATCTAGTCACTCTGAGTTCAGCAGTCAGGCTTAAACACCATAGGGTGGGGCAGAATCCCTCTTGGGGTTGGGGCTAATGTTTCCCCTCAGGCTGCTGCTGCTTGGGGGTGAGTGGTCTGCCTGAGCAAGGTGGCTCCTGCCATGTGGGGAATGACTCAGCACTGGGATCCGGGGGGGGGGGGGGGGGCTACTCTCTCAGTTCTCTCCCCAAAGCCTCTGGCCCCAGTGTCTCCTCAGGCGTCTCCAGCCCACTCTGTTCCTACCTTTGCTGGAGCCCAGGGTAAATGGCTCCAGATGAAAATTTATGTGTTGGCCCTTTAATTGGCTCTTTCAGTCTCCAACCACCCATCTCTGGCAGAGAACAACCCTGCCAATTTTTGCAGCTGGCTGTTATCTGTGTACTTTTTGGGCTCTGGTGCTGTAGGCTGGGGATCCCCGCTTATGGTTTATACCCTGCTCTTCTCGGGGGATCCAACTGGCCACCCAAATACCCCTCTGGTGCTGCCACCTGAGGCTGCCCAGCCAGCCTTCTCGAGTCTCTGCTGCACTCCTTACCAGTCAGGTTGCGCTGAATTCTTCCATCTGTCTGAGGTTATAAGGCTTCTCTCTCGCCTTGTTTGTTGAGCTGTTTGTTCCATGTGATTTCTCCACAATTTAGTTGTAATTCCAGATCGGTCCTGGGAGGAGGCCTTTGTGACTTCCATTCACTCCTCTACCATCTTGCCCTCGATGATAGACATTTCTATGTTAGCTTTAGTAGGGCATCGTGAACACTTGAAAGTATCAATACTTAGATGGCACTGCATATATCTTTGAGCTGTTTATAGTACAAGAAACAATATAGAAATTTTTGAAAATAAAGCAAAGCTATTTCCAGTCAGGTTTTTCTGTATGCTTGGCCACTCAAAAAGGTTTCAGGAGAGGAGAAACAGCTCTAATTTGAATATCTAGTCTTTAATTGTGGCCATCATATCTTAATGGTGAAATTGCTTGTCTCTTTAGATACAATTGTCAGTATACCCCACTTATTACAGATACATACATATGCTCATACATACGCACCCAGCATGGTGCCTATTCTCTAAGCCTGTCGTTGTAACTGTCTGTGTCCTTGACTGTAAGACTGTGAGTTGCTTAAAGACAGGAATAACATCTCTTATTTTATTTAATTATTTATTCATTTATTTATTTTTGGTATTCCCACTACATGCAGGATAGAGAGCTCATGGCATAGCAGAAAGAGCATAAAATTTATACATGGCTTGGCAAGTTTTTTACTTTCTTCTAAGCCTCCATTTCCTCATCTGTAAAATGGGGATAATGTAAATCTATGTTATAAGGTTATCGAGAGCATTAAATGAGGTAATTACTGTGAAGCATTTAGAGTGATGCCCCACAGATAGTGTTCAATAAAGGCTGACATGTATGGTTAATATTTCATAATAAGTATAATAAAACTTCTTATACATATAGTGTAGGCATAATAAGTGTACATATACCCCCCATATCAATTTGTATTTGTTTGCTTACGTGGGTAGTAACTCTCAAATAGCCTCATTCCTCCTCATGTTACCCCGATACTCAAGCACTGAGAAAATTGTTTTCAGATGAATGAAACAAAGACATAATAATGATAAAGCGTTATAATGACATTTGTCATTGATGAATTTCCTTTTTGATACAGGCCAAGGTGGTACTTGGGAGAAAGGGGTGTGCACTGCGAGAGTGGTGAATTTGATCAGCTACTTCACAGGAGGAACCGAAATGGAGAAACCAGGACCAGGATGAAAAAAGGTATTGAATTTCACATGATTGTGCCAACTTTCTCTTTCTCTTACTCTCTGAATCATATACTTGGAAGAAACTTTCAGACATAAATAACTTTAATTTGTATTCCATTTATGTTCCATTTTAGCACAGCATCATTTTTGATGAATACCTCATCTAGAATGATTCATTTACTTCTTGTAAAGAGAAGGGATGGGCGGGACTCATGCTCATTCATTCATTCATTGGTTTTTTCTCATACTACCAAAACAGAATAGTTTCAGAATTAGAGGATTTTAGTCTTGAGATTTTTTGACCTAATGCATTTTCCACATGTGTATTGTTTTAGCCTCTTCGAGGTCTAATTTATGTACAATAAATTGCCCCACTTTGTATGTGCAGTTTGATGATATTTGCAGTTGTAAGAAATTGTGTAACCAATATCATAATCAAGTAACTTCTGTTACCTCAGAATGTTTCTCTGTTGACCCATTTGTGACCAGTCACTTTCCTCAGCCCCTGGCTACAGGCAAATTGATCTGCACTCTGTCACCTTCATGTCTGTCTTCTTTCGCTTAATATAATGCTTTTGTGGTTCATCCATGTTGTGCAGGTACCTGTAGTTTGTTCCTTCTTAGTGGTGAATATATTCCATAATACGGCTATTCCACAGTTTTTTTCTATGTACCAGCTGAATGACATTTGTGTTGTTTCTAGTTTTTGGTTATGAATAATGCTGCTATGAACATTCATGTAAATGAATTATTTTGACATACGTGTTCATTTGTCTTGGATAAATATCTATGATGGAGGATGCTGGATCATAAGTATATATTTAACTTTACAAGGTATTGCCAAACTGTTTTCCAAAATGATTGTATACTGTCCATCTGGAATCATCAAGGTATGAGAGTACTGGTTGCTCTATATCCTCATCAGCACTTGGGATTATCTGTCTTAATTGTTGTATTTCTAATGAGTGTGTAGTGGTATTTCATTGTAGCTTGAATTTCTATGTCTCTAATGCCTACTGATATTAAATATCTTTTCATTTGTTTAATGGCTATTTGTTTATCTTCTTCTGTGAAATGTTTGTTCAAAAGTTTCCCATTAAAGAAAATTCTTAGGGTCGTCTCCTTGAGTTGTAAGTAGTAAATGTTCTCTGTATATCCTAGGTATAAACATTTTGTCATCGATATGTTTTGCAAATATTTTCTCCCAGCTTTTGTCTTGCCTTTTGCTTTCTTAATCTTGTTTTTCAAAGAGCACATGTTTTTAATTTGGATGTCATTCATTTAATCAATTTTTTTCTTTTATATTTTGTGCTCTTTGTGACCTATTTAAGAAATATTTATCTCACCCAAACTAACAGATATTTTTCTCTTAGAAACTTTATAGTTTTAGCTGTTAGTGTAGGTCTGTGATCCATTTCAAGTTACTTTTTGTATATGTTGCAAAAAAAAAAAGCAAAAAGCAGGAGAGAGCTTCGGTTTCACTAATTTTTTTCCTCGTGGAAAAAAAATGTTTTGGAAAAAAAATACCCTTCTCCATTGAATTACTCTGGTAACTTTGTTAAAAATCAATTGATGGTATAGATCTGAGTCTACTTCTGAGTTCCATCTTATTGATTTGTAGATTATCCTTAGGCCAATACCATATTGTCTTCATTAGTGTAGCCTTATAGTAAAGTCCTGAAATTAGATAGAATAAGGATTCCAACTTTGTTCTTCTTTTAAAAATTATTTTGCCCATTTTAGGCCTCTTGCCTTTCCATATATAGTTTAGTACCAGCTTCTCAATCTTTTTCCAGAAACTTTTGGAGTCTTTAGTTCATTAAAATATAATGCAGTTATTGATATGGTTGGATTTTAAGTTGTCTGGGTTGGCTCTGCTTCAGGAAGTAGATTTGTGAGTTTGTTGACATGGTTCCAAACTTCAGATTGGGTCCAGGATTTCTCCACATGTTTTTTACCTCCATGAACCAGTGGTTACGGGAGGCATGTTCTTATTATCCAAGAAGCAAGAACATGTGAGAGTAAACCCAAATGTGCAAGTGCATTTCAAGATTGGCTTGGGTCATGTCCACCAACATCCTTTAGATGAAAGCAATTCACGTAGCCGAATCTAACTTCTAGGAGTGGGGAAATGCATAAGGCCAAAGCAAAGGTGAGGATGAATAACTCTAATAAGGGGATGTGTGGGAAGACTTCTGACCATTAATCCCATCTAGCAAAGTGAATTGTAAAATTATGGCAGAGTGTTAAAGATTTCCAGAGTCTTTAATTTTAAAAATATATTGAAAAATTTATGGATTAAGTGATATTTGGATTTTTATAATCTGAAGAGGGAGCGGTGGGTGGAGATAGAGAGGAAAAATGGTGGCTGTGGGTTGGTAATGATGGAAGCTAGCGGTGGGTGCTAGTGGCTCCAGTTTACTGCTCTTCTACTTTTATATATGGTTAAACTTTCCCATAATACAGTGTTGAAAAAATAGTCCCAAAGAAGGCCTGTGTGAAATCTGTCCCTGTGTTGAAACTAAGGTTCTGAGAGCGTGTGTTACTTGTTTGGTGGTTACTATTTGCAGAATGGAGCTAGAACTCAAGTCAATCCTTTTCACTTAATGAGGCTTTCAGTCATTTATTTGGTAATTCCTTAAATATTAATTTAATACTAGGCTCCATGTAAAGTATTATGGATAAAAAAAATAAAGGTTTCTCTTCTCTTAAATCCCACAGTCTAAAGGGTCAATGTACTTTTAAATCATTAGAATGCCACAACGGAGATGCTTAAGTCCTAAATGGGGTGTACACACAAATTCATGAGGGTGTAGGAGAAGATGTCCCTGTATCTGACTGAGGAAATCAGAGAAGGCTTTTCCTAGGTGAAGTAAGGTTTGGGCCAAGTCTTGTAGGACTGGCTGTTTAAGTCAGAGACTGTATTGTGGGCAGCAGGAGCAGCGTGTGGAAAGGTACTGAGGTGTAAGAGAACACAGCATTGTGGCACTATGGAGGAATTACATGTGACTCAGTGTAGTTCAAAGCTAACTACAGCATGTGTATACTGAAGTGTTCTGGTGAGAGAAGGCAGGAGAGATGAGGCTGGATTTATATGCTGTGTAAAAAATTGATATTTGATCCTGTGCATTAGTATTCCCTGCTTAATTGTAAGAATCAGCTAGGGCTCTCATTAATCTACAGGAATTTAAGCCCTAGTTCTAATCTGATGACTCAGAATCTCTAGGGGTAAGCAAGTTTTGGAAACGCGATTACAGGGAGCCACTGAAGAATTCTAAGCAGAGGAGCGATGCGATCGTATTTGCATGTTAGAAAGACCGCACTGGCAGCAGTGTGCAGGTTATCTGGGTGAAACATAGGTGCTCAAAGCTAGAGTCAGAGAGATGAATCAGATATCTACCGCAAGGGTCCATAAGAGGCATAATGAGTTTCTAAACCGTGACAGCAGCAGTGGTGATTGAGCATAAAGAATGTTAAGGAGCTGGGATTGGTAGACTCCGGTGAATTATTTCCTCTAGAGAGTTAGACGGGAGGATTCTCCTTATATGCCTGGCTTAATGGGTAGTATGGTAATGTTACTGTTCACTCTCAGGCAGCGAATTCAAGACAAATAATGAGCTCACTTTGTGCCTTGTGGAACATAGACGTTTATGGGACATAGACAAGTGTCCAGAGGTCAAGTCTTAAACTCCAGAGAAAAATCTTAGCTGGATATAGAGATGTAGAAAGTGTCATATGGAAGCATTAGTTAAATGTCTAGGTATGCATTAAGTAAATCATGTAGTTTGAGAATAAAAGAAGTCAGAGCCCAGGATAGTAGCAGCATCTAAGGGAGGCAGAAGGGGCCTGGATGGAAGGAGCAGAAGGGGGAGTGAGTGTTATAAAAATCAGGCAGAAGAAGGTGGGCAAATTGTTACAAACGGGGACGGAAATTTTTCTCTGGATTTGGCAAAACAGATTTTGGCCATGGCCAGGGCCTTACCTGTGGAATATTCAAAGCAGAGACTATCAATTTGGGTTGAGGATTGAGTGGGACATAAGAAAGCAGAGAAAAATATAGATAACTCTTTCTAGAAAATTTGAGGATAAAATGCTCATATTTGAAAAGGAAGGAGGACATTTTAGGGGGGAGGGATGTGCAGAATTAACTATCTTGCTGCTTTTTCTCTGGCAAAACCTATTATTCTTGACAGGTGTGAAGGTTTACTGGTTCACATGTTTGAAATAATTGATATGAATAATTTTTACTCCTTTTGTTGAACATTAATTAGCTACTCAGTCATTGTTAATTTATGGCATAGATTTAATGATTTGGAGTAAACTTGCATGAAAGGGTCCAGATGTGACTAAGCTATGTATGAGAGAATGAATGTTAATTTTATTCATTGAGAATTTAAGTGCCTCTGGTGAGCATCTCTTCGTATTATGGGGAATTCATATATGTCGATGTGCAACAAGAGGGATACTGGTATGTATGGTTCTGTAAATTTTAAAACCAATGATACATTGGAAATTCATCAGATCTCCCTCAAATTTTCAAAATTGAGAGGGAGCACGTACATACAATGGCCTAAAGATAGTTTATTCAGTTAATGTTGTTGGGAACATTGGATAGACATGTGCAGAAAAATAAAACTATACCCTTTCTTACACACAAGAATAAATTCAAAATGAATCAAAGACTTAAATGTTATACCCAGAACCATAAAAATCATAGAAGAAAACATAGGCAACAAAGTCTCAGATATTGCTCATAATATTTTATCAGATATATCTCTCCAGTCAAGGGAAACAAAAGAAAAAATAAATTAATGGGACTACATCAAACTAAAAAGTTTCTTTCACACCAAAGGAAATCATCAACAAAATAAAAAGAGAGCCCACAGAATGGGAGAACATATTCACTGATACATCTGATAAGGGGTGAATATCCAAAATTTATAAAGAACTTACAAAACTCAACAAACAACCAAACAACCCAATTAAAAAATGGGCAAAGGACCTATATAATAGTGTCTTAATAGACACTTCTCCAAAGAGAACATACAGGTGGTCAATAGACATATGGAAAGATGCTCAACATCACTAATCATGAGAGAGATGCAAATTAAAACCACAATGAGATATCACCTCACACCTGTCAGAATGACCATCATCAACAAGTCAACAAACAACAGTACTAGCGAGGTTGTGGAGAAAGGGGAACCCTTTTGCACTGTTGGTGGGAATGCAGACTGTACAGCCACTATGGAAAGCAGTATGGAAATACCTGAAAAAATTAAAAATGGATCTGCCTTTTGACCCAGCAATCCCACTTCTGGGAATATATAAGAAGGAATCCAAAATGCTAATTCCAAAGAACATAAACACCCCTGTGTTCATTGCATTATTTACAATCTCCAGGATATGGAAGCAGCCCAACTGTCCATCAGTAGGTGAGTGGATAAAACAACTATGGGACATTTGCACAATGGAATGCTACTTGGCCATAAAAAAGAAAATTTTACCATTTGTGGCATATGGAGGGACCTGGAGAACATTATCCTAAGAGACATAAGCCAGTCAGAGAAAGACAAATACCATTTGATTTCACTCATGTGGAATCTAATGAACAAACTGAACTAACAAGCAAAATAGAGACAGACTCATAGATAGAGAGCAGGATGACAGCTAAGGTGGGGGGATGGTAGAGGGTAGATAGATTGAGCAAAAAGAAAAAAGGACTCAGTGACATAGACAATAGTGTGGTGATTTCAGGGGGGGTGTATGAGGGGACTACACAGTAATGGAAAAAATACAATAACAAATTTTTAAATAAACTTTGAGAGCATATGGATAGACTATTAAATGTGACTTTTGAGACAAGGTGTCAGGAAAACCATACGCTAATATTTAACTTTTTCTCTGCGATTAGATTATTTTCTCAGGAGATTTTAGGGGTATAAGATAAGGTTTTAGAATGTGTATCTGTTTATTTAAAAATCTCAGTTTATAATATCTGTTTATCGTAACTCAAACACTTCTTTTTTGAACTTCAGGTTTGATTACATGTTGTATTCTATGTCAGCCAAATTTAAGACATTATTACATTTTTTCAACCCTGTGTAACTTAGCTGACTTTAAGCAGGATTGAAAAAAGCAAACTTGTTATTAAATTCTGTTCTAAAACTTGTTGACACCACCACCTCCCCCTTTCTTTCCCATATTCATCTGTGAACTTGAGAACATCCTTAGGCTGACAAGAATCATGGGCAATAAATGAAATGCAGATGAGTTTTAGCAGTGCTATTGTCAAGACTTTTGTTGTCTGAATAAAGAAAACCTTTTAAATAGGGGCCTAGACAAGCCAACCCTAAAAAAAAATTGATGATCTTTGATGAGAAGATAAAAGATTGCGACTGTGGTGGTGTGGTTACTGCTGTAGCTGGAATGGGCTACGGAGGCGAGAAAAGGGATAAGACAACCAAAGAATGGGTCTAGAATGAAGAGTTAAGAAAATCAGTAGAGGTTTCTGGTAATGGAAAAAACATACAATTTTCTGCAGTATGGGAAATGAGGTTATCTGGAAGTATCTAAAAATAAATGACCAAATAGAAGAAATGTTTTCTCAAGTATATAGCTGAGCTCACAAGAAAGTTAAAAAAAAACAAAAACAGAAAAGAAAAAAGGTCTTGAGGGCCAAAAATTATTTTAAAGATATAAAACTAGACTCATAAGGTATGGAACCTATGGCTGCCCAAGGTCATTCCCGATTTTGGTAACCAAGAGTCTTATCTTTTAAGAGCCTTCTAGGGATAGAGAGTAGACCTTAGGCTGAGCAATGAAGGAGTTGGAATAAAGACCCGCTCATGTGATGAGGGGTTCCTTGAAGAGCTCCCTCAGGGTAAGGGTAGGCTCAAAACATCCCTGCTGACCAAGAGAAGTAACAAAGAAATTATTCTATATCTTAAGCAGACTCTCAGGTTATTTTCTTAAAAGGAAAACAAAATGTAAAATAAACTATTATTAAAAAAGTTTGTAAAATGAGTGTGTACCGCTTAAAAATAATAATAAAAGGCAAATTTGTAAAATCACCAACTAGGTTACAAAACAGATTATTTTTGGTACCTAACAAGATAACTGAATGCCCCTTCTTCTCAATTCCTCTGATGCCTCCCAAGAGTTACCACTATACAGACTTTTGTACTAAACAGTCTCTTTAATTTCTTTACAGCTTTATCTCTTGTGAAAATATCTTAAACTAGACACTATTTAGTGTCTAGTTTATTCATGTTGACTAATAGAATCAAATTAAATGCCTAATCTTGGATTGGAGCCTTATTTAGAAAAAAGGTTATAAAGAAGATTTTTTTATGGCAACAAGCAAATTTGGAAATTAGATAATAGTATAGTATCAACAATGCTGAGTTTTCTGATTTTGTGAAATGCACTATGATTTAGTAATATAAAGTCCTGGGTTTTAGGAAACACACACTGAAGTATTTATAGATAACAAAATTAAAATAAATAAAGGAAGTGCAAAGCACAACCCTAATTGCCTCCATAAGGTGAAAGTACCCAAGAAAGGATGAGTTGAACAGAATGACTCACTGACATCTCCTTTCTGAGAGTTTATAAGACTGTATTCTGCAGAAGTTGATGATATAATAAAGATATACTTGCCAGGGTGGGGGAGGAATAGTTGCCTTAGGGAGGGTAGGTTGAGGAGAGGTTGCAAATACCCAAGGTTCTTGCATGAGGCTATGCAGTTTTGTACTGCTGCACATTCCTGTGTGGTAAGGATGGAGGTTGGCAGGTAGCGCTGAAATTTAGCCCATGTACTTTTTCCCAAGAAGTGGATCCTGGAAGGGATGCCTCCCTCTAATTCCTTCACACATTAAATGTGTTGTTTTTCTAATTCTCCTACATGGAAGGTGCTCATTTTCTGCAATTTTTCTGCCTAAAGGAGGTGCCTCTTAAAGAATTTCCATAAAGACCAAGTTCTTGCTGAGCTAGTTCTACTAGCATCTTCCTTGTTCCAAAACAGCTTTTGGCAAGTAGTTCTAATTCATTTCAAACCCCTCCACTGTTAATTTTTGGGTTCAGAAACCCCTAGTGCTACTAGTCATTGTGTCCTTTAAAGCTGGTTTGTACCATTTGAAGTTGGTTTTCAGCCTTCTGTACTGCCAACTCAGAATTCTGCTCCTTTATTTTGGCTAAGTCAGGGGTCATTGGACCACCTTATTTCTGGTCCCAACACTTGGTTACTATGTTTTCTTTCTTGCTTTCCCTGTCCTTGAAGGCTCGTCTTTTGAAAAATACCTTGGGTAAAGTTTTAGCGGGGTTTCAGATGATGTGAACTGAGATGAATATTTCAGCCTTCCATCTTAACACAGAAGCCTCTCAGATATCTAGTATTAAAATATAGTTATTGGTTTTTATTCTTCTTTTGAAAATTGATGAAAATGTCCTCTGATGAATGTTTGGAAAACAGCAGGAATAGCACAGTGGCAGTTCCCCCTCCCCCACCAATAAAATCACAGGAAAAATAAAAGGTCATATGTTGAAAGATCAATTCATGTTATCTCCAGATAAGCTTAAAAAATAAAATGGACAATTTCAATGTGAAAAAATAAAATCAATAAAAATCTTATGTGCCCTATAGGGAATAATGGGAGAGAAGGTAACAACTGTATGAGTAGTATTTCAGAGACGAAGTCTTTGGATGAAAAAAATCCTCAATGTCTATCACTGCCTTCTCAGATGACACTGAATTATAGATTCTGCAGTCCCAGGAGCTCCTGGTCAAGACCTGACCAGACCTTGAAGTGCTGCACATACTCCCTTCCCTTTAGATGGCAGGACCTAGAATGAGTTGGGTTATTTCCAACATGATATATGTGGGCATTGCCAACATTAGACTCTAGCAAGAGAGCTCCTGCTTGGACCCATGCTTTAGTCTCCACCGGGGCCCTTCTTTGGACATGTCTTTTGTGTCAGGGCCATGTCCCCATGCCCAGCTGAGGCCTGTTTCACCCCCATCTCTGACCATACCCTGGAATCCCAAGATTCCAGAATTTCCAGCCCAGGTGGCCCCAAGCCTATATCCTGGGTCTGTGTGGTTCTCTTCCCTAGATGTACCCTTTTGAGGGTATACCCTATTGTTGGGTATGGATGGAGAGGTGGACAAGGGACAGGTTTCTGCAGGGGATGCGACTGGCACTTGGATATAGGGGCTAGGTGTCAATAGGTGATCATATGAGCCCTTCGCCATACCAGAGAGAGCTGGAGTGAGGAGAGCAGGAGGGTGAGCTGGGGATCAGGGGCCAAGGAATATGCCACGTGTTCTAGTGAGGAATCGTCAGGAGTCTGAGAACTCCTCATTCAAGCCTGAACTTCGAGAGCCTTCTGAATATATATTTTCAAGGTAGGAGAGAATATATTTTATGAAATGGTTATTTCTTAGATTGATTTTTAAGTTATAATTCTATGTGTATGTGGACCTCAGTGTGTACTTTTATTCTGAGCCCTACATGTGTCAAGGGTGAGGTTGTGTGTGGGATGAGACCCCAGGCTTATTCGTGTTGACAGGGATGTTCCCTTCTCCCCACAATTAATGCTAAGAGAGCCAAACCTATGTAACTGCATTTGTGGGTCATGGCTTAAGCTCCATTTCTCTGAGAAGAAGCTTGCCTTCAACACCAGGTTAGGAGCCCTCGCAACCTGACTAACTCTGATTGTCCTTCTCTGTTAGCAGCCTGACTGTCTCCTCTCTCGTCAACTCTAGCTGCCTTTCACTGAGGTAGCTATCCCTGGCATCAACATGTGAGGGCCTACCTAACTCTAATGATACCAGCACAGCCACACTGGCCATTTCCGCAGTGCCAGTTATGGGCCAGGTACTGCCCCAGGTCCTTTATGCACGTGATTTCTACTCCTTCACACCAATGCCAGAAGATAGACGTTATAATTTGCAGATGGCGAAATTCGAGGCTCAGAATGGTGAGGTAATATGCTCAAGCCACAGGGTAGGTAGAGAGTTAGGATTTTGCACCTAGATATCTCTGACTCCACAGGCTTTAACTACATTGCTTGGAGAATTCCACTCTAGATGGCATCCACTAACTCAGACACCCACCCCAAAACAGTGGGGACAGCCTAGACCGAGGCCTGAACCCGCTGACGGGTAGTAGACCTTCTCTTTAGGAAACAGCCCTCTGCCTACCGAGGTAGGTGCCCTACTCTGTTTTGTCTTCTTGTCTTTCTTCCCCTCTGGCCCAAAACCGACCTTCTGCACTGTCTCGTAGCATACACACGCAATTCATCTGCTGGCTGCAACTGAAGGTTACCCTCTATTTGGGCCTGAATTTCACCAAAGAATTGCAGCGATGTCCTAGTGAGAGCTCCTGAATTGCTGCACTGAAAAGGGGCATCGAGATGTACTTAGTGCACTGAAAGGCAAAATTCATAAAGACCCCTCAAGTCAGTTAAAGTAAACCTTATGCCAAAAACCTATAAAAGGGAAACTGTATTTCTTTAAAAAAAAAAACCTTATTAATATTTCATAAACATTACAGGGCAGTCCACGGTTGTGAAATGGTGTCAGGCAGAAAGCAGTTGAGTTCAGCGTGAGAGCCGAATGATGTCAGCTTACCGTTGAGAATTATTTATACTTTAGGAAACTTTCTCAGTCAAGATTAACCTAGCAGTCCTAGCCGATTAGCAAATTACGTTAATGAAGGAAAAGTCAGGGTTTTGATAACTGTGTGGTCAATTAATTTTTCTTGCCCCCAAGATCTTCGACCCAGCTCCCAGGAGTGGCCAGCCTGGCGGGGCGTTTCACGGCTTTGTCCCGGCTGTGGCAAGGGCAGAGGTGCAGACTGGGTCAGGGCCAGCGGATGAACTGCGCTCACACCGTGCTAAGGGCCAATCAAAGGTTCTGTTCATTTCTTTCTTTATTCATTCAATGATTTCTTCAATAAGTATATATTGACAGTTTTGTTTCTCTTTGTTATTTAGTAGTGTTATTTAGTTTTATGTCAGGGTATGATATAATTCTCACAATAACCTCCTTACTCAGGTATAGCTTCTGTCGTTATGAATTTTGTTTTTGTTTTCTGCAGTTATCTTACCTAATTTAATATTGTAGATTTAAATTTCATCAAGAATTTTTTATCTGCTTAGAAATACTAAACATGCTTTTTAAAAAACAACAATATGATCCTAAAGTTCCTGTAAAAAAATAAGTAATAATAGCCAGAAAATGGCAAGTAATGAGAGGGTACCAACCCTCTCTGATAAAATCTATTATAAATCTGCAATAATTAAAATAGCATATTCCTGGAATATGAATATTCATTAATAAATAAGGAAACATGGAATTCATAAACCCAAATATGTAAAATAACTTAGTATATAAAAAAAGGCAGCACTTAAGATTTTAGAGTAACTAATAAATGACACTGAGACAATTACATAGGTAGACAAATCACATCAAAGGAAATTTACATGGTTCTTCATATGAACAAAATGACCAACCTCACTTATATTAAGAGAAATACATATTAAAACTATAATAAAATAACATTTTTTCATCAATAAACCTAGCAAAATGAAAACTTGGCATGGGTATTGAGAATCAACATTCTTATATACTGGTGGAAATATAAATGGATCTAATTTTTATGGGCAGTTTATCCAAAATGATCAAAATTTAATTTGAATATACCCTTTGACATAGCAATTCTATTTCTGGATTCATATTAGAATTGTATCTTTGGAAGGTATACAAGAACCTGCTTATAGTTGCTATTTCCAGTAAGGAAAAGTGGGTTGCTGGGGGCAAGGGAGTGAATGAGATTAACTTTTTTCTTCTATATATTTTTGGTCTTCTCAGGTTTATATGCATATATATCATTTCAATTCAAAATCAATCCAAAATAAAAAACACTTGCACCAAAAAAACGATTCTTTTGTTTATTTCACTTTTAGTTAAATACAACTTTACAATGTACAGTTTCACTTTACATTTTATTCCTTGTTTCATTATGAAACCTGATTTTCTTTTTAGGTCAGAATTTCTATTTTTGCAGCCTCCAAAAAGTTTTAGTAAGGGGACTTCTGGTCGTTGTCAGTTTTTGTTTTGTGTTGGTTATTATTAATTATGAATTTAGCTAAAAGGCTTTTAAATTTACTTTTTGACTAACCCATAAGGATATTTTTTGCAGTTCTTCTCTTGTAGATACTAACAGTGATCCTCATTGGCAAGAGCAAAAATTAAAGAATATTTCAGCTTCAAAATGGCAAGGCCATTATATCCCATTAAGTGACAACCTTCCCCTTTAAGATTACCTGAATGTTATTTCTTTTTGTTTGTTTGGGATTTTTTCAGTTTTTTTTGTATATTTTATTGATTATGCTATTACAGTTATCTCATTTTTTCTCCCCTTTATCCCCTCCACCCTGCACCTCATCCCATCATCCCCATGTCAACATTTTCCCGCCACCACTTTCCCCAGCCCCGCCCCTCCCCACCTCCCACCCTCAATCCTTCCCCCATTTGGCTTTGCTGATGGGTCCTTTATGCATGTTCCTTGATGACCCTTCCCCTCCTTTTCCTCTGTTATCCTCCTTTCTCCTCCCATCTGGTTACTGTCAGTTTGTTTTTTATGTCAATGTTGCTGATTATATTTTGCTTGCTTGTTTGTTTTGTGGATTAGGATCCACTTATAGGTGAGATCATATGGTATCCATCTTTTACTGCCTGGCTTATTTCACTTAGCGTAATGCTCTCCAATTCCATCCATGCTGTCATGAAGAATAGTAGCTCTTTCTTTTTGCTGCATAGTATTCCATTGTATAAATGCACCACAATTTTTTGATCCACTCATTTACTGTTGGGCACTTAGGTTGCTTCCAATTTTTGGCTATTATAAATTATGCTGCTATGAATACTGGGGTGCATAGGTCCTTTTGATTAGGTGATTCGGAATTCTTAGGGTATAATCCCAGCAGTGGAATTCTGAGTCAAAAGGTAGATCCATTTTTAGTTTTTGGAGGAAATTCCAAACTGTTTTCCACAGTGGCTGCACCAGTCTGCATTCCACGAACAGTGCACTAGGGTTCCCTTTCCTTTACAACCTCTCCAGCACTTATTGTTGTTGACTTGTTTATGATGGCTATTCTAGCTGGTGTGAAGTGGTATCTCATTGTGGTTTTAACCTGCATCTCTCTGATGGCTAGTGATGCCGAATGTTATTTTTTTAAAGATTTTATTTATTTATAGAGAAGGGAAGGGAGGGAGAGAGGGAGAGAAACATCAGCTGGTTGCCTCTTGCATGCCCCCAACTGGGGACCTGGCCCACAACCCAGGCATGTGCCCTGACTGGGAATCGAACAAATCAAAAGTGGCCGTTTTGGTTCTCAGGCTGGTGCTCAGTCCACCAAGTCACACCAGCCAGGGCTACATGAATGTTATTATGTAAGTCATCTAAGTAATATTTTTCTTTCAGGGGCTTTTGCATAACTGTTTTCCTCTATGTTCTGTATGTAAGAGACAGTCTTGGCATAGGTAAAGACAGATCAGGGAGTAATATATTGGACAAACTACTACTTCCTTGATTAAGGTATATCAGTGCTTGCAAGTCTCAGAAACTTGGCAGCATCTAATGTCTCTGAATAAACCTTATTCTAAATGGTGGTCTGACTAGGAGACTAACATTAAGCCCTTACCTATAACCCTCAAAATGAGAGAGATTTCTGTTTTGAAATTTGAAGAAAACAGTGATTAGAAATTTTCAGATAAATTAAATAGACATTTATAAGTTTTAATCAAACTGGGCATTTCCCCCAGTTTCTATAGATCTAATAATCCGGAATAGGGCTGAGATAATTCATTACGTCCCTGGAAAATTAAGGAAATGGACCCGTCAAAAGAATTAATTGTTTTATTTAACAAGCATGTATTGAGTGCCTGCCCTACACCAGGCTTTGGGCTGCTCTGGCCCTGAATTTCCAGAGATAAGAAAGACATGTCTCTGCTTATCAAGCGACCCTGGCATTTATTTAATCCCTGCGTTTTCCTTTTGCATTACCAGGTAGATGGATGGAAATACATGCGGTTATTTGTTAGATTGCTTCACGTGGAGCCCCGAGACAGTTAAAGACTTCAGCTTTAGTGAGCAGCCTACGAAAACTTTTTTTAAGCAGCAAATGGTGACGTTCAGTTTTACAGTTCTGTGTTTCCTGTGTCATTAAGATACCAATTGATTGCTAATTGCTCTGCATTATCCATAAGCCACTGCAAACATTTTTAATAGCATGCTCTTTGTTATAATTTAGGGGCAGTGACTGCTGTCTCTCTCTTTGTACTTTGGAACGTTTCTTTCTGAGCCCACAGTGTTTGACTGGCGTGCAGGGGCCTGAGGAAGCTTAGCGGAAACCCGGCCTCATGAAACGCAATCCCGCCACACCCTGAAGTGGATAGATGGCTGTGTCATGCCAGTGTGCACACAGGGACCGGTAAGTGGAAGGCTTGTCAGCCAGAACTGTGAAAGGTGCTACTGCACAGCCAGTCAGTTCCGCCAAAGGACAAAGCCACCTGCCAAGGGCAAACATGTGAAAGGCCATGAAAATCATGTTTTCCTTCTGTCAAAGTTTGTTCTGAGCATTGAGAGTGGAGGCTGAGCAAAGGAGCCCTGGCAGCCAGTAAACTCATCCCTGCCTAATGGAGTATCTGTTTTGAGTTCAAGATTTTTCTGTATCAGTGATAAATAACTTATTCTCAAGGAACTCTAACACAAAAAAAGTTTGAAGATGGTTTTGAAAAGTGACTATATATTATGTTGGCCTGATAACTGGAGCTCAGTGATGGATAGAGCGTATAAAAATTATTGGGCATTAAACCAAAATGAACTCTTGCTTTATGTGTTCACATTGCTCCATGTAGATTCTCATGGAAGGCGAAGGGTAACTGGACTAGCATCAGTGAAAATAAAGAATAAAGTCAGGTCATTTGTGAATCCGGAGAGTTGCAGTTAGCTCAACATTGATCGTATCTTAAATCGTCTCCCCAAATCTCTACGCTTTTCTTTTTGATTAAAAAGAGAATACATTTTTTGAAAAAAAGCATTGTATGTACAATTCTGAAACTGTTCTCTGAACAGATAACTGTTCGAGGACTAGTTTCTTAGCAATGTGTGACTTTCTAATTATATCTCAACATCCCATGCAACCCCCAGCTATCTTTGGTTTAAACCGGGCCATCACTCTTTTTTTTTTTTTGTTAAAGATTGTACTTAATTCTTTTCCAGATTTATCAAATAAAACATAATCATATAATAGTTTCGTCCCTTTCTGTTAAGGATGCTCTTGGTACTTCATCCATACCTCCTTTGCCAGACCGTGTTTGCACACTCCAGCCTCTGAGAATGTTCACTGTTAGCTGATGGTTGTCCCTCCTCTGTAGACTCACCCTTGGCTGAGCGCCTCTGCAGCCTGGAGGATACACCCCACCAGCCTACGGTCATGGACTAGGACAATAGAAACGTCAGTCCTTGTCGCAAGTTAGGGCTGATTCTGAAGCCGGATTCAGGCTCCAGAGCTCCCCATGGGACTAGGCTGAAGGCAGATCCAGCCGGGGCCACATGCACATTTAGCTCTCTTCTGCTCCCGTGTCCTGCTGCCGTCACCCCTTTTCCCTGACAACACTAGCACCAGACCCCCCGTCTAAGTCTCTGCATCAAGGGACGCTAACAGTCACCATCACTGTCAGCAGGTATGGTAGGTAAACAGGAGTTTGGGGGTGATAGTGGGATAGCAGTGGGCTTAGTACATAGTTGACCCTAATAAGTGTTAGCTAAATGAGTGGATTTTCCAGGCTTGTTGCTTGGATTAACCAAAAGATCTGTTTCTTAAGCTGGGCCAGGCTCCCTGATTCACTCCTGGATTGGAAACAAAATGACTAGGAAAATTTCATAAGGCTTGGTGCAGAATAGGAAGAAATTGATGATGGTTAATGATGTTAATTCATCAACCTGGATTATAAAGCACCGATGTTTCCCAGCATGTCACTAAGTCCCCACGTCTGTGGTAGGTTGGATTGAAAAAAAGTACCCATTATAAATCTTTGTATATGTGGAGACAAAATTTATTTGAATGAAACAATTAGAAAAATTCCAAGACAGTATGTAATCACATGTTAAAATACACTTTATAGGTAATAAGTTCCAAAGGAGTTTAGAGAAGTAAGAGATCAATGTGGGCGTTTAATAGTTAGGCAAGTCTTCCAGGAGGAATGTGTGTGTGTGGGAAGGGCAGGCGGAAGAGGCCATTCCAAGTGGAAGAAGTGGTAAAAACAAAGGTGTGGAGGTAGGAGAGAGGATCCCAGCATTTGCCAGGATAAAGAAAATGAGAAAACGTTTTCCCTGAGTTGCTTCCTCTTCATATTCTCACCCTACTTTCCAATTTCCACCTGCTACTCCTTCCTTTAGTTATCCATGGACCAAATACTTTTTGAGCACCTACTTTGTTCCAGGAACCGCAATCTGTCTTAGGGATGTGATAATGAACACAATACTCATTCTTGCTCTCAAGGAGCTGACAGTTTCCAAACAGATATACATTGGCAAACAAGCAATTATAATACATGGTTTAATACATAAATAAGCATAGGGTGCTATGAAAGAACAAAGAAGAGATATCTAATCAAACCTTGGGAGAAGGTATAAACATAGGCTTCCTGAGTAAGTGACATCTAATTTGAGACCTAAAGTATAGTTCAAAGTTAGCCAGGTGAAGGAGGGTGCAAGGGAAAAATTCTAAATTCGAAAGAAAGCATAGAGCTTTGAGGAAAGAAGCATGGTACAGCGTGGCTGATGTTTGTAAGGATAAAAAGACAGAGGATGGTAAAAAACAAAACAGTAACAACAACAAAAAAAACCAAACAGATGTCAGATCAGGAGCTACCACGTAGCTAAGCAAATGAGTATGGATTTCATCTTAAGGGACATGACAGTCATTGAATGACTTATGTATTAAAATGATGTGGTTAATTTATTATTTCTGAACCATTGCTTTAGCTGGAGTAGTTGGAATAGATGGAAAGAGACCAACAGAAATCTGGATGGACACATTAAGAAACTGAGTTACACTCATGGTGAATAATGGTGGGAATGGAGGTAAATGGAGTTAAGAACAATATAAATTTGTGTTTTATTGGCTTTGAGAGAACAAAGTAAGAATGGTCAAGGATAATACTGAAGACAATAGCTTAAGCACGTAGTCGGAGTGATAGTGTTTTCATCACATTAGGGCACATGAGAGGAAGGGCATGATTGGTGAAACGATGATTGTTGTGTTTTGGATGCATTGAACTCCAGAATCCTGGGAGTATTCAAGTGGGGATGTTGACTAGTGGAGGCTGGATGTTAGAAGGGAGATTTTCGTTTTTAGATGGTGATACAGATTTTGGGTTTCTACAAAGTGCTCACCTTACGGTCATCCTACTTTGTTCAATGGTATCACTGTCTTCCCAATTGCTCGGACAAGAAAGTCTTATTTCCCAAAGGGGCCCATGTATGGCCTTCCTGAAATTCCTGAACTTCTGCAAAGTCGTTTGCAACATTTTGGGCATGAGTGAATATGTGCATTAGCCTGGGACTGAGAGTCATGCCTTTTTATGGATTTTTCAAAAGGGGTCTTGATTGCCCTCACTCCAAAATACACACGAAAAAGATTAAAATCAAAGAGTTATAATCCTTGTCTCTTTTCTTTATATTTAATGATGAGTCAAGTTCTTCCATTATTCAAGCTGCGTGCAGTAATATTTATAACCCTTACCTTTCCTCATTGCTAGTCTCCTAGTTGACATTCTTAACACTTGCAATTTTACCTGTTTTTACTGGGATGCCTCAACTTTCTAATACATACAACTAGATACATTTTTTCTCTAAATCACTGCCAACTATACTAAGTTTAACCCCATCCCTATGAGTAGCAGAAAGCACTATCTGAAGCAACCCCTTCTAAGAATCCTAAGTTATTAAAATCTCAGGCTCACTTCAATTCAAAGCACCTTATCTTGAACTAAGTTAGACATTCCAAGGCAAATGGAAGCTGAATGCAGGGGAGTGAGGTATGATAGGTTCTTTATCTCTTTCCTTCCCCTCTCAGGCAGCTATTTTGCTGACGGGGTTGTCAGGCAGGTAAGGGTGAGTGAAAGAAATTCACTCATGCGATTGCCAGCATATTGGAGGTGGCAAGCTGGCAGTCCTTGTCTTTCTAACATCTGGGCATTAGTAACCAGCTACCAGTTGTATACTATGGCATCTCAGGTCTTGGATGTCCACCCAGCAGTCATATGGGGCCAGTGAAGCTTCCTCCTCTTCTTCCTGGTGGGTGGCTCTCTGTATCCTTCTCATGCCAGCCCAATATTCATCAACATGGCCAGCTAGTTGCTTCCTATTCCTCATTTTGTGACTTCAGCTAGGTCTATAGGCAACTTGAAATCCTTGCTACATCCACCTAAATCTATGTGTAACTGGGAGAGAGTGAGGATCAACATTAATACCTTCTGACTTACTGCCTTACTCTGTTCTATGATCTAACATCCAAGGTGCTCAGTGACATCCTGGTACAGCAAGGGTTCATAACAGTCTTGCCTTCCTATTAATGCTTTCTAATTTTATGAGTGATTCTCTAGGGGACACCTGACTTGGTTGGATAGAGAGAAATAAGCCAATATGCCTTTCACACTCCCAACATTGTCAAGATGAAAAAGGTGAATACTGAGTCATAAACTTGACTCCGCCCCCCCACCCCCCCACTCCAGGATGACTCCTCTTCCCCTGTTCGTGGGGGTTGCTTTACTCATTTGTCTGAAAAGTCCCCTTCTTAGTAAGTCCTAAGTCAGAGATGTTTAACATGATTGAGTTTTTGGCTGTCTCCAGTTAGTCATGCCAGTAGGAAGAGGTCTCAGTGCATATCAAAACTTCATGTCACTAATCTCTTCATTGGTTCCCATGATACAATGTCTTGTCTCTCCCATACATCCTCCATAATATTTTTCACTTCAGTGGCTCCACAGGTCAAGACAAGTCTCATCCATTGGTCTCTAAGGTCTTTAAAAAATATGACCCCATCTACATTTGCAGCCTCAATTCCAACCACGAACTCACTAAATAATGTGGGCATTAATCAAACAGGTATTGTTTTGGTATGTTGACTTATCACATTTACATGGTGTTGCTCATGCCATGCCTTCTGCCCGAACTATCTTTTCTTTAATTTTCACTGAAATAACTCCTGTTCATTCTTTAGGTTAGCCTCACATTTCATCTACATAATACTCTACCCATTCATGTAATGGAAATTAATCCCCTCTATGACTCTCACAGCATGTTTTTCCTTATCTGGTTCTGCCTTATTATATTAACAGATGGGAAGAAAATGTAAAGTGAATCTACACCTTAGTCATCCTATTATCACCACAAGCCTAGCAAGGTGCCTTGAACTTAGCAAGTGTTCAACAGTTCATTTAGACTAAACAGATAAGAAGTCAGACTATGGGAGGAACCTTAAATGGCCTTCAATTCTAGTTCAGTTGGTATCCATTAATGGCTTGGGAGAGGAGGCATATGTTTCTCAGTGTTGTTTATTTTTTCAAGTTATAAAAAATGCTCCTATTGAGATAGCTTAATAAAATATCTACCAAAGCAAAGCACAAAAAACAAGAAATCTGACTCACAAATTATGACTGTCTACATGATAGGGTACTTTTTGCTTGTCAATATCTGGAGGAAAAACTAAAACCATGTTCTTGGATCTATAACCCAATCAACAGGTGGGAACATGAAGTCTAAAAGAAGATCAAGTGTGGATGTCCCCCCAAAATCAGCACAGTACTGGATTCCAGGACATACATTAGGCCAGGGAATCACCATTTTCAGTTGTGCAGTGGTTAGGGAGGAGAAAATGAGGTGATCAGGGCCAAATACTGGTAGGGAAACAAAGTCCATGTGGATGTCAATTGGTAGGTTTCACACCCTGTGCCCTGCAGCCATGTTGGTGGTGCCATCAGGCAACTGGGCATCTCAGCTTTGACAAAGCAGAGCTTCTGGATAAAATTCATTTTAGCTAGAGGGCTTCAAAGAGGATGCAGGAAACTCTGAGCAACACTTGAAGACTTCGGCGAAACTAAAAAGCCTTGATTTATATGAATAAAGACTTAGATATTCTTTAAACAGCTCACTTCATATGCCTGAGCCGTGTAAAGAGACTCGCATAGATAATATGGTATTCTAAATATACAGAGTCTGGCAGAAGTAAGGCCACTGAGTGTGGTTGGTAGGGTATGTGAATGTCTCACACGGGATGGACAGCACCTGAACATTTCACCTAAAATGTCATATGATGTGCTTGAGTGTGATATTGTTATGTTACAGAATAAATGCTTATGATTTTGTAATAAAATATTTTTAGGAATAAAAAGGGGGCATTATTTGTGCTGGACCCCGTGTTATGAAGGTTATCTTGACACACCTAAATTTGGCTTGCCACAGGGGCCAGATCTAATAATGTGCATGTGTTACTCTGTCCATAAATACCAACTTACACGTATATTCAACCAACTCCCACGCCTATTTCTTTTCCCATCAGATATGCACACTCCGACCCTCACATGAACACACTTTGCTAACCTACACATACCTGCAAAGACATCATCAAACCTTGGGATTATACACACTTCCCTTCCCCTTGCAGCCTACCCTGAACCATGCAGCTGTTTTAGGTCATTCTCTGACCCACCAGCTACACTCTAGGTGGAACAGCTGTAGTCAGAAACTTGGCCAGGACTCTCTGCCAAGACAGGGTGGCTGAGTGAGCAGCTATTGAGCATAGCTGTGGAATGTGGGTGGAGCCAGGGAAGAAGGGGCACAGCTGATGCTACTTCAAGAGGAAGGTGGGAAGCTCTACTGCCTTCCCTCTGAGATGACTGAAGGCAGCTGTGTGCTGCTGATGCAAAGAAAATGAAATGGTAGAGCTTAGCTTCAGAAACAACAGCTGCTGTGGCTGGGAGGGTGCCACTGCGTCAACCCCAGAGGGTATCCCTTGCCGCAGTGTCTGTGGGTAATGGTAGGAGGTGGTTGCCTCTTTTCTCTTTGGTAGGGACTTTCTTTGGTCAGACGGTTTTAGCAGTTTGTTGAGTTTCTTTGTATCTGAGGGTGAGCGTGGGATCATACATGTGAGAGTACACACTTCATGCACATAGATGTTTGCTTGTGCAGATAGAGACAACTGCCTTTGGGAATAATTTTAAAGATCTCTGACCAGTGGAAAACGCTGAAAGCGGGGTTGGCTAAATTCCTCTGATACCCACACTTAGACTCACGTTGCCTATGAAGCTACTGCTCTTATTACCATAGAGAAGCAAGATCCCTCAGTTAGTGGGAGATCTTCCTCCATTCCACATTAAACCTTGAGGAGAGAGAAACATCAAGATTCTTGCTCAAGATTACTTATTCCAGGCAAAAGGAGGCCAGTGGCACCTGGGACTCTCATACTTCTTGGACACATTTGATGTTTGGAAGCCACTACATAAGGTAAAGCAAATTCAGCACACTATTTAAGTACCAATTGCAGTCCCAAATGCTAAGTTCTCTGTCTTCAAAGCAAAGGTTCGCAGGGATTATTTTAAAAAGACTAAATGAGGTGTGGGTGTCTCACACTTTCACATCCCCATCCTAGCTTTTCAGTGTCTTACTTCCCGCCTTTTCTACATGACCAAAATCCTCCTGTAGCTTCTCTGTCGGACAGGTCTCCACTGAGCCACCCTGTACAGAAGCACCTTCCCTCTGCAGTATCCCAGAAGGCCAGTTATCACCAGTAGCCCTGTCGGGACTGCAAAAAAGCCTGTGGCTGCAGAAAGACCCAGGCTTACTAAGTAATTAAAAACTAACAGCTGGGTGAACTTATTTGTCTTTGACATACATCTCCCAAATTTTAAGACCCTTCATAGCCTCTCCTAAACCCTATCCTGTACCCTAGCTGACTTGCTCCTTCTCTTTGATTTAGCCACCAGAATTGGACACGTCTTTGATTTCAGTCCTTCTTGGCCACCTCCTCAGCAACAGCTGCCTTCTCTGCTTGACTTCAGTCTCCATATTCACTATGGATAAATCCATAAACCGAATGCATCTGCCCCCAGCAGCTGGAAATCCTAGTCTCCCACCACGTAATTCCCTCCCTGGACAGGGAGAGAGTGACAGAGATTCAAAATTAATATTTGCTTTGAAAAATTACTCCTTTCCTTCAGTGGTTTCTACAAAAATTCTTCTTTCCATGTGGTATTGAGAGGTCACCATTTAAATGTAAGAATTCATTCTAAAGTATGAATGACCGCTAGGTGGTTGATCAAGCTTATTACTTTCTGAAAGAAGTATTTCAGAAAGTAATATTCTTTAGGGAATAATTTTAAAGATCTCCGACCAGTGGAATTTCAGGAGCAGGAGGTTTCTTTCCGAGTTGGCCGAGAAATACGAAGGCCCTTTTCTAGGTTCCCAGTCTCTCAGGAGTCTGCCTGGACACCTGATATCATCATTTTTATTCCTTTGTTTTCTCTATAGGATATCTCTTCTTCCAAGGATTAATATTATAACCTTCTGTATAACTATACTCCTTGACCTCTTCTTTAGGGTGAAACCTGCATCTTTTCTTAGGACCAAAATCTAGGAATGGGGTCTCCTCCGCCAGGTGCCTGAGTTATCAATGTGCTAGCTTGCTGAGAACTGTGATGAGATGAGCTCTCTCTTTTTCCGACACATTCTTCCCGGTGTATACCGTTAGTGTTTGTTCATAGAGCAAGGCCATTTGCTCAAAATTATCAGTGTTCCTAGGAAACATTTGTCATGGAACACTTTTCCTTTCTGCATAAACCCATAAATAAAGTATGTAAGGAACTACTGTTTACACTTATGGGTAATTATAATATCTTTCTATATACTTCCTGTACATTTTATTTAATTGTCATCTTTCTACCCTTTAGGCGGTTTCTTACTTGTCCTATATAATGGTTGAAGAAACGGAGGGGTATATACATTAAATAATTTCCCCGAAGTCATGTAGCAAGCAAATGGTTGTTTGGGGGTTCAGATCAAAGTCTAATTCCAAATTCTGTGCTCCTTCCACTAAACTAGTCTGGTTAGAAATGATGTATTCAGATGACTAAGTCTTGACGATTTTCTCTTCTCAAAGTTGAAGGCCATCGTAGTGATTAATGGGAACTTGGTTCCTCAGCCACAACACTTCTCACAGATTATGAAGTAAGGACCCTTGAGACTGGCATGGCCTCAGGTGGCTGACCAGCTGGCTCACCTCAGCCCTCAGCTTATTTTTGTTAGCCACCAATAAGTGGGACACCCCTGCCTCATCTGCTGCAATTGTTGTTACATCTACCCTTTCCACAGAATTATATACTTCTCTCTCTCTCCCTCCCGCCCCCTCTCTTTTTTTGCAAGGGACTAATTCTTTATCTGATAGTCAGAATGAGTTAAGTTTGAGAAAAGTTTGCGCCTGGCCCATGGACAGAACATAAGCTTGGGATGTGTAGCTGGGAAAATGTGCTAGTCCCTGAACTACAGATTCCCAATTTGTGAATTTATGAGGCTTTATAATAAGTACTGTGACGGTTGTTACTTAGTGGCAGCTGATATCATCTGCCACTTTTGCATATATTCTTCTTCATTTCTAAGTCAAACCACAGATGTTTTATCCCCCGAGATCACACCTGCAGGCCGAAAACCAGTTTAAAAAAAGGCCAGTGGGATAGCAGATGTTTTGAAATTGGAACGGTTATGTGATTGGACAGGGAAAAGGAAGAAAACTATTTCGCTATTCCTTTATCTGCACAAATGCCAGAAAGTAACTCCTCTTTTTACTGTGACACAAAAGACTAGCCAGAAGTCCTGACTTCTTTTCTGTTTCCCCTAATCTAAAGGGCAGTTTTGACACTTTATTTACGTAAAAGATGATGGGTTTTATTCCAGCCCTGAGATTCAACTCACCTTTAATAAATTGCCCACAGTATTCTTGGTTCACCCGTATTAAATGAAGGAACGCTTTTAAGTCATATGAGGGCACCACATTTGCTGATGCAAAAATGCGTTAGTCTGATAGGAAAGTTAATTAAGCAATAAG
This sequence comes from Mormoops blainvillei, assembly GCA_004026545.1. NCBI lineage: Eukaryota > Metazoa > Chordata > Mammalia > Chiroptera > Mormoopidae > Mormoops > Mormoops blainvillei. The sequence goes on along the minus strand of PVJD01000889.1, from coordinate 231,498 downwards.
ACATGACATGACATGAATTATTGTGTAATAACTCATACCTTCAGCATAGCTAGGCACAAACCTGAAGGCCAAGTGCCCCTATAGTATCTAGGCTTGAGTTATGCTACAATAACTCATGCCCTGGAGTTTTCCACCAAAGCAGGAGGAGGGGAAAAAAAAGAAAAAGAAAAAAACAAGGACAAAATCTGATCTCCAGCAAGCAAGAGAGGATGAAATGGGGTCGTTGTTCTTGAACTTCCATTCAAGAAATACTTTTGTGACAAGAATTTGAGGATGAAGTTCACCAAGATTCTTGTTGTCATTTCTTAGAGCTTTGAGAAGACACCACAAACTTCCAACTTAGAGCTTGGTACAGCATGCTGAAGAAAATGCTTTGCCAGAAGTATGGGCACTTGAAATATTCAGCAAGTACAATGGATTCTTTTTGTGGATTCAATGGATTCAAAAGGGGAAATAACTCATCTCTTTATAACTTTTGAAATGTCATCATCTGCCCTCTGATTTTTGAGGGAGATCTGTGTCTTAAGAATAAGAAGTCATGAGTTATGAGAAATGGGAACTAGTTAGCAAAGCTTCTGCATCCTGAAAACACCACCTCTCTTGCTATATCCCATGTTAAGATTGGAGCTGGGTTTTTGGGTCAGAGCAAAAGCAGTGAAGACGATTTGATTCTCCAGGCTTCAGTCTGATCTGAAGACCTAAACACAAACCACGTAAAAGCCACAGCAAGGAGACTTATATAAATGAGCTCATTCAGTATCGTATATAAAACCTGGGCACCAAATTAGATCCACACAAAGATTCTCCTGCTGCTTTTCCTCCCTTTCATAAGTATATTGATTTAATGAATGATCATATACCTAATGAGTTCCAATTAGCGGTATAGTCCTGTTAATCTTACGGCTGGATAGCTTGACAGCATTCAGATTGCTCTATTAAAGTCTGATTTAATCAGAAATATTCACAAATAAGCAGCGGCATTTTCTTCCACGTAAACATTGACACATAGAACTGATTGAGACTGATAAGAAGGTGTCCTGTCCAGCCTGACTCAACTCAAACTGCATGGAAAACCTCTTTACTTCTTCCCTCTTTTTCTCCTCCTTTAACCTCCAGCCACAGCCTGCACAGAGATGAGCAGTTCAGCAAATCTGCGACTTCAAATCTTACAAGTTTGCTGGTAAAGTTCCAAAATTCGTAGTCAGACCATGTCTCCCTGCATACGACTAACATATGGTATTAACAAATTTTATCAACACTGTATAAAGGGAACAGCTCCAGAATGTGTTTCTGTTATTCTTACAGTTACTCTGTTGCCTTTCAGCATGGCACTGCTATTGCCTCTCTTTGGTCCTGTTTGAAATGCTGATTTTCACATTTATTTCCTCTCTTAAAAGGCTTCATTATGGATTTTTTACTTCATTTGGCATGTTGCAATTCAGGCCCATTGTTGTGCAGGTGGAGATCTCATAATTTTCTTTTCATCTTATGAAAATTTACAGTGTATTTGGTGAGCAAATAAATATTTTCAACTTTTTACTCCTGTCACAACTGTGCAACTACTGTAGTATAAAAGTAGCCATAGACAGTATATAAAAGAGTGAGTTTGCCTGTATTCCAACAAACCTTTACTCACATAGTAAGTAGTGGGCTGAACTGGGCTGCCAGGCCATAGTTTGACAACCCATGTATGTGTCGAGGGTCCGAGGGAAGTAGGCCAATTCACCAGTGCTCTTCCTTTAGTTTGGATCATGGATTCTCAAGAGCTGAGAGGATATGAATGCACAGACAGTGAAAAGAGAAAGATTTTAAAGTGAGGTCAGTGAGTGAATTTTGATCCAGTCACTTTCTCCTGCATGACTTCGGGAAACTTACCACACTTCTCTGCATTGTACTTTCCTCAATCTTAAAAAAGGCAATCGTCATCTCCATGAAAGATGCTATGAGCTTTCCATATACCTGTGTCCTCTCCTTTTTCCTGGGCTCACAGCTAAACTACATCACTCAGCTTCCCTCACAAGGAGGCTTCCCTGTGGTGCCACTCATGAATACAGTGCTCAGAGAGCACGTGTGCTAGTTCCGGTCTAGTCTTGCTTCTCCCTCCACACTCTTCACTCTGGTGACTGCAACCCGGACAAGGTGGTACAGCCTTCAGCACACATACAAAAACAATTCAATACAAGATTCGGAGGAACATCCTGGTCACTGAAAGGCTGCTTGGTGCACTACTCCTGAAACATTTATTGGACTGGTTTGTGAAAGATAAATAAGCATTGTTCTTGAAGTTGTTCATTTTAGTATTTTCTCACTTCAGCTTAGCATAAGTAAACAACGCAATATCTAACTTGTGAGATTATTCTAAAGGTGTAAAAGCATTCATGTAAAGTGCTTGGCATTTAGTGGGCCTTCAATAAAGGATAGCTTTGCCTGTTTTATTATTCAGGTAGGCAATGATAAAATTGGTTGAGATGAAGGTTCAACCCTTTGGCAAGGGGTGATCTGATAGTCTGGCAGGAGATGGCTGCCCTCCAGCCTGGGATCCCATCATTTCTAACATTGAGTGGAGGCATATTTGGTGAGGCATAGGATTTTGCCAGGTGGGCAGTAGTGACTGAGAACATCAACCGCTTAATCTGGAGGGTAGGGAAAGAGATAGAGAAAGTTTCCACTGAGGTTACTGCACATATGAGTGCACTCCCAGGACTGATGGTTATTATTATGTGTTTAGAAGACAGACAGGAGCACTTGGCTATTCCCTGGGAGGTGTTTTTTTTTTAATATACCTCTTAATTTTTTCTTCTGAAAATATTTTTTTTTCCCAGTAAAGAATTTATCTGGAATGCATTTTCTTTGGTGATGAAGGTATGATTATGGCATATAATAATCTTCATGAAAAATTTTATATATAAATAATACATTAAAATTAAGAGTTAATAAAATAAAAAAAATAGAAATGAGACTAAAAACATTATAACTTCAGTACCCAGGGTAAGCCCACAGTAAGCACGTTGATGTATATTATTACAGTCATAGATATAAAGTGGTCATAGGGTATATATATATAGTTTCCTGAGTTTAATGCAATCCTTTCCTGTGTGATTACAAATTCTTTCAGAACATTTTCTTAATGACTGTATAATGACTGTATCATAATTTATGGAGTCATACTTCTAAGGTTGCTTCTAAATTTTTCTTTAGTATTAAAATTATTATATATAAATACATGTCATGGAACTATATAATAACCTAATAACTAACCATCATGTATTCATTCTTTCTGTTGTAAGAATAATCTTTGCAAAATAATTGAGCTGATTATGTCACCTTTCAGCTTATAATCCTTTAAAGGTCACTTCTTGTTCTTGTGATAAAAAATGGCGTTGGTGCCATAGTCTTCGAGACCCTTCCTGATATAGTCCTTGCTGACATTTTAAGCTGCACTCTCTGTTTCCCTCACTCCTTCACCCTAGTCCATCTGTTCTTCTTATCATCTCGATATGCTATCATCTCCCCAAAGAGCCTCCCTAATGCTTTCTGTCTGGAAGGCTCCTTGTCCCACTCAGCTCTTTAGCCTATTTTTCAAGGGACTTTTCATTAACTTTTTATTTTCCTAGTTGTATTGAGATATAATTGACATATAATATTTTATAAGTTTAAGGTATACAACATAATGATTTTATATCTGCATATGTTGCAAAATGATTCTCTCAATAAGTTTAGTTAACATCCATCGCCTTACAGTTACAATTTTTTCCCTGTGAAGAGAAATGTTAAGATCCTATTTTCTTACCATATTTTAAATATACAATACAGTATTGTTCACTGCAGTCATCAGGTTGTATATCACATGCCCAGAATTTATTTATCTAATACAACAGTATGTCACTGGCATAAAGACAGAGGCATAGGCCAGTGAAACAGAACCAAGATCCTAGAAATAAATATATGCATAAATGGTCAGCTGATATTTGGCAAGGGAGCCAAGAATACTCAATAGAGTACGGACAGTGTTAATAAACAGTACAAGGAAAAAGGGATATTCACATGGCCAATGACAGACCAGTCCCCAATCTTATGCCATTGACAAAAATTAATGTGAAATGGATTAAAGACTTAAGGTCTTTCAATAAGATCAAGAACCATAAAACTCCTAGAAAAAAACATAGGGAAAAATTTTTTGATTTCAGTCTTGGCAATTAGTTTTTGGTTATGATACCCAAAGCACAAGCAACAAAATAAAAAAAAAGTAAACAGGTAGGACTACATCAAACTAAAAACACAAAACAAAACAAAACAAAACAAAAAGCCCTAAAAAACAAAAAGCAAAAACAAACTACTTCTGCACAGCAAATGGAATGATCAATAAAATAAAAAGGCAACCCACAGAATGGGAAAAAATTTGCAAACCACCTATCTGATAAGAGGCTAATATCCAAAATATATAAGAAACTCATAGTAACCCAACAGCAAAACAAAACAAAATAGCTTCCCCCACCAAGTAATCCAATTTAGTAAGTGGGCAGATAACCTGAGTAGACATTTTTTCCAATGAAGATATTCAACAGGCCAACAGGGAGAAGAAAAATTGCTTAACATTACTAACCATCAGGGAAGTGCAAACCAAAACACCAATATTACCTCATGCCTGTTAAAATGACTAGCATCAAAAAGACAAAAGATGACAAATGCTGGAGAGTATGTAGAGAGAAGAGTACCCTTGCATATTGGTGTTGGGAATGTAAATTGGTACTGCTAGTATGAAAACCAGTATTGATGTTGCTCAAAAACTTTAAATATAGAACTACCATATAATCTAGCAAATTTACTTCTGGATATATGTCTGAAATCACTAGCCCAAAGAGAGAGCTGCACCTGCATTTCATTGCAGCATTATTTACAATAGCAAGAGAAGGGAAGAGACTGAGTGTCCATCAGTGGATGAACTGATAAAGTAAATGTGGTATAGACATTCAATACAACACTATCCAGCCACGAAAAAGAAAGATGTCCTGCCATTCGTGACAACATAGATGCACTATGAGAGTACTATGCTAGTAAAATAAGACAAAGACAAATGCCATATGGTCTCATATATATGGGGAATCTAAAAAAAAGGCACACACACACACGCACACACACACACACACACACACACAAAACCCAAAATAAACAACTCAGATAAACAAATCAGATTTGTGGCTGCCAGAGCTAGGGGTTGGGAGAATTGGCTGAAGGTGGTCAAAAGGAACAAACTTTCAACTGTAGCTCCTTCTTTATTATTTCTGCTCAAATATCTCCATCTCATTAAATCTTCTCTTACTCTAAGTTGTAAGTTTTCATTTAGCACTATATATCTTTCATTGCCAACATGGATCCCAATTTTTATGAGAATATGTGATTATCGGAAGTCTTTCCCAGCTTTACTGTAAATACATTGAGACAGGAATATGTATATTTTTGGTCACCATTAAATCTTTTAACAGCTCCAAGCTTAATGAACAAATGTTGGGCAGGGGGAATTTGAATCTCTCGGTAACAATTTATATAAAAATAAATCCAAAATGGAATAAAGAGTTTTGTGTAAGAATGAAATTATAAAATTAAAAGAAACTTTGGGTAATTTGTAAAACAATTTTTGATTAGGGAAAACCTCTGAACAATTATTTTTTATTATCTAGAATTAAGACCTCAAATTCAACAGAAACATTGCCATAATAAATGTATAAAGAAACATTTACAATACATACTGCATAATAGGTTAATTTCCTTAATATTGAAAAAAATTACAAATCAAAAATTCCAAGAGTAATTAGGAATATATATAATAATTCACAGAAAAAAATAATAAGTTATTTGTTTATTTGTGGCAACACAGAGATAAGAAACAAGATGTTTGACCTAACTTTAAATAATTAGAAGTTGAAATAACAGATCAATTATCTCTGATAAGATTAGCAATCACACAATATATTGGTGAGTTATTCCTAGGAGAAAAATGAATTATCATACATTAGTGGTGGTAATATAAATTGGCGTAAAGCTTCTTTGATGCTACTGGAAAATGTCTATGAAAATTTTAAATGTACCCTTAATTTAGCAAGTGTTTGAAACTACGCTACATAATTGTTTTTTAAAAATGCATGTTGGTTGCAGCATAGATTTCAATAGAAATACTCTGTAAACTGTCTAAATATTTATCAAACAAATTAAAGAAATGAATTGCGATATAGATATGCAGTTGAAAATTGAAATATCATTGAAAGGCATTAAAAAGAATGAGATAAATCTTTGTATCCCTATGGAATAATGTTCGCTATTCCTTATTAATTTAAAAGAGCATGTGACAGAATAATATATATACTATGATGTCATTAATATAAAGAAATATATATATATACACACACACACAAATTGATATACAATGTTATGCATGTGTAAAATGTCTGGAAAACATCTGCTTTTGAGCATTTGCTAGTGACTGCACCTGGCCTGGACGTGGGAGTGTGTATGAGTAGCAGGCAGGTGGTGTAGGAGATGGAAACTTTTGTTTTTTTACTTTCTAGGACCATGTATGGTTTGTTTTTCCTTCAAATACATTACTCTTACTAAAAACTTACAAAATAATTATTTGCTAATTGAGTAGGCAAAGAGTGATAACCTCCCATTAGAATGCACATTTGATTTTATATTCAGCTCCTCCTTTCATAGTTTTACTTCTATTTAAACTAGTTTTCAGTATATTTAAAAATATATTAGGGTAATTTTTTATAACCTCCACCCACTCTCATTAATGTCCCTTAAGCTTTTGCTCTTCTATTTTTAAAATGTTTTTATTTTATTTATTAATTTTAGAGAGAGGGAGAGATATGTCAATTTGTTTTTCCACTTATTTATGCATTCATTTTTAAAAAAGACTTTATTTATTTTTAGAGAGAGAAGAGGGGGAGGAGAAAGAGAGGGAGAGAAACATCAATGTGTGATTGCTTCTTGTCCAGTCCCTACTGGGGACCTGGCCTGCAACCCAGGCATGCGCCCTGACTGGAATCAAACTGGTGACCCTTTGGTTCACAGGCTGGTACTCAGTTCACTGAGCCACACCAGCCAGTGTATTATTTATGGATTCATTGGTTGTTTCTTGTATGTACTGTGACCAGGGATTGAACCCGCAACCTTGGCGTATTGGGAGGATGCTCTGACCAACTGAACTACCTGGTCAGGGCCACTCTTCTATCTTTTTAGAGAACTTTAAAAGTCACTATCAAATTTCTCAAAATTCTGTGGAAATATTGAGTAAAAGAACAATAAACTTTGGAAAGAATTGTCTCTAAAATATTAATTAAATCTTCCATGACCATTAACGATGTTGTAATATGTCTTACACATTTCTTGAATCTTATGTGTATTTTATATTGGTTTATGGTTTTCTAAATATTAGCTTTCTTCCATTGTATTTTTTAAACTTTTTTATGATAGTCAGGAAATCAAATGCTTTTGTCATTATTTATTTCAATCTGACCACTTTGTCATGCTTTTTTATTAGTTCTTATAGTTCTCAGTTGACTCTCATGGATTTTCTAAGCAGACAAGATGGGCATTGACAAATAGTGATTTTTTTACTCCTTTTACCAACAGTCCTACCTCTCATTTCCCTTTCTTTCCTTGTGTTGTCTAAAATAGTAGTTCTCAGAATTCTTCCTTGCAAATTCCACAGAAACATTAATTCTTACAGAATGCTTTTGTTGACTTTTGCAAAACTCTTGTATCTTTAGTCAACGTATGGTTGCAACTGATGAACATTCTGATGTGAATGTCAGTTGACATTTTTGTTTACATATATTACTGAACAAAATCAAAGTTGAAAGTAAAGATGTTTGTTGAAACTTCATTTGATTGTCAACAACACACGGGACTTTCTTGCTGAATATATGTTTTCTAATTCTGGAAGAATTTCCCTAGGTATTTTTGTGCTTTTCACAATATCATATGTAATGACTACTTTTGCCACATACCTTTAAGTTTAATCTTTATTATTAACATTTTCTGCATCACTTTTTGTTATTAAATAACTTTGAAATGTTACATTGTATACATTTAAGGTATACAATACGTAATTTTGATATATTTATATATTGCAATATGATTGTCTTTCTAGCAATATTTATCACATTATATACTTACAGTACTATATTGTTGTCTATATTCATTATACTGTGCATTAGATCCCTATGGCTTATTTACTACTTGTTGCAAGTTTATACACTTATTTACTACTTGTTGCAAGTTTATACCCTTAACTAATCTTATCTCCTCCACCCTCTGGTAACCACTATTTTACTCTGTTTTTTACAAGTTTGACTTTTTTACATTTCACATATAAGTGATATACAGTATTTATCTTTCTCTGTCTAATTTATCTCACTGAGCATAATGTGCTCGAGGTCCATTCATGTTTTTGCAAATAACATGATATCTTCCTTTTTCATGGCTGAATAATATGTCATTTTGTATATATACAGAATCTTTTTTAGCCATTCAACCACTGGTGACTATATAGACTATTTGCATATCTTGACTTGTGAAAAATGCTGCAATAAACACAATTATGTTCACATTTCTTAGAAATCATGTTTTTATTTCTTTTTGGTAGATATCTAGAAGTGAAATTGCTGAGTCATTTGGTAGATCTATTTTTAGTTTTTTGAGGAAACACCATGTTGTTTTCCATAGTGGTTGGACCAATTTACATTCCCACCAACTGTGAATGTATAAACGTTCCCTTTTCAACTCATTTTCACCAGCATCTGTCATCCCTTGTCGTCTTCTTGATAGCTGTGCGAGCAGGTGTCAGGTAATAGCTCATTGTTGTTTTGATCTGCCTGCATTGCCCTGGTGACTAGTCATGTTGACGATCTTTTCATGTGTCTGTTGGCCATTTGGGTATGATCTTTAAGAAAAAATGTCTATTTAGTTTTTCTGCCCATTCTTTTTTTATCAGATTGGATTGTTTTTGTTAAGTTGTATGAGTTCTTTATACATTTTGGACATTAAGCCCTTATTTGATATTTGGTTTGCAAACATTTTCTTCCACTCAGTAGTTTGTCTTTTCATCCTGTGATATGTTTCTTTTGTACTTCAGAAGCATTTGAGTTTGATATCACCCCTTTTGTTGAATTTTGCTTTTGTTGTTTGTGCTTGTGGTGCGATGTCCAAAAAGTTATTGCCATGACAAATATTGAGGATTTCTTTCCTACATTTTCTTCTAGGACTTTTATAGTATCAAGTCTTATGTTTAAGCTTCTGATTCATTTTGAGTTGATTTTTTGAGAAGTGCAAGAATAATTTCATTGTTCTGCATGTATAGCCCCAGTTTTCCCAGCATCATTTGTTAAACAGACTATCTTTCCCTTCTGGTATTCTTGGCTTCTCTCTATCGCCTCTTAAAGTCTAGATCAGGAGTCAGCAAACTATGATGAACAGGCAAAATCCAACCTAATGTTGCATCTTTCTTTCTCTCACTCTCCCCCTCTCCCCCTCTCCCCCTGTTCCCCTCTTCCTCTTTCTCTAAAATCAATGAATGTATCCTTGGGTGAGAATTTAAAAAATAAAATAATATAAAATATAACTTTTAGAAGGTTAACTAGCTCCACTCAGATCTTAGAAAATCTTACCTGACTCAATAGTGGACTAAGGGAGGTTAGACAAAAAATTGAGGTAATGTTGTAAATTCATTCACCACAAAAGACATGTACTATTGGAGGTGATTCAAAGGCTAGTTGGCATTGTTTTGGGGGAAGGTTTCAATAGAATTATTACACCTGATTCTGGGTATTCTAGCACTGAATAGATGTAAGATTTATACCATGGCCTCAAAAAGCTTGATAGGAAGTAAAGGAGTTACAGCAATACATCATTCTTGATTTCTTGCAGTCAGAGGCAATATATTGTTCTTGTGTTTTTTAGGTTAACTTTATATAATGTAAAATTCACCATTTTAAAGTGTAAGCTCAGTAGCATTTAGTGCATTCACAATATTGTACAATGATTACAACTATATAGTTTCAGAACTTTTTGTCACCCCAAAAGGAAACCATGCCCCAATTAAGCAGCCATTCACCATTCCCCCTGTCCCTGATCCCTGGAAACCATGAGTTGACTCCTTCCTCTCTCCCTCCATCCCTCCCTCCTTCCCTCTCTTTCTTTCTCTCTTCCTTTCTTTTTCTTTCTTTCTTTTCTTTTCTTTTCTTTTCTTTTCTTTTCTTTTCTTTCTTTCTTTCTTTCTTTCTTTCTTTCTTTCTTTCTTTCTTTCTTCTTTCTTTCTTTCTTTTCAAGAGGGGAAGGGAGGGAGAAGGAGAGTGAGAGAAACATCAATATGAGAGAGAAACATCTATTGCTTGCCTCTTGCACATGCCCTGACTGGGGATGGAACCCGCACCCCTGGCATGTGTAACCCAACTGGTAGCCTTTTGCTTTGCAGGATGGTGCCCAACCAACTGAGCCATACTGGTTAGGGCTAGTCTACTTTTTATCTCTATGGATTTAAGACTGGTTGGATATTCACTCTAAACACAGAATTATACCAGGAACAGAAGACAAGACTTCCAGTTCCTAGAATATTAGCTGGATGAAATTGGACAAGGCAGTTTGTTTTTAAAATTTCAGATGTTTTATCAATTATAAATAATAACACCTATTTCTCTGAAGGCACAGGACTAGACCAGATGATCCCTAAAAGTTGCTGTAAACTGTAAGCATTAAAATTATGTAATTTCATGGTATTTGTGAAAATTGTAAATCAATGCTTCACAGTACACTAAAGTTTTATTTGTTTGTAACCTTAGCAATACAACTTGAGCAAGCCATCATAGGCCTTCATTTAAACAGATATGCTATAGTGCTGCATTCACTGCAAATTATAGAGACAAATAAAACAAAGCTCCAAAGTGACCAGACATTTTCCCAGAAATACGATTTCTTTGTGTTGTTAAGGTTTGCATTAGTCATCCTATGACACAAGGAGAGAAAGAAATTTGTCACTTTTATTCCATACACTTTTCACCCCATTGGAAGGATAACCCATAGGGATTCTGAACTGCTGATCTTTTAGTTTGATCATTCCTCAGTTACTAAAGGACAATTCCTATTAATATAACTGGAGGGAAATATCTGGAAACTCAAACTGTCAATCACGTGCCCCAGTCAAAGTCACAGAATTTCAATTATGTATGGGAACATCCCAGTAATGGAGGGGATATCAACATGTGGGAGGGGGAAATCTATTTTTCTCCTTTCTGTCCTGGTTTGAGGCAGGATGCTTACTTCCCAGTCCGTCTGAGAGCAGTTGGGATGCACGCTGCCCCAGCTGTTCCTCCATAAGTGATTAATTCTCCATTTGTTATTACTTTACTGATTTTCATGATATATTGCACCCCCCTCCCCAAAATAGCAGAAGACACATTCATGGGTTGATGATCTCTCACGAAGACAATTTAGAACAGGAGCTCTTTAGATTAGGTTTTGAGATGGAGGTTGACCTAAAGTAGACTTCCTCAAATAATAAAAAATTTGAAGCTTTGTAAAAGGTGATAAACGTTAGCCAAATTGGGGTGGGTGCTGATCATGAAGCCCTCCTGGTGACTATTTTAAAGGAAAATAGTTACTATAAGTGGAAGAGGGAATGTCCGAGTCCCACGGACTCCATCTCTCCTGTAGCCCTGATTTTTTTCCCTGTAGCCTCTCTTCTTACCTCCTTCCTGTTCCCCTTCCTCCTTTTGCTGCTTCTCTTCCGTGCAGATTGTCAGAGAGGGTCAGTTTTGCCACCGTAGAAGAGCCTGCCCTGATGCAGAACAAGAAGCCCCCCCGCCCCGCCCCCACCTTGTGATGAAGTCATAAGATCCTGGACTTTTTAGCTTGTATCTTCTGAGATGCTTGTAACCTGTGTGGTTTCAAATTATGAGGAGCTTTCCATGAAAATAAACCAGCATGAAACCCTTGGGTCATTAGTTCTGCCTGGATTGAGTATTGCAAAGAACATAACTCTCTTTCTTTGAGAGGAAAATTCATGAAAAGAAAGTTGTTGTAAGGTTCTGGGTATTCATTAAAGACACGTAAAAAGTCAAAGAGACCCTCAATTTAAACTAAGCTGCGTAATTTAAGAAAATGTGCCTATAGCATAAAACTCCACGTATGGATTGTCCTTATTCACTAACAGCTGTGTAGGATTTGCTGTTTCTTCCCTGTTTTATGTGAGGATCGTGGATGCCGGCTCTTAGCTTCCAGCACTGATTGCTATTCAGGGACTGTGATTTTGGACCTGATCCAATCATGTGGAATCTATTTTGGACCCGTCATGTCATACTTGAACTCTAAAATATGCCTATCGGTGAAAGGTTCTGTTTATCTTTCTTTTTACTCAAACGCACACAGAAAATGGAGTTCAGTCCTCACACCACCAGACTTTTGTTTTTTGGATCTCTAGCAGCAGTAACAGAAACAGCAATTTCCAGAACTTCCTGACATGGTGGCTGGTTTTCCCTCAGCCCTCTGTTCTCGGCCTTCTGCTCACAGCTTGCCCTGCTCTTCCATTACCCTCGCTCCCTTCGTGCAGGTCTCCCATATGGGCAATTAGGACTGCGATTTATGCTGGCTTTCTTCTGCTTCGTGCGCAGCAAGCGGTTCGGTCCTTTCACAGGACACACAGCTGTGGCTGCTTCTCCGGGGGAGGGAATCCACAACCAAGCGTGACAGCCTGCCCGGGATGCCGGAGAGAACATCAGGGGTGACACTTCATAGTCAAAGAAGTGTGTGCGGCGTGTGGATAGGGGCGGGAGGCGAAGAGGAGGCAGGCATGACCAAATCTCGTAGCAGCAGACAGAGCGAACGCGCATCTATGTGGACAAAGCCCCTGGCGCAGAGGGCAGAGTTCGTCTGCTTCTCACCTAGGAAGGCGGAAATACAAGGGCTGCTATCTGAGCCTTTGTTAAGTTCCAGGCAACAGCGTGGTTCCCTTCCTAACTCTGCATTATAACCAAAGTGAGAATAAAATCCTGGAATTACAGTTTCTGGTAAGGTTATTTTGAACTCAGAAGCACAGACCATGTAATAAAGTTTTGATATGCTCCTTCTCCCAGTTCCTTTCTTAACCCCCTGAGTAACAGGCCAATAATATAGTTCAGCCTTTCTGGCTGCTCCATTTTGAGATTTCATTCTAATCCAGTCATCTAGCTTAGACAGAATGACTAGAATAATATTGCCTGGTGAGGAGACGGGCAGAAAGTAGGAGCGAAGAGGAAATGTTCTTAAGACTCCTTAAAAATGAGTAACTGATTTTAGGAGGAAGGCACTGCTTTGCTCTGGAAGGCCTCTGGATCCTCAACTCGGATCCCTGTGAAAGGAGACCCCATGTGCGATGTGGCATGATTGACAGGAAATTTGTTTGAAATGACTGAGAGGCCCTCATTAGGCTGGGACTCCTCGCCATCTGGGTTTGAGTTTTGATAATGGGGTCAGGCTCTCTTTTGGTCTGTGCGTTGAATAGCTGAGCATAATTTGTTAGTGATTGTGGCTAAAACACAAACATTTTTTAGTCACATTCACAGGAATTTGCGACTAACCGCAGTCCTGGGGCACAACAGTGAGACAACGCCTTCCAGCTGCACTCCTGCACTTGGTGACTCGGCGGAGACGCGCTCTCACGAAGCTGCCAGTCTCACCCCGGGCTGGACGTGTGCCATTGCAAACAGAAGTGCAACTTTATCACTTGACTTCAAGAAGAGGTTTCCCAGTGGCATATGGAGACAATATACAAGACAGACCCGTGGGGGAAGCTCCCCTTTCATGATGGGGAGGCGGTGCCGCCCCCACCGAGCTCGAACTGGGGGTAGGTGAGGAAGAATGCTGTGGGGCAAAAGTGGGGCCAGACTAATATTTTTTTCCTGTAGAAAACTTTGGTTGATTTCTGCCTGAATTACAGTACAACAGATGTAAACTTGAGGCTTCACATTAGCCCATGAGAAAGAGATTAAATCCATGTAACCACCCCAGAAACCAGCACAGCACCAACAAAATCATTACTCACCGTGACAGGACAGCAACCAGGCTCAGGACGTTTCCCCGGGGCTCACTTAACTTGTACGCAGAAGAGCACCAAGTCGTGTTGTGTTGTGATTTCACGACACCAACAGCCTCTTCAGAATCAGAGGCGCACTTTGAAGTTCTGAAGTCGATTACATTTCTTTGTTGAGGAAGGGGCAGCAGCTTTGGGTGGGCATTTTGGGCACACAACCCTCACTCAGCTCCCGGGAGAATCTGGTGTCTTCAAGCTCCAGGGAGTCTCAATGGAAGCGAAGCTCTGGGAGGCCGTCAATTAAAAGATTTTTTTTACTAATACATTTTTTTAAAAACAAAGCTACAAAGGCTAGTATCCTCTGTTTGCGAACTTATTCCAGTTCCGGGCAGGCTCCTATCTTTATAAACCTCACCAAAATCAACCAAGCATTTATTTACTCAGGCAACCACGAAGAGGTGGATACCAGCTTTCAGAGGCTATGGCCAGAGATCACTGACAGCTCTAGTATATGAATTCATTCTTGGCTTCCTAGTTGTAAATATGTAAGAAACTATGTAATTAAAGAATAACTTAGAAGCATTAAGAGCACCAATATTTTCTGTCTTTAAAAAGAGGAAATTTGAGAAACACTGGTCAGCAGTATAATTAGAGATATGGATATAGGAAAGATGTACTACTTTGGTTGAGTGGACCTTCCATAACATTGGAATTATAATTCTCTTAATACTTTTAAAATTAATATAGTTTATTGATTGTAAAGAAATAATTGAGAATGCTTTTAAAGTTTTATTGACAAGGATGTTCAATATAACACTGTATAACAGTGAAAATTGTGGAATGTTTCAAAGGCCCCAAATTAATGGGTCATTAATTACATTTCAGTATATACATGCAATAGAATGCAATGTCCACATTAAAAGGTAATCAACAGTTGTACTATATTTACACCCAAAGAATATAGTAAATGTGTTTCATATATTGATACAAGGGGGCACTCCCTAAAAAATGGAGTTTACGTATAAAAGATCATGTATTTACGCTACATGTTAAACTTCAGTTACCACCAAGGTACTCTCCATTTGATCCAATACATTTATTGAGACCTTTTTCCTCGGCTCAAAACAGCTTTTGAATTCGTTCATTTTAATGCCTTTTAGTACTTCTGCTGTTTTTTTGTTTCTCCTCTTCCACACTGGCAAAATTTCTCCCTTTGAGGACTTTTTTCATCCAGGGAAACCAAAAGAAAGTTGCTCAGGGAGAGATCAGATGAATAGGGAGGGTGGGGGTCATGCCATTTTTGGTCAAAAACTGCTGAACACTCAGGTGGTGTGGGCAGGTGCGCTTATAAATTACCCATCAAGAAATGGGCTCAGGTGTTGAAAGAATCTTCCAAAAAAAAAAAATTTGCTGAAGCTGAATGCAGCCTCTCACAAAAACACCAGCTGGTGCACTGATACAGATGGCTTCCTAGAGCACTCACCTAGCAGGGGAAGCCTGTACTAAAAGGCTCCCACCCTAGAAGACAATTATATATATCTTTTGGGGGTTCCCCCCTTATACACTGAAAAAAACCAGCTACGAAATAGTACATACCTGGGTTTGAGGCAAAGGATATTTTCTCTTTGCTTTTTTTTTTGGATAATCTTTGATGGTCTTTTTTCTCTTTTGATGTTCTTTAGATAATCTGCATTACCTAATATGTACATTTTGGTCATGTATTGCTTTTACAATATGATAAAACAATATATAATGTTTTACTTGTAAAACTTTTGTTGAGATATAATTAACATATAACATTATATTAGTTTCAGGTGTACCACATAATGATTTGATATTTGTATATATTATGAAATGATTGCCACAGTAAGTCTGGCTAATATCTATTACCACATATAGTTATTATTACAAATTATAGTTATTATGTTTATTATCACAAATTTTTCTTGTGATGAGAACTTTTAAAATCTACCCTTAGCATATATAGCTTTTAAATTAAAATATTATATTATACATTTATTATATTTTTGTTTCATTCCTAAAGGATTTGAGCAGGCTAAAAATTTTGCATCTTTTTAAAAAGATTGAAATGAAGTTATTCAGATAAAGGAATAATGCAAGGGAATCATAATTTTAAAAATGTATGCTGTGAGGTCCTGAAATTATTAAAGGTGGGCATAGATCTTTCTCTAAAACTATGAAAAACTATACAAATATATCAAAGAAATGTTTCATTTTGAATTAGAAGTATGCCAATTAATCAGGGGAAACATGATGGTCCAGGCAGTGAAGTCAGAGAGTTTTCTTTTTTGAATTCTTATAACATAGAAACAGAGTGAAGGAGTGAGCAGGAGGTTCATAACATCTTCCTAGTAAATTCTAGGGTGACATTCACAGAGCTGTTCTATAGACAGGGCTACCTGGGCAACTCCAGAAGACACCATTCACATCATTGTCCATGTGAAGGTACCCCCTGGAATTGTCCCCTGCTGCCACACTTGGTGGCCCTGTTGATAGAGTTTGCTAATCCGACAAAGGTCATAAAATTCAGGAAAAATAATTCTAAAAAGGCACAACATTATTCAATCCTCCAGTGCCCTGGCTTAGTCCAGGGATAAAATGATGGATAATGTACCTGTCAGGAAATTTTTTCTGAATGTTATTTCCCAAGACTGAACTTTTGGCTCATGTTGGGCACTTGGAGGGCTGAACGTTCCTGTTTATGTTTCATCAATCAGCTCGATGGGAGTTGGGTTTAAAGAACAATTCCCGGGCTCAGTATGTACCCCTGTGTTTTAAAACTCTAAAGACAATATTTCATCAATTCTGGATTCTGTGCCTTTAAATATGATTCATTGTATGCAGAATGAGATGACAACATATTGTTTGAGGAAACTTGAGCCTGGCAGACTTCCCTCTATCAATCTCACGTTACAAAATTCCTTTAAAAGTTATAACACAGACAGTCATATTCCCAGAGATTGGCAAGGGACGGCATTTTTAGCTTCTGAAAGTTCAAAGACGAAAGATCAGGAGCAGGGAGCTATAGAGAATCCTAATTAAGACTACGATTTCTGTAGTCAAGCAGATGAGGGTGTGGAATCTTTACACCACGAAGTTGCTGTATAACTGGCCAACTCATTTCCCTATGTCTTATTTACCTCATCTGTGAAATGCAGATAATGACGCCTCATTCAAAGGGTTGATGTGTGAGGAAAATACGGTAATATACCTAAAGCTCATACAATGTGCCTGACAAATTGGGAGTATTTAGTACATGGTGCCTTTTTGTTTTTAATTAAAATAAGGCAGTATGTGAGAAAACGAACGAGTAATAAAGGAAAAGATGTGAGGTACATGAAAAATGATGGAGAAAAAGACAAACAGTGTGGCCTTTAATGACCTTGTAAAAGGAGGTGACCGAGCAAAATGGATGAATCTGCACCTAATGTCACTTGCCTACCTGGCCATATCCCCTCATTGGTTCATTACTTTGATAGTTATTGGTATGTGTGTTGTGAAAAGTCACACCGCTCAGAAGAGCCTTGAAAGGCCATGAGCAAATGGACTGGACAGAGGACCGTCACAGCCTGAGCGCAACTAGAGAAATGCCAACTCTGCACATTGTCAATGCTCCATTTTCTCTGTTGCTTTAGGCCTTTTTCTTGTCTGGACTTTGCTGATTGCAGGATAAATTAAATCTGCTCTCTTAAAAAATAAGATCCTTTTATGGCAAGCTAATTGTCTATATACAGCCATCCCTTTGTAAAATGAATCTTCGGAGACAAACTATCAAAGCCCTAAAAATTATTCTTAAAACAAGAAGCCGTTAAGCCAATTTGGATTTTAGATTAGGCTGAACTTGGCCAGCCCCCGAAGATGGCATGATTTCCCATCGTTCCTTGGGGGTCTCATCTGAAATAGAATTGGAGGGAAAGGCAAAATGATTGACAGGGGCAGGTGATGTGAGCTCTGATGTCCTGCTGGGGGGGTTCACTTAGGATTCCAAATTAAAGTCAGCCACAGCCCCATGCTGGCTTGCGCTGCCCCATGCAGACACTGAGTTCGTTCTGTGCTAAGTACTTACAGTGTACCGATTAGCAAATGCAAAGGTTCAGGGTCTCCGTGTATCCTTTGTCTTTCAGAAATAAGTAGGCATAGTTGCAATAGGGAGGAAATTGACTGGGAGCTGCCCTGAAGCTTTAAAAGCATTCTCTAAGCTTTGTATATATTTCCATGTGGTTATTATAAGGCTTCTTGCATTTTATTGCATAATCTCTTCCCCAAAATGTTGATTATTCCTCTACTCTCCTTGAAAACTTCAGTTAGCATGCACTGGACCAAAAACAAAACAAAACAAAACAAAACAAAACAAAACAAAAAAAAAAACAAACAAAAAAAACAAAAAGAAGAAGAAACCGAACTTCATTAGATACTGGCTTTGTTTTTCTATATACCTTAAATTAAATCCTCACTCTGAATTTCTACGTTAAATATTACTATATTAATTTCACATAACTAAGGATTTTGAGGTGTTCAATAACTCACCAGAGCCAACACAGTGAATGATAGAACTGTGATTTGAATCAAAGATTCATATACAGATGACTGAGATGCAACCCCATACTTCTAGGAGAGTAATATATTTATAGATGATTGCAATGCAAGATAGAATAAGATTAATGCTGTAATGAGTGCCTGATTTAGAGCTTTGCACATAGTAAGCATTCTGTAAATGTTTGATATTAATGAATAGAGAATATGTATGCAAAGTGTGGTTGATGAATATAACAACACCTTTGAGTATGAACTCTGAAATAGTGCTCATCTGTCAACAAATACATATTCAACCAAGTAATAAGACTGTGTGAAAGGAATGGCATGGGGCTTGAGTAAACTTCATCTTCTATCTTCAGAAGAATCTTTTTTGGTAACAATTTAGAGATATTGTACTCATTGTTTCTGCTTGCCACCCTGATCTTACATACTTCCTCCAGAAAGGGATTTTGTGTTACAAATGATGAGGTCACCATGGACCACATTTTTGTAATGCCTCCCCTGCTTACCTGTCCCAGACATAATGGACCTCTAATCTCAAGTATGTTCTGATGTATTAAGGGTCCCACCTGAGCAAAAACTGAGATTCGTTGTTTTCTGAGGAATGGAATTGAGTGGTGCACTTTCCCTCTCTGTCTCATCACCACCCCATCACCCCAACCAGGCATCTATTTTCATTCACAAATTTATGTGGAAGTGAAAGAGAATATTTGGAATGGGATGCTGCAAAACATTTATCTTTAGAAAAAAAGAGCAGGTGCTTGAGAGAAAGAAGATTCACTCAGAAACCCAGCTGGAGGGCTGGAGAAGCATGTGTGAGCATCTTGACAATTGGAACTTGAACTCACAACCCAGTCTAACCCAGGAGGTGATGCGCCTGCTGAGGTGGGGGTAGAAATGTCTACAGCTCTAGGTGTACAGTAAAGGAGCTCGCTCAAACTGTGAAACACCTAGAAGAAACACCCAAGTATCAGCCTCTTAATACTTAAATGAAAGCATGGGCACCCTTTCTTATCTTACAGCAAGCTGTTTATTTATTGAGTGTGAGGGACACTGGTGCCTGAAGACATTGGTGAAGTCTGTGCCTTAGGAGTGGAGGGTGAGGGCAGAATGGTTGCTTCACCAGCCCTGAGAGTAGCAGCAGTGAAGACAACGGGATCTAAAGTTGCAGATTTGCCAGCCTGGTTGTCAGAAGAATCTTGAGTCAGCAGCTGAGGATAGGGTGGCCAAGCACCCACAAATGAAGCAGCTTCTGGGGATGACCACAAAATGCTGTGTGGGCTTTGCAAGATTTCCTCAGTGAGCTGGGATGTTTTCACTGTCTGAAATACTGTTTAACTTTCTATCTGCATCAACATGGATAATTCTCAAAAACAAAATGTTGAGTGGAGAAAGCAGATTGCAAAAGGATAAGTACAATATGCCGCCACTTTCATATATGTTTAAAACACATATTTGTAATGATGCATATATGTATATATGCTAAACATTTTTCAAAAGCATAGATGAAGAGGAATTCAGGATGCTAGTTACTTCGGTGAAAATGACCTCTGGGTGGGTGGGGGAGCTGGGTGAAGGGTGTGCTGTGCATTCATTACGTTTCCCCCCTGAAACATTTCTGAAGCAAATCTGGCACAATTTTAATACTTGTCATATTTAGAAGATGGGCTCTTTTCCTATACTTTATAATGTATTTTAAAGAATTTGTAGTTAAATATTTCAATATTGAAAAAACAGACTTAGTTGTTAGCGTTAAAGCATTTGTACATATAGGCTGGTGGGGCCTGGGGACTTTGAGCTACATATATAACGTTGTTATCTTTATGGAAAAAGGTTAAAATTATCCCAGGGATTGACTTGCCTTGAGAATTAGACACATGGAAAGTTTCAGCTTTATAATTTGTCTGGGTTTGAGTTATCCATACACAAAAAGTTATCTTTAATTGTTGTGAAAGTAGAAATGTGATTTTTTTCATTATCCATGCATAGCTCAAAAGCAACTGAGGACATTATGTTCAACTTCTAAAAACTGTACCGTTTGGGTAAGATTAAATGATAATGCATAGGAAAGTTGTGATTGAATGAGAAACTAGCTCATGCAGGAAATCTGTATGTAATTTTAAGTATAGTCTGCTCAACCATGAATGCTATTATCTGTTACTCTATTTCAGACTAAGCTATTTGTCTCTACACATGTGTGTCATCTCCTTGACACAAGTTTTTGATTTCCATTGCTTTAGTTCAATTAAATAGAACAGAAAATGGAATCCCAAATAAATGATTCCTTAACTTCAAAGAAAATCCAAAGTTAAAATTTTTTTTTATTTTTAGTACTCTACTATTCTTATTTTCCCTACCCTCCTCCTTGCATATCTTAAGGGATGGAAGGTAAATGGGATACCTATATTTTTATTAAGGAATGGGACACAAAATTATGAGATGAGGATGAGTAGGTAACATTTCTTTTAATCCAGTAACTAGGATAGGAAGCCAAAAGCAAAATGATTGCAGAGATTTGGGGGGAAAGTTATAGTTTATATTCTTGTGTGTGTATTTTTGGGGAGGGGGGGCAGAAGGGGGGAGTTCTTATAACCAAACATGTGGTCTGTGCTCACAGGAGTACAGAAGCTATCCATCCCGGTGGTCCTGAGGACAGATGGCAACTCTTATGCAAACTTTTGCCACGTCCCTCATTGTACATCAGGACCTCATTTTAGCTTTGTCCTCCCCCTTCCAAAATGATGACCCCTCTGGAATCTTTTTCTATCATATCTGTCTCACAGACACACACCCCAAGGGTCATTGCATCCTACCTGATATTACTAATAACAATTTTATGAGTATTCTTCCTTTCTCCAAGAAGAGCATAACTTCCTGAGGATGGGGACTTTATGTTTTACATTTTGTTTATTCTTTAGTTCACACAACAGTCTGAGTAAATAAGACAAGAAGATAAATTCTAGGCACAACTGGAAAGAGACTTTATCTTATTTACACATGGGAAGTGAAGGCACTGAGAGTGGAACGCATTGACCAAGGATGTGGAGTGAGAGTCCTGGGGTGACTTTAACCACTAAACCCTGCTGGGACTGAAGCCCTGCCCTGGTTCAAGGCTACTGGGCTAGGAGTCTAAAAGCTTGACGCCCCCCAGTCCCCAGCCCAAGACTTGCCTCTCTGTACATTAGCTCGATATGGTGGGAGGCCATGAACTTTGAAGTCAGACAAGTCTGACTGCCTTCGATTAGGGAAGTTGCATAACCTTACTGAACCTCGATTTACTCTCTAAAACAGAAGTGATAAAACTTGCACATTAAGGTTTGGTAAGGATCAGTTCCAATGGAATATTTGTATGTACTCAGCCTAGGACGTAGCAGATGCTCAATGAACTTCAGCTCCATTCTCTCTGCTGGCATCAGCTGCATATACTGTAAGCTTCAGGGCTTAAATCTTTTTTCCAAATCAAATCAAATGACAAAATATGTCAACTGCAAAACTGCCCTCCTCGGCTTGAGCTTCAGTTATATAGTTCTCCACTCTCTATATCAGCCTCATTCACGTATCGATGGCAACTTAATTTAAACCCCTAATTTTCATGCCATTTGGACCTTTTGATTTTAGCTGCTGGCTATCCTCTTTAGGCATCAGCCATATTAGTACCTCTGACCCCAGTACCACTCATTTTTGGCTTTTTCTCTTTCCCACTGATGCCATGCTAGGATGCCCAATGGCCAAGCCTGCCCTAACACTATCTTGCATGAGATAAATTGGAATCCAGCTCCCCTAACTCCTAGTCAATAGCTCCTTCTATACTGCCTGTCTACCCTAGACACCCAATAAATAGATGCTGATTGATCTGTTGAGATATAGAAAAATGGACCAGACCAAAGCAGATAAACTATAACTGATTAAGAATGGGTAGAGGACTATAGCTGTACTGAGAGGAGGATGAGGGAGTTGGTATATTGACCTGAAAATGTGGGCAGAACTGGGATATATTAAATAGATTCTGTTCTATTGTAAGTCTGGTGGTTGTAAGTAATTTAGCATGTTAAGAAAGGTAATATCCAAACAAAGGATATTTAGGCTCTAAATGACTCTGCTTACTAAGCTGGCCTACTACCAGCATGAAATTTATACATTCTTTTACGATTTATTCTAAAAGCAGAGCTTGTGCACCAAGTCAGATGATGTTTATGTACCTCCTCTAATTCTTTCGGCCTCATCTGTCTCTTGGGCCCTTGGGCTGTGGGCCATGGAGAGCTCTGCCACTGGTAATTCCACGGCTGCAGCTGAAGTGACTCCTCTCTGTGTAGCACCTACTTTCTCAGTCTTCCCTAGTGAGTGCTGAGCTCTGGTACCACCTCCGTTATGCCATTTGTGAGGAAGCTACGTAGACCTGGAAGCCAGGTTTGACCTGACCGGATCTCGATGGACTCTTCTCCCTGTTACCCGACCGTGGCTCAAATAAAGCACCACAACACAGGGTGTAGAATCCAGCTTCCCTAGTAACAGTGCAGTGCTGGCAATTAATGTAGGAGGCAGGATAGTTAACTTACATATTAGACAACCATGATCAACGAGAGAGAAGAAACAGGATATAAATTTCTTTTCCTTCCTCTCTCCATTCTATCATTCCAAATCACACTGGTTGTGTTTAGCCCGTCTGGAAATATCTTTCACGTCTGACCAACTGGCTATGCGTCTTGCATAGCTGCAGCCAGCTTGCTAAAAGAGAGCCCTGACTGTGATCTCATATTTGTTTCTTCTTCTTTCATATTTCACTTTCTTTTCCTCTCAGTTTTGCTGTACTGGGGTGGGCTCTCCCAATAAAGAATTAGCACTCAGCGTTTGCCTTGAGAATATCCCTAGGGAACCCACCCCAGCGAAGAGGAGCAGCTAATGAAAGCTAGATACCATGCTAGGAATGGGACAAAAAGTGAACAAGGCAGACACGACCCTCACCCTTAGGCAGCTTTCCGTATAATGGGGGGTGGGGGGGGGCAGGAAACACACGACTGAGCAAAAATAAAGAGAAAAGGAACACACTTGTGATAAGTGCTGTAAGGAGAGAACGTGACTTCTGATAGGTAACAGTGGTCGCAGGAGAATAAAGATAAAGCCATTTTAAATACGGAGAGTTGAGAAGGTCTCTCTGAGGAGATTATATTTAAATTGAGAACTGAATCAGAAGGAGTTAGCCATAATAAAAGCGGACAAAAGAGAATCCTCAGCTACCAGAGTGGATAGCTCGAGGCAGAGCACTGCAGCAAGAAGGAGCTTTGGGTGTTAGGGGCACTCAAGAAAAGATAAGGGTGGTTGGATTGTCCTGATCAAGGTAAGAACTGACTGACTTCAGGCTAGGAGGATGCGAGAGCCAGAGGCTGTTAAATAAGTTTACATTTTATTGTCGGTGCCACTGGAAGCCACTAAAATGCTTTATGCCGGGAATCCGGTGGAATACTAATTCCAATTCCGCTACCTCCTTTATATATTATAATACAAATTTTTACCTATAACTCTAATAATAAAATAATAAAAGGATTATGGAAATAAATATATGGGAGTAATTTTTTAACATATACTATGAATTAACATAAGCATAAATGTTATACACACAAATACATGTCAAATATAGAGTATGGATTGGCTTGTAACTGCCACTCTCTCCCACATAGGAAATTATAGTATATACTATAGTGCTTACTGCTTGCCTTTTGTCCAACCAGTCCTGCAGTGGTTTTAAATCTGATTTTTGTGTACTTTGCCCTGTATTCATTCATGGTGTTTTATTTCCTTGTATTCAGGAAAGTTTTCAGTATTTCTGGTTGCAATTTCCTAAAGTATAGAGCTTCTTTTGCCTCATTTAGAGTTTCTCATTAACTTAGTTCTGTTGCTATGGCCGCCGTTAGTGCAGTCTGCTAATTCACAAATTCATGGAGGTACGGAAGTATATTTTGCTAATGTGCAGTGCGCAATGCCCTCTACAAAGTGCCTTCTATAGAATGTCATTTACAAAACGCCTGCTGCAACTGCCAGGGGAGGGTTTTTATAGACCAACCTGTGGTAGGGCGAAAGCTATATATCTTCTATGCAGAGAAAGCTCTCCTGTATAACTCTGAAGCTTTTCTCTGGTTCTTGCCTGTTTTTAATTGTCACACTTTAGCAAATTGCCTCTCTGAAGTTAGGTTTTGAGCTACCTCATATCTATTTAAGTGTATTTTATTAACAAAGAGCTGACAGGATTTTTTTTAGAATAGTTTTACAAAGCAACAACTCATGAAAATTAAAATCAAATATGTTTTCCTAGTCTGAGTCATACACAGGCAGGGTGGACCATAACCAAAGTGATATATTTGGGGAGAAGAGGGCAACAAGATTGTTGAGTTACCAAAAATGTATTCTTTTCTGGCCAATAATCGTACCACAGAGACTTAATCTCTTTTCCGTGGTCGAAAATTTTTGACAATTCAGGACATAAGTTAGCAACAGTTTAGCATGGATTTGTTTACCACATTGATTTATAGAAAAGACAGTTACCCGAGATGAAATGGGATGTGGGAGAGTTTTTGATAGAAGAGGATGTACGCTCTCTGGAAGGGCAGAGCTACAAGGGAGGTCTATAAACAAGAGAACCCAAGAGAACACTGGGTGCCCAGGGGAGGTGGTTACATCGGTGCTGAAAGCAAAGATGGTTGTGCGCCAATTTCTAACTTCAGACTTTTGCCTCAGGCAGCACTGTTAGATTTCAAGTCCCATTAAAGGACCCTCCTTTTTAAGCAGATGGTGGCTTCACTGATAACAAAGAAAACAACCGTGGTGGAGAAAAATGGCCACGCCAAGCTTCAAAGAGGCAAAACACCAAGGGAAACATTACTAATGTTTCTTGGAGAGTGAAGCAGTGAAAAAAACCTTTAAGTGGAAATGATACAATGGAAATTATTTATTGAAGAGAGTCAGTATTATCAAGTGCATATGGGCCCTAGATCTTTTCAGACTTTCTGCCTCCTTGCAGATTGATGAGGAAATAGCGTTAAAATGTTTAATTCCAAATAAAATGTGTTACAGACTAGAAAGTATTTTTGTGTTGGGCATGTTTTGTGTCCCCACTGGAATAATTTAAGTGAAGGTTTGAGGAGGTCTCTCTGCAGAGGGGATATTCAAGTTAAGCAATGAAACTTTGAGTAATCAAAATAATATCCTACCCCTTATTAAGAAACTTTCATTTCATTGGCAAGAACATACAATGCCTTTGGCTTAGCTAATTTCTAGAAATAAGCTAACTTAAAAATAGCATATTTAAGAAAACCTAAATTCTATAGAATTAAATGAATGAATAAAATGAAAATTTTTGGTTGCTTACATATAGCATGTAATTTGATGAATACAAACAGATGTGTGCAGGCTAAAATTTGCACACATGTTTGCACACGTGTATGTACGGACCTTATTAAAGATCGAATTTGGGAGATTAGATAGATAGATAAATAGATTTCAAATCAATTGGTACATACAACTGGTGTCAACTAAGTCTATTTATTTCACATACTCTGTCATCACTGGTCCCATACCCCAGGTTCTACCACCAAATCCGATCAAGGTTAAATCAGCCCAAGTATCACGATTCTGTGTCATTAGTACCACGTGTTGGTTGTTTTGACTCCTTCTTCTGATTTTTGGCCCTCTATTTTGCCTGAAACTTGCTTTCCTACTGAGAAGTCCTCTACTTTTAATTCTTCTGCATCTCGCTTACATTTGATCTGTGGTTTGGGGTACTACCTAGTCCTTTATGTTGTTTTTCCAGCACGTCTACACCTTCCTGATCATGGCTGCTCACAATGTCTCCCAAACCTGGTTCTAAGAATTATCCTGACATAAGCGCATGGAACTTACTATCATCAGACTGGTTTAATTTGGATCTAAAATTTAGTAAGGTGTCTGACTTTGGCAGACCAGCTTTAGTAAACTTGGTTCCTTTATTTGTGTAATCCCATTATAGAGCTCCTATCACATATCATGTATTGATGACCAGATCAGATTTCCTTTGTTAATACAAAGATGAATAAAACACAGTGTTTAATTCTCAAGGGCCTGGTATGTGACAGAGACCTATAAATAATTTCAATACAACGTAACAAGTACTAGGACAGTGGTTGACATGAGGTAAGAAGCACAAGGAGGAGGGGATAACTGACTCTACTTAAGGCGGGGCGGGGGGATCATATGTTCCAGTTTTCCCAGGAAAGCCCTGGTTTATGACTCTTGCCCCCAAATCCATTAGAATTTCATATTAGTCTCACTCTAATTCTCCAAGCTGTCCCAGTTCAGGAAAATAAAATTATACAGTGACCCTACTTATAGTGGAAGGTCAAGCAAACTTTATAAGAAGTTACAAGAAATAAAAGCAAATTTATGAGGGGTTGGCCCATTTGGTGAGACAGAAATGGAAATTACTGGCCAAGGAAATAGGCCCAGTGGCCTGAGCAATGTGAGAACCTGGAGAATGAGCCCATGTGACCACCACATGGGAGAGGGGCGGTGTGCTCTGGGCTGCAGAAGCAACCAGGAGCCAGCAACCAGGAGCCAGCAACGAGGAGCCTTCTCTGCCAGCTCAAAGACACTGGGCTTTTTCTTGTAGAAAGTGGAGTCACATTAAACTTTTTAACCAAAAGAATGACATGATTAGGTTTACATTTTAGAAATAATGGACCAAGTAGTCAAGTAGGGAATAAAAATTTAGGCAGACAATAACTGGGAAGCCATTGTAATAATCCAAACAAGAAATGTTGCAGTAGTAAGCTAAGGCAGAAGTAGTGAGGACAGAGAATTAAGATTTTAAAGCTATTCCTAAGGGAGTTGATGGAGGTTAAAGGTTTACCCGAATTGGAAGCTAAGAGAAAAGGGAATGCCTAGGCCACACTCCGTGAGCAGTATGTGAGCAGTTGGACGTGCACACCAGCAGTGCTTAAAAGAAGTGCGGGCTACAATTACAGTTATGTGAATGTGAGTAAACCAGAAAAGTCTGAAATGCATTGTAGATGGGTCCTTTATGCATGTTCCTTGATGACCTTTACCCTCCCTTTCCCCTGTCATCCCCCTCCCACCTTCCCTCTGGTTACTATCAGTTGGTTTTTTACTTCAGTGTTCTTGTTATAATTTGCTTGCTTGTTTGTTTTGTTGATTAGGTTCCACTTATAGGTGAGATCATATGGTATCTGTCTTTCACCGCCTGGCTTATCTCACTTAGCATAATGCTCTCCAGTTCCATCCACGCTGTTGTGAAGGGTAGGAGCTCCTTCTTCCTTTCTGCTGCATAGTATTCCATTGTGTAAATGTGCCATAGTTTTTTGATCCACTCACTTACTGTTGGGCACTTAGATTGCTTCCAATTCTTGGCTACTGTAACTTGTGCTGCTATGAACATGGGGGGCTGGGGAAAGCGGTGGCAGGAAAATGTTGACCAAAAAAAAAATAGACAGGGGGAGGTTAAGAATAGCATAGGAAATTGAGAAACCAAAGAACTGATGTGTACAGTCCATAGACATGGAGAGGTGTGGGGATGATGGGATGGGGTGCAGGGCAGAGGGCATAAAGAGGAGGAAAAAAAATGGGACAAGTGTAATAACATAATCAATAAAATATACCAAACCCCCCCCCAAATAAAAATAAGGTTTATTTAATACTTAAAAAAAATAGACGAGTCTGAAATACAAAGAGGAAGAATCCAAAGCCAGAACCTGTCCCCCTGACTTTATCTGGGACTATGAGACTATGGGATTACAAATGGAAAAAGTTAAGGAAAAATATGTATGAGAGACTTATATGACAAAGTAGTTTTGATTAAGCGATTATGATAAGTGTCGACACTAGAGCTTCAGTACCAGGACAGTTTTTTATATTTATTGAATGTTATTCTTTTTGAAGGTGTTATCTCTGAACTAATATTATATAAGAGGAATTTCTTATACACAGAATGAAAGAGTTGTTCCCTCAAGATCCATTTTGGAATGATTAATATATTTTATGAAAGCTATTGGTGGAGGTCCCAGTCATATTGCATGAGTCCACAGTAAGCTATATTTATGATAGCATATTATTCTCTCACTCCTTGTATTTGAGCAGAAGTAGTATGCCCTACTCAAAGAGCATCTAGCATTTGCCACAACCAAAGAAAAAAAGTAACTAAAGTGCTTCTCTCAACTGACTAGTCTAGATCTCTAGAAATAAAGTTTTAAATATTACTAATTCATTTGGGAGCTCCTGATGAATCTTTTAAAGTAACATTTCTAAATTTGGCCCATTTTAAAGTAAGATTAAAAATATCCAAAAAAAAGAAACTACCGATATTTATTTGTTATTTCTTATATTCATTTTCTGTATTATAATTGTGTATTTTTCTGTTTCTTCCACTGAGCTATAAGTAAATTCTGAATAGATATGTTTATGTAATGAAAGGTGCTTGAATAATGAGATATAAACATTTTTTTAGTGTAACATTTATACACAAGTATAAAGTCATACTGAAAGCTGAGTTTTTCCAAACAGATTGAAATTAATTACAGTATTTTCAAGTTGTCACACCCAAATAGGAGAAATGTTTTCTAATTTCTGAGAATAATTGCCGAAGCATTATTTGAACACTCAAGATATTTTTTAAGTTATTGGCAAAATCTTTTCCATATTAATAATTTACACCTTAGTAAATGTTGCTATTTAGAATGACACAAATTAGGAATGGGTGCTAATTCACATAATATTTATAAATAAATTGATACATAATGAAACTTTAAAAAGAGTTCCTATACTTTTTAATTTTCAAGGCTGTTCACTAAGAAAATGGAACTGGTTTAAAAGCCATAAAATTAATAGTTTCTTTTCTTAAGAAATCAAAGTATTAAGTAATAACAAAATGTTCCAAATGCTTTCAGCTTCTGTTTTTAGAAATTAATTTTGTTAAGAACAGCTCTATTTATCATATATTATATTATATAAAATTAATGTGATTTATAATCTTTTGTGTTTTACATTTATTGGTGGTATCCATCTATAGCTAAGAGTGTAATATAAACACATTAAGCAAAAACATTTTGAAAATAGTTTAAAACTGTAAAAAAAGCAGTTTAAATTTTAGCAATTTATTTAAGCAAAATTAACTCCCTCCTTCAGCCTCTATTTTTCACAATTGATTAAATCTTACCATATCATGAAATCTTTGACCAAAATCTTTTTTTTTTTTTTTTGTCTCTGGTAGTGGATGCTGCTGTATGTCCCCCAGACCTCTTCCAGAGCTAACATACTTATTACCCCACTTTCTAGGAGTAATGGCTGCTGAGACTGACAGATAGACCCCTCTCTGGGGATTGCTTTGGCTGTAAAAAGCTGCCTCACAAAAAGTTCGCCCCTCTTCTCAGGATCCAGCCCACATCCAAAGACTGGTTATGAGACACACCAAAGTTCATTCCCCTTGTCTCAATCTGGAACATCTCTGTGAGAGCAACTGATGACCCTCTTGCAAGACAGTTTCAGTCCTGTTTTCTTTTCCCCTCCCGCAGGCATTGCTCCCAAGAATATCCCCTAATAAATCACCTGCATGAAAATCTCAGCATCTCGAGTCTGTTTCCTAGGGAAACTGACAGTTAGTGCCAATAATAGTCTGAGGATGCAAGTCCTAGAATAGGATTTGGGAACAGGATCCCATCTGAGTGGTTAGGTAGATGCTGTGGACTTTGTGTTGCCCCAAAACTCATGTGTTGAAACTATAACCCCAATGTGACTGTATTTGGAGCCTGGGATTTTAGAAGATAAGTAAGGTTAAATGAAGTCAAAAGGATAGGGTTGGTGGCCTCATAAGAAAAGGGAGAGTGATCTCTCTTTATCTTTACCATGTGAGGACACAGTAAGAAAGTCACTATCTAGCCCTGGCTGTTGTGGCTCAGTGGATTGAGCACCGACCTATAAACCAAAGAGTTGCTGGTTTGATTCCCAATCAGGGCACGTGCCTGGGTTGCAGCTCTGGTTCCCAGAAGGGGCACATGAGAGGCAACCACATATTGATGTTTCTCTCCCCTTCTTTCTCCCTCCCTTCCCCTCTGTCTAAAAATAAATAAGTAAAATCTTTAAAACAAAAAAGCCCAACACAATTAAAAAAAAAAAAAAAGAAAGAAAGAAAGTGGCTATCTGCAGGCCAGGAAGAGAATGATATTGGCACTCTAATCTTGGACTTCCAGAGTTGAGAACTGTAAGAAAATAAATGTTTTCACTGTTGTTTAAGCCACCCAGTCCATAGTCGTTTTTTTTCAATTAAATTTTTTAAATTACAATTGACATTCAATATTATATTAGTTTCAGGTGTACAGTATAGTGGTTAGAAACTCATATAACTTACACAGTGATCACCCTGATAAGTCTAGAACGCATCTGACACCATACGTAGTTATTTCAATATTATTCACTATGTTCCCTGTGCTGTACTTTAGATACCCATTACTAGTTTGTAATTGCCAATCTGTAATTCTTAATTCCTTCACTGTTTTCATCAAGCCCCACCCCAAACCCCTTCCATTTGGCGACTGTAAGTTTGTGCTGTATATCTGTCAGTTTCTGTCTGTTTGTTTTGTTTTTTTAGATTCTACATATAACTGAAATCATAAGATATTTTCTTTTCTCTGTCTGATTTATTTTAAGTAGCATAAGACCCTTGCATTCCATGCATGTTTTTGCACATGGTAAGATTTCATTCTTTTTATGACCAAGTAATAATCCATTGTATATATGTACCAAATCTGCTTTATCCAATTTTCTCTCAGTAGACACTTAGGTAGTTTCCATATCTTGGCCTATTGTAAATAATGCTACAGTGAACATAGGGATGCATATAACTTTTGAATTAGATTTTGAATTTCTTTGCATGAATACCCAGAAGTGGGATTGCTGGAACATAAGGCAGTTCCATTATTAATTTTTGGGGGAACCTCTGTACTGTTTTCCACAGCAGTTACACCAGTCTTCATTCCTATCAACAGTGCTCAATGGTTCCCTTTTCTCCACAACCTCACCAATTCTTGTCATTGACTTATTGTTGATATCTATTCTGACAGGTGCAAGGTGATGTTTCATTGTGGTTTTAGTTTGTATTTCTCTGGTGATTAGTGACATTGAGCATCTTTAATGGCCATCTGTATATCTTCTTTGGACAGATGTTTATTCAGGTCCTTTGGCCATTTTTTAATTGGATTTTTTTGCAGTTTTGGTGTTAAGTTGTATGATTACCTTATACATTTTGGATATTAATCCTTTATTGGATGTATCATTGGTGAATGTGTTCTTCCATTCAATGTATTATCTTTTCAGTATTTGATGGTTTCCTTTGCTGTGCAAAAAAGTTTTAGTTTGATATAGCCCCATTTGCTTATTGTTTCTTTGTTTCCCTTACCCAAGGACACATACCCAAAAAATGCTACTAAGAGCAATATGAAAAAATTTGCAACCTATGTTTTCTTCTAGGAGATTTATGGTTTTAAGATTTACATTTAAGTCTTTAACTCATTGTAAGTTTATTTTGAATATTTCTTGCCAATATGTTCTGGCCTGCATAATTTCTCTTGAGGAATCAGCTGAAAGTGCTTTGAGAGTTCCCTTGTATATAACTAACTGCTTTTCTCTTGCTTATTTTAAGATTCTTTCTTTGTCTTGTAACCTTCGGTGTTTTAATTATGATGTGTCTTTGGGTGGGCTTCTTTGGGTTTTTCTTGTTTGGGATTCTCCATGCATCCTGGACTTGCATGTCTAGTTCCTTCATCAGGTTAGGTAAGTTTTCAGTCTTTATTTTATCAAAGAGATTTTCAATCTTTTGCTCTCTTCTCCTTCTGGTACTGTTGTGATGCAGATGTTGTTACTCTTGATGTTGTCCCAGAGGTCCCTTAAACGAACCTTATTTTTAATTTTTTTTTCTTTTTGCTATTTTGATTGGGCACTTTTCACTATTTTGTCTTCTATATTGCTGATTCAATCTTCTGTTTCATCCAATCTGTTGTTAATTCTGTCTAGTGTATTTTTCATTTCAGTTACTGTATTCTTCATTTCTGACTGTGTTTTTTAATGTGTCCATTTCTTTTTGTAAGTTCTCACTGAGTTTATCTATTCTTCTTCTAACTTCATCGTGCATCCTTATAACCAGTATTTTGAACACTCTACCTTATAGATTGCTTATCTTCATTTTGCTTAGTTATTTCTCTGGAGTTTTGTCCTATTCTTTCATTTGGGACATGTTTCTTTGTCTCCTCATTTTGGCTGCCTCCCTGTGTTTGTTTCTGTGTATTAGATAGATCTGTGATATCTCCCAGTCTTGGTAGAATGGCCTTATGTATTAATATTAGGTTTTCTGTGGGGACCAGTGGCATAGTTTCCCTGGTCACCTGAGCTGGGTACTCCTGGGGCATTCCTTATTTGGGTGGTATGTGCCCTCCTTTTTAGTTGAGCCCTGACTTCTTTTGGCACATATGTTGGTAGGACTGATCCTCAGGCTTGCTGGCTATGAGGACTGGTTGTGACTAGGGAGGACAAGCTTATACAGGGGACCTACCCCCCCAAAACTGGATTTGCTTTAGCAGAGCTCTTGTGCCTACTGAATATACCCTTTGGGTTTGTCATTTATGGAGCTAATTGCGTGGTGCTCTGTTGTGGCGAAAAGCCAGCCAGCAGGTATATTGGTTCAGGGTTTTTTGGGGTGGGAAAGGCTCTGGTGTATGCCAAGATCAGCTGCTGCCTGTGCCTGGCCTGGGGCCAGCTGACAGAAACTACCAAGTGGCCTTCAATTCGTAGCTGACTGCGCTGGGCTTGGAGGTGCCTGGGAGGGTCTGTGCCGCAAACTGAGCCTGGCTGCCACTAGTGTTGTGTCTGGGGCTGCTTAGCAAGAGGCACAAGAACACGCTGAAGCCAGTGGTGGGGTTTTTGGGCCATCAACAGATTTTAGGTAATTCCCCAGTGTGGGTTGATGCTTTTTGTGAGGAATAGCCACTGAAAGAGGTCGAGGTTGGTGAGTGATGTGGGTAAGATGAGATCTGAGGCAATCACCAGGGTAGGGCAAGCAGTGTTCGGTAAGTGAATGGAGGCTCAGATTTGGCACCTTCCTGAGCCTGCCAGCTGGCTAGAGAACCAAAAATCTCAACGAAGGGACAATGGTGCCTGCCAGAACTTCTACCCTGGACAGAGCTGCCTCTCCAGCCCTTCCTCTGGAGCCATTCAATTCAGGTCCATGTCCCTGGTACTTCTCAAGCTGCTGTTCCTTCGATGCAGCTTAGAACAGTGTTTGTGAATGAGTTAGTCTATGCTTGGGCCTTTTAAGAAGATGCCTGGGTCTACAGCAGCCCTCTGTCTCAGCTGGGCAGAATCCGCACTGATTTTCACAGAGAGATGTTGTGGAGGCTTTTATTCCCGGTACTGGTGCTTCAGAGTGGGGAACCCAGGACGGGCCGGGACTCCTCACTCCTCACAGGGGACCTCCCCAGCCAAGACATCCCTCCTGATTCTTCGCTATCATATGTAGGTGTGGGAGCAGCCCGGTTTGCATTCGTGCCCCTCCTACCAGTCTCGACGTCTTCATAGCATTAGTTTTAGGATTTCTCTTCAGTTAGTCCTCAGTTGGTTCTCAAATGTGGTCGTTCTATAATTTAATTATAATTTTGATGTGGTCATGGGTGGAGACGAGCACAGCGCTTCCCTATTCATCTTGACTTGAAGTCCTCCAAGGTATTTTGTTATGGCAGCACGGGCAGACTAAGACAGTGATTTGTTTATAGCCTCGGTGTGTGATACCGCCGCATTTGTTAAAAATTTTAGCGATGGTAAATTCAGTTGGGATACTGGTAAAGGGAAAGGCTTCGATTATTGGAAAATTCCAAGCATTTGAATAGTTTGGGGGATATAGTGATTATAAGGACTATGGAATCAGAAGGCTTCCTAGGGACCGATACACTGGAGAAAAGCAATAAAATATAATGGCAATTAATCACCAATTTATGGTAAAGTATGGAAGTTAGAGGAGCTCTTTGAGAGCATACGAAAAGACATCCATACAACTAGAAGTAGAAAAAAGTAAGAATCAGGCATGGAAATTTATTAAAATAATATTTGAGATCCAGAGAAGGCTGAATTTTCAACTCCAGCAAGTCTGCTACACCAAGGTCAGGTCCCGATTAGCACAGTGAGAGCCCGAGATTCAATAGGGAAATCTGGGCCAGTGATCTTAAAAACCTTGACTTCTTAGATGACTCTAAACCCCCTTCAAGAGTGCTACATTTTTCTCTGTGACAGATACCTTTCCCTCTTGCCTGATAATGATCCATAGGCCTCAGTCTTGCAAGACAATATACACTCCTTTCAGGATCTAGCCCTACTTTTCCATTGGCCACTAAAACAGTAAATATTTTTATATCACAACATAATTCAAGCACTAAAGTGCTGAGTCCGATGGACAAAGAGACCATACCGTAAAATAACGTAGGACCAAATCAAAATGTAGTTGAGATAGTAACTGGATCTTCAGGGTGCTGGGATTAAAGGGGTGAAGACATAAAGTTGGATAATGGAGAGGTTGTCAAGATGAGAGCAGTTTTCAGTGGTACAGTTTAGAATATCCTGGCAATGATCCTGCTCTAGGCTTAGAGAAAGGAAAGCTACTCTAAATAAAGTAGGAAACCAAGTATCCCACGGCAGATGGTGGAGGAAGGGGTCAAGTGGTTGACAGAAGCAATCATGCTAAATGAAATACTGCATAAGGTCAGTATTCCATCTGATTGTCCCGTGGGAAGACCCCAGGGTATATAATACTTGCAGAAGGATAAGGAGCAGCACTGGCGGGGTCACTTGCATCATCTGAAACTTTGAAGAAAAGGGATGACCATAGCAAATGCTGCTACAAAACTAGTTCCCCAATACCCGTGCAAACAACAGAATCCCAAAACTATAGAGGCCAGGTGTCTGTGCAAAATACATGCAGATACAATGATGATGCGGTCAGCGTGGCAGTGTAGGGTGTGTGAGATGCATAAATCTCTAGAGATGTTTAATGGAATCCAGGGACAGAATAGGTGGGCAGTCACCTCAGTGTATGCAAATAAAATATCAGAAAGCGGTGGGCAGGCATTCCAATAGAAAGTCCTGATTTCTTGCCCAGTTTACTGAATTGAGTTAGTTTTCAAAGTCAGAACTCACATACTAAGATACCAGGTTCCCAGGAAGAAGGAGCCTACAACTCCAAAATTGTGTAAAGTTTCCCCAGTACCCCCACCCCCTAAAAAAAGAGTTTAAGCCATGTTTTTGGGTTCTTGTACACTGGGGAAAGGGGAATACCTAGGTCATTTCAAGTACTATGAATACAGGGTCTAAGGTGAAATGCCTTCCCCTCTAGCAAATAGAGGAAATAAAAAATAATGCTTCTTGATGGAAAGGCAGAGATTAATGCGACCCAGAAGCACCTAAAGTATGCAAAAATGGTGGTCTCCATCATATTCCCATTTAATTTATTAGCCTTGTCAAGGAAAAATCCCTGGAGTGTCCTGCAGAATGACAGTGGGCTACTGAACACTCAACCAAGTAGTCGTCACGATTGGTGTTCCTTTGTCCGATGCGGTATCTTCACAGGCACAGAGTAACACAACTTAAGAACATAGTCTGCAGGCACAGGGCTGGCAAATGCATTTATTTCGAACCCTACCAGGAATGATATTGTGAAGCCATTTGCCTTCACATGGAACAGACAAAAATATCCGTTTGCAGTCTTGCCCTAGGACTGCACTAATTCACTCCCAGCCTTCTGTCATTATTACTCCAAAGGACATAGACTGCCTGCATGGTCTCAGAACATTACCTTGGCCCACTATGTCAAAAGCATTATATTAATTTGACCAGAGGAGCAAAATTTAGCACATATTTTAGATGTTTTAGCTCCAGACAATGAGAGAGAAACCGTAGAAAGATTCAGGGGTAAGCCATGTCTGTAAAGTTTTAGACATCAATGGGACATGCAGGAGCATCCGCCTGGAAAGGAGCAGAGGAATTATTGCACCTCTCACCGCCAAGGACTGCGCTGCAGGTAACTCAGTTTCTTGAACCATAAACCCTGCACATTCTATGGTGTGATATAGAGTATATAGTTTAATAATAGAGTATTGTGGTAGAAAAAGAGATGCTTTATGAAGCTTATGTCAAGTCACAGTAGGAGAACCACAGTGTAGACCCATATGTTTCTAGATCAAAGATAGATCATCTGCACCAGAAAATTATAGCCTATTTGAAAAATAGCTCCTGGCTTGCTTCTGCCCTGGTAACAAGAAGACTTAAAGTGACCTTGTGTTCAGACTTCCCATCATGGTTTGAGTCCTGTCAAATGCATGAAGTCATAAAGTGAGACAAACCCAACAGCAATTTCTTGTAAGATAGAAGTGATGCATTCGGGATCAGATCTGGGTCATCAGGCGCCTCAGTGCTTGCACAATTGACTTATGAATAGAGTGGTATGGTGGCACGGATGGAAGCTCTATATGGACCCAACACTGTGGGCTTTCACTCACCAAAGCTAGGTTAGCTACTGCTACTGCCTAATCTCCAACCTGCCAATGACTGAGACCAACACTAAGCCCTCAATATGGCAACATCCTTAAGATCAACTAGCCACTTCCTGATGGATTGCTTCCATATTAAAAGGTGAAACAATTTACCTTGAGGAGCATTAACACATTGTGAATACGTGATGGTTGTCTTTAGTGTGCACCATACCTGAGCAGCATTTGACCCACCAACCCAGGATCGGGCATGACATCACATTGGACTACTTTACAGCAAAAGAGAGAACACCATGACCATAGACATACTAATCGTGGCATCGACTGCACTGCCCAGAAGCTACTGGATTGACTGACAGAAGGAACAGCATATTTAAGGAGCTGATGAGGTGCCAGCTTGGAGAAGATACAGTGAGGAGGGTGCTGCAGCCTCCAGGGTACAATATATATTATCAAAAGCCATTAGTTGGTCTTATTCTAATTGATGTACTAGCTGGGCCTAGGAAACAGAAGTGATACCAGACTTGGCCTGGCTTATTCCCGTTTATACACTCGGAGAACTTATGCTTTCTGTCTTTGAAGCTCTGGGCGTTGTGAGTCTACAGGTCCTGAACCCCAAAGGGGGACTATTTTCACCAAAGGACACAACGAGAATATCACTGAACTTTGAGTTACAACCACCACCTGGTTACATTTTGCTCCTTGGATGTGGGCTGTCCCCTTAAGTGGGGCATGTCCTAAGGGGAGGTAGCTGGCT
This sequence comes from Mormoops blainvillei, assembly GCA_004026545.1. NCBI lineage: Eukaryota > Metazoa > Chordata > Mammalia > Chiroptera > Mormoopidae > Mormoops > Mormoops blainvillei. The sequence goes on along the minus strand of PVJD01000889.1, from coordinate 193,565 downwards.
TCTGGTGAGGGCAGTTCTAAGGAAGAGACTCAGCCGTGATCACTATCACAGCAGCCATCACTGTTGGCATCTGAGGGAATGAGTGAGCGACAGCCACAGCAGCCACTACTGTCCATCGCTCGCACTGCTTGCGTGCGTATCCCTTGAATGGAAATTTTACCCCGCCTGGCAACAGCCCCCTCCGAATTCTGGTTGGTGTTTTTTTTTCCCCCCTGAGAAAATTGATGGGAAATTAGTGAAAGAAGCTCTGTATGGTTCCCACCATTTCAGCTGATTTGAGGCTACCGTTGAGACTTATCATCTCATTCTTCTCTTGCAACCACACTACAGTTCAGTTTCTTCTCTGCCAGGCCCTGCTTCCTCTGTCCGTTGCAGGTGTTATTTCTGAGAGCAAGCCCTGGTGTGCGTGCACATCCCCATCACAGAGCCTGAGTCCCAGGAAACCTGCTCTTCAACCTCTCTGGGTCCCTTTTCCTCGGAGGGCATTAAAAACATGTGAGAAATACTCTTCCTAGAGTAAAACTTACAAAAAGTATACTAACTTGAAAAAAATGTAATACCATTTCCTTTTCTGACATTCATGTTCAACTTTAAGGAAGATCTCTGTGTCTCGAATTTACCTGGAAAATCGGTGAAGAAAATTCTGCCTGCGAATTTTAATTTTGAGGAATACACATGACAACAACTGCCACAAACAACAACAACAAAATGAAAGCCAGGGCTGTCATCACCCACACCACAAATTGAGTGGCTTAGACAACAGAAATTTTTTTGTCTCACATGTCTGGTGGTTAGAAGTCCGAGGTCAAGATTTTGGCAGGACGGGATCCTTCTGAGTGCTGAGAGGGAGAAGCTGTTCCAGGCCTCTCCCCTGGCTTCTGCTGGGTTGCTGGCAGTCTTGGGTGTTCCTTGGCTTTCAGTGTATCACCTTGATCTCTGCCTTCATCTTCCTGTGCCGTTCTCTTGTGTGAGTGTCTCTGTGTCCAGATGTCTCCTTTTTGTAAGGACGCTGACCACATCAGATCAGGGGCCCATTCTACTGCAGTACGACCTAAGCTTTTCTCACTAATTGTACTCGCAACAGCCCGAGTTTCAAATGAGGCCACATTCGGAGGTGCTGATGGTTAGGACTTCAACAGAGGAATTTTGGGTGGACACAATTCAACCTACGATACTGAACTTTGCAGGGAAGCTAAGTGGTAGAAAATACAAAGTGTAGAAGTAATAGGCTCACTGGGATTCTGTTTAATGGAAACCTAAATCACTATCGTCAAGAAAAAGGACGATGGTTGGGAGATCTTCCCCAGCACTTGCATTTTAGGTGAAATGCCACAGAAAACACTGGGCTCTGTTTGTGCCTTGACACATACCTGTCTCTTTGCTTTATTTGAAAACTTTATGCCATCAAAAGGGAAAGAAAGAATAAAGTGTCCTTTCTGCCTGAGTCCATAGGAACTGGTTACAGCTCATCTCCCGGAGAAAGAGGATTCAATCTAGCAATTAGAATTATGGGCACAAGTTCTAGAAGATGAAAACCCCCATCCTCCTACTTGGTTCACTGGCTCTGAAAGGCCCGCATGCCATGTCACATTGCCAAATTGCACATCTGCATTCTGGTTGGTACATGCCTTTGGTGTTGGCATTGGCCCTATGACCACAGAGCTCTGTATTGCAGCTATTTTTGTGGCTTGGCTCTTTTTTATTCCCTTAGGTCTTATGGTGGAGCAAGAGGACACCCACAGTGGAAGCCAAAAGAGTCATCTTAATGAATGGCATATTATAGACCTTGTGATCATGATTTGCAGTGTTTCATAGCATAGCTGGCTAAATTCCTGTTACTGGAGGATCAAGTTAAATCAGGCATAAAAGTAATGCGGAATCGTTTCTTTTAGAAAACCTTTCCGAAAAGCATGCTTGTCCCAACCAAGGCTCCCTTCTGAATGAACTGATAAAGGAAAGCTAAATATTATATATGAATATGGGGCATATGCTGTGTCCCAGGACTCCAGAAGTAATGTCAGTCAGGGGCTTTGGACATAAAGGAGCTGTCCCGTGCCCTTACCCGTACCATCGGTGTGCTAAGTCTGTGCGCACAGGACCCTGAATCGAAAACCCAGGTCAGTGCTTTCCACTGTGGGCTCCCTTCCGGCAACCATCTCATTGAACACAGGATCGGGAACCTGGTGGAACTCTGCCACAAGTGCAAAAAACGCATTTCTGTCTCCAAGTGTCAGAGTGAAGGGGGCGGGGAAATTGAACCAAATGCTAAAGCAAATAAAAACATCTTTTAAAATGTTGCCTGCTTGCTGCCAAATGTGTGCTCAGAGGGAGTGCCACTGGGAGCAAATTCCACATGGCGAGGCCTTCCATGGAGAAGCCTGGCTGGCAGGCCAGGAGGACTCAGTAATTAACACTGTCAAAGACTTGTGAGGCCCCATTTCAGCAGCTCAGCTTGGAAGTGTTTGCCCATGCACAGTCACCCTTCAGCGGCACAGCTGCCGTGTGGGGTCCATCAGCGGCTGGCGCATGTGTGGGCTCAAACTCTTTGTCATGCAGTATAAGAAAACCTGGGGGCTTCTTTTGGGGGGCTCTAGCCCTGTGGGGATTAAGGCTAAGAGTATCTGATTTTTAAAGTGCTAATTAAATGAAAGCTCCAAGAATGCTGAAACTGGTTGCTAGAAATTTTAGCATCCGGAAGGCTAGATAACAAAATTAGAGCTAGAGAACCACACATTCGGCCTGGGCACATGGATTGGTTATTGTGGGTTGGAGAGGGGGCTGCAGAAACATTGGGAAGTATGGATGAAATCACTAGCTGTTAAGTAAAGATGCTGAAGCAGGTCTAAAATGGTAAGGAAGAATGGCAGCCATCTCCTGAGAAGAGAAAATTAGTGGATAGGTAGCTGTACTGTAATAGAAGAAACACAAACTGGGTGTGGATTTCTGGTTTCGATTCTCAAGACTGCCATTCTCTGATGCTATGGAAATTGGGCAAATTACCTAACCTTTCTACAATCATTTCTTTATTTATATACAATGAGAATTACGATATTGAATAAAACCTTATATTATGAATATACAGGCATGTATTATTGAGCAAATAAGCTATAAATATATTTATACACATATGTACATTCATCTATATATCTGTCATTTATTAATCAACTGCTATGTAATCAATACATATTTTTTAAGTACCTACTATGAGTAGCCACTCTTGATACATGGTATTAAACATGATTTTTTTTTAAAGATTTTATTGATTTTTTAGAGAGAGGAGGAGGGAAGGAGAAGGAGGGAAACATCAATGTGTGGCTACCTCTTGCATGCCCCCTACTGGGGGCCTGGCCTGCAACCCAGGCATGTGCCCTGACTGGGAATCGAACCAGCAACCTTTTGGTTCACAGGCCAGCACTCAATCCACTGAGCTACACCAGCCAGGGCTATGAGTAGCCACTCTTGATATATGGTATTAAACATGACAAGTAAGATTTCTATTATCTTGGAGCTTATATTGAAGTAAATAAAGAAAACAACAGGAAACTAGACATGTAAACAAATAAGACATTTTCGGGTTTGTAGGGAGACCTATGATAAAAATTTTAAAAAGGTAGTAGGATAGGAAACTAAAAAGGCTGCTTTAGGTAGAATGGCTCCAGAATATTCACATACTTTTTCTCATTCACTTTTTCTGACCCCTTTCTGTGGCAGGCACTACTGTTTCCGTTTGCCGACAGAGAAACCGTAGTTCTCTACATTAGCTCTGATGGGGCACACTTAATAATGTGGGTATTCCATCAGGATTGAGTGAGCTATGGTGAACACTCATCCTCCTCAGGAAGGGGATGTCTGAAATCAGTGAATGTTTCCAGACCACATTGATCCGTAGTTTCTTCACTTACCTTCTGTAGGTAAAATAATTGCAAGAGCCTGTGTGTATCATAGTGTATGAATGGTGCCATATGGTGATAAACTACACTGGCTTGCAATTCTGGCATTTATGTTATCTGTCATCACTGAGCATCAGGGAGGGCACGAATGGACCTAAGATAGCCACAGCGGTCCATCTGCAGATATTTTAGCACTCTTAGGTGGGGCATCTATTTCACAAGAAACCAAGACTCATACAAAGATGTTAAGACTGTTGAGTGGAACTACTTCAGACAAACATCTTTGAATTGGAAAAGAAGATGGCACATTCACATGTATTCTTTTCATATTTCTTGTTAATGCCTTTATTTCTTGTCATGGTGTATACATACATGGCTTAAGTAGAGGGTAGTAATTAAACTTGCGTCGTGGAAAAAAACATTGCAATGGGAGAAGGAAATTAGGTCATATAAATCTATGTCAAAACATATTTGTTTTGAGCTGGATTTGAAGCAACTCAGTGTCTACTTACATTATGCCCAGTTTAAAAATGATGTGAAACATATGTCTCCCTTCGACCCTCAGGAAGAACACAGCAAAAAAGGGCGTTAAAATGGTGCTAGAGAGAAACCTAGAATCACATAGGCGAGAGTCAGGATTCATGTTCTCCGCAGTCATCGTTCTTTTGAGTTGACTCTACTGCTTTTTGCATGAAGGTTCATGTAAATTTATCAGGCATTGGGTCAACAAAAAATAACGAATATTTGATGTCTGAACGTGGCCAAGAAAATGAATGAACAGGAGGACGGTGGAAGAGATCCCCTCTATCACTGGTTTTCTCTCACTCTCACCTTTTCACCCTCCCTTTTTCTTACTTTCCAACGAAGCACCTCTTCCCCAGGCACTTTTTCTTCTGTGCATGGCTTTTGCTAGCCTTAAATGTCTGCTCTTTTCTCGTGTGATTTCCTCTGGCTGCAACTCTCTCACTTATTCTGTGGTTAATTTCCATAAAGGCATTTTCAAAGCACTACCTCTCAGAAGCCTCCCTGGCCTTAGTCAACGGTCTTGTCGAAGATGTAAGCAAGATGAGCCTCCAACCACTAAGTCCCAAGCATTGTATTTTCACCACATATTGTTTCACTTAACCTTCCAAATACCCCTTGATAACATGGCAGGGTTCCCATTTTACACAGGAAGAAAATGAAGCCCCGCACATCTAATGACCATCCCCCACCCCATAGGTGGGGGAGTGATAGATACACCTGCCTCCTCAGACCTGGGCTCACTAGCAAGCCATTCGAGGTCGGGCTATTGTTAACCATATTGACCCTTTTCTCCTTCGCAGTGAATAGTAAAAAAGATGACAGCACGTCAGAGAAGGACAAAAATTATAAAAGGTTCTTCTGAATCAGCCCCTGCAGACCCAAGTTGTCAAAGACTAGGGAGTGGAAACTAAAGTTTGGGAAGTAGCCTTTTGGTAAAACTTTAACGGTGAGTTTTGTCACTTACACACTACTGTTCCAAGATCTGTTCTGTCGAGCAGCTAATTAATCCTCTTGGGGCAATTACCCAGCCACCAGAAATGCTCTGCTGCAGGCCCGTGCCCCTGGGCACAGTCTGCGCTAAATAAGCAGCAGAAGAACCTTGAAGTGGCAGGTTTGTAACCACTCCTTCCTGAGGTCAGCACTTGGAGCACTTGTTTGCTCTGGGCCCAGCAGCACAGCATCACACGCAGGTGGGTGTTCTGTAAGTGCTTTTTAATGACGGTGGTGGTGATGATGTATGGAGGTCTGTTTATACTTACAGAGAGGGTCGTGTATTTTAACAAGAAGGACTTTTGATTGGCATTTCAAAGAGGCTAGTGTTGTTGGAAAATGTCAGCACCCTGCATAGGAGGGCACTTCATAAGTGTTAAGGGATTGGGTCTGCTAAGGGGATTAGGATAATTGTTTTGGAGTGAATGGGCAGGCTCAGTGGAGGTGACCTAAAGTCATTTTAATGGGCCTAGTAGAGCTCATGGTGACAACGCTTGCTTGTGGATTAAGATGCTCTGATGGAAATTCCCAATCATTGCATATCGTTGGTTCCATTGGGATACTGGCTCATCTATTGTATTGCCGTACTTGGTAGGCTGACTCAGTTTCTGGGCTGAACAAAGAAGTGTTGATCAAAGGAACTGCCACCCCACCATGTGGCACAGGGCTCCTTTGCCTCCAAAGATGAAAGGTGCCTATTTTCATGGCACTTCTCATTTGGGGAGAGCCTTTTAATTTCTGCCAGTTCATGATCAATTAGGGATGAAGTCAAATGCTGTCAGAATAGAACGTCCTATGGATGAAAGCAGGGAGGAAAACCTCTTGCTCCTAAGTAGGCACCAGGCTGGATTATTGTAAGTTAGCAAGGCATCAAGTTTGCAAGTTTTGGGTATAAAACATTAGGTCTGAAATGAATGTGTGGTGTAGATTCAAAGATAAAAAGAATAGTAACTTATATTATGTACTAGTAGTTCATGTCCATCTGCAACCTTTTTTTTCACAGGATAGAAATAAATGTTGGGTGAGAAACTTAAATTTCGAGCACTGGTTGACTCACCCCACAATGACTGAATCAGGTCATTCTGTTAGCCAAAGATTGAGATGCTACTATTGTCCATGTTCCAATACTTTTGCTTTAGCCGATTTCAATTTGTGTGTGTGTGTGCGTGAAGACCATCAAATGACCATAACATCATTCCTACCCTAAAAGATTGAAAGAGGGTGCTCCAGAAATAAAAAATGGCATTTGCTACAAGTTTTTTGTATTATGAATGTTTGAGGATGTTAACTACTGATTGATAGTTTCAGAGTTCACAGAGTTATCAGGTGGCTTGGGAACTTTAAGAAGTAAAGGTCTAAATGGTTACAGTTTATCTGAATCAGGCCTTCTTCAAGGAAGTAGATAGAGTGGAAAACGGGAGGTATAGGGCAGGCAGGGCAACACATTGGCTTGGACGCCATGGGATGTACAAGTTTTGCTGCAGTGTGAGATTTGCACCTGCTGAAAACAAACTTTGGGTTTCTCCAGAATGCAAATTGAGGAAGTGTGTACACAAGTGGCTCTCAGCCTAGAAATTCCATGCCTTCCCACATTGGTTTTTTAAACAGAATCTTAACACCCACATTTACATATCTGGCCTGGGTCGCCTATAATCATTTCAGTTCATTTGGTGAGTGGACAACAACTGTTTTAGAGGTTGGAAACTTTCCTTTTTGGGGTTTAATATTTAAGCCTACTTTATTTATGGAGTATAGCTGGTCCAAGATAGCTCTTCTTTAAATTAAAAAAGAAAAAGTCTTCAAAAAATATAGTGTTTCTGTATACAGCACTCTTTCTGTAGACGTATTCATCTCTGAAACTCTTCACTCTGAGTTCTCAAAGGGCCAAGGAGAGTAATGGGGATTTTAATGAAATAGCCCGCAACTTTGAAATATTCCTTCTCTAAAACAGTATCAGCATCAATATGGGTGGTTGTTAAAAATTGAGATTCCTGGAATTAAACCCAGGTCTCCTGAATCAAAATTCCTAATGCTGGTTCGAGACTCTTCTGTTCACACAAGATAAGCACTCTTGTAGACCTCTGCCAGATGCCACGAGCTTGATTTAGGGACACACAGTAGACCTATTGTAGTCTTAGGCGAATATTTCTCATGCATGTGTAGAAATTCACCCAATTTTGGGCTGCCTACCTTTTGTGTCTTTCCATAGGGATGGATTACTGTCTAAATGATTTACCTAAAACAGAAATAAGAATTTTTATCTCCTTTTTGATCCTTTCCTCCCCTTCTACCATCCTCCCCTCCTTTCCTCTCTTTTCAGAAAACTTTCTTGGCCTCAGTTACAAACATATGTGACATACTGAGGAAGATATAGAGGGAAATGCCAGACAACAATAAAATGTCAAGGTGAGCCAATCTCATTTTTGGTGTTCATGTGGGTTCTCCAAGGGGAAGGATGGCACACTACAAGGCTCTTGGGGAGAGCCTACAGGAGGTGGGAAGCTGAATGTTGAAGAATGAAACAAAGACATCACTTGTGAGGGAGGGTAAATGGCAGCAAACTGAAAATACCTAAATACGCAAATTCTATACAAACTACAACCCAGTGTAACGGTGTGAGGAAATCAAGGGTTGAAATAAACCTCTTTGACTTTTAGCTGAGACAAAGAAGTGATTATTTACCTGCTTATATTTACTCATATGGCATCACATAAAGTTTCAGCCAACACACCTCCATTCTGGCCACCTCCTAATCCTATAAGTGACAGGAAACATTCCAGGGTAACTGTCTGCTTCTCACAAAGATCCGTAACATAGGACATGCCAAAGTTAAGTTAGTTTTTAATAATTCATTTAGAATGACTAAATGTGCCTACAATGAAGCAAATGTTTTAGTCTGAACTTGCCTTAAGTAATGGCAAAGCATGATAAGATTTGGGGGTTCCGTAGCCCTTTCCCTGCCCTCTGTTATTTCCTACCCAGTCTACAGTGCTCCTGTTCATTTTTATCCAAAGAACCGTTCCCTTAGATTAGACAATATGCTTAAAAGCCCAAAATCACAGAGCCCCAAAAGCAATTTCACAACAAGCTACTCAATGAAAGTAGATGCTGTCAACCAGAAAGTGCCATGGCCCGGAGAGTTTAGACTGGAGAGAACAGGATGGAGAGCAGTGGGGAATGAATGGTTGTTTGAGGAGGGAAGGCCTTCCAGGGTGTTCCACAATGGGGGCATGGGGACATCATCAGGCAATAAAGAGATGCCACGGCAGCACTGAGGGAGAAAACACCGATGACATTTTCTTGCTTCATGGTGATTCCCTGGGCTGGACCTGATTATGGGTTTAGTGGAATGAATAAGGTTGGCCCAGAAACTGAGGCAAAGAGAAGTTGGGAACATTTTAATGTACTACATGGACATAACCTATAACAGGAGGCATAGCACGTGTCAGCTGGCTGTTTGACCTTTAGTCAACTATTATTTTCTCTACATTAAACCAACACTCATGGATTATTTTAGAGTAAGGATGGACTAATTTCTCTAATTGGTCTAAGGCTAAAGGAAAAATATAATCGACCTCATTCTCCTAACTGTGAACATGGAACACAATTCGTGCACTGTTTTTCTCTGGCAGGATTAGTTCTAATGATTCATGTCTGTGAGAATTGAATTTCTTGGCGAAAAGCATTGTGAAAATTGAAGTTACAGTTACAGATTCTTAAACTCTGAGCACAAAACCTTTCCCTCAATAGAAAATAGGTTAAATGTTTTCTTGTCTTTTTTTTTTCCTCTCACTTATGCTGTTCCCTGAGTTTTCAATTCATGATTGTGCACCAAGGACATTAGGAGTGTGGGAGCAAAATGACTAAAACATTCAGCTCCAGTGAGGGGCAGGTTTGGCTCCTGAGATCCTGCTAATTGGGTGGGTACCTGCCTTCTCTCACCCTGGTCCATCTGCCAGGGTTTTACACGTGCATGGAGACATGTATAGGGATTGATTCTAATGTGATGGGGCTAATGTTCACCCTTATGTGAAAATCAGCCTCATTAATTTAGAGTTGGGACTGAGTTTTGTCAGTGTGATTGGGTATGAGATTAGGGACCAATGGGGACTTTGGTACAAACAGAAGAGAGCATAACATGTCCATATAGATGAAAATTTGTATTAGAAACACCACTTTTGTGTAGGGCAACAAATGGAAACAACAATAGCAACAATAAAATCCCAAATATAGAAATATGGGTCAGATTCAGCTTAAGTGATTCCAGTTTACGGTTGCTTCTTTAAAATCATGTTTTCTATTTCTAAAGGCCATTCCCAACCCAGACTGCAAGGCAGTTTTGGATTATGGGATATTTTGAATCATGTACCTTTCTTGCTATGTTCAATAATTAAACCAGTAACTGAAAGTCAAATGATTAGGGGCTGTGAATTTCTTTGACTTCTAAAATAGAGTATAGATAATACCCAAATATTGAAATTTATCTAAGTATATATATTATTTTGTCTAATTGATTTATATATGGGCAAGATGTTTCTCAACATAAGACTCTGAGGTGACACTAGCAAAGGAATAAAACTTCCAAAATATTCTGAGTGAAGTTCTCAGTGAATAGAAGTGAAAAACAAATGACCCCACACTATTGGGAGGCAGGCTCTGTGTAATATTATTAATGTTGTTGCTGTCATTACTGCTGTTATTATCTCCTAATTTGTAGCTACATACATGGTACATCATAAGGGCTCCATTTATGGCTACCAAGTTAAGAAAAATCAAAGTTACCTCACTGAACTCCACCTTCTGCTGCATCTTTTATTTCAGATGAGGTCCTGGGTAGCAAAGCCAGTGTAATCCATAACCAAGCTGCCGGGAGAGGAGTGTGACAAAAATCTGTGGGCTGAGTGAAGAAATAAAGAGAAACAACTCTATTCCCAAAGTCCCATAGATAGAAAACATCTCGGTGGTTTTGTCATTTGTTCATGTCTCATTCAAACAATGCTTCTTAGAACTGAAACATCTACTAAGAGGGCGAATGTGCAGTAAATCTGAATCAGTTAAACCTTAATAGTGTAAATGAAACCTTTAAATTGTGTGAACCACTATCAGCCTTGCAACTCTTTACATGTGCAAAGAATTGAATGAAGACATATGGTCACCATCAACTTGGTTATTTAATTCCGAGATGACACACGTTTAATCTAACTGAAAGGGGAAGCTACTAGATAGCTGGTTGTAATTAGCGAACCACAAATTTCTATAACCACTACAGTCTAAACCAAAAGCCAAAATGGTATTTCATGATTACACCATCCCACCCAGATTTGCATTTCTTGATGAATTCCCAAGGTTAGGATGCGAGCCATGCTGTAAAACCAACCCTCAATTACACCTTTTTAGAGGGAAGATTAGCGGCAGGTGGCGCCTGCTATAAAAGCCTCATTAAAACACCTTCTGGTGGAGTTTCACAAAAGGAAGCCACCAGATGGAGACCCATCTCCACATGGTAGTCTTACCTCAAATGAGAGTTTCACCTGACACTTTGGGGACAGACAATTTTTTTCTCACCTAACAAGCCACTGCGGTTCAAAAGACGATCTATTAGGATTAATCGTACTTGATCACTAATCCATTGTAATGCCATATGCTGAAAGCGTTGTTCACTGTGAAGCCTGGAGCCAGGTAGAGCCCCTCTGGTAATGTAAACCCTTCCATTTTGCGGCAGCTAATCTAATTTCACCTCCTCCCAGACCTCAGATGCCAGGAATGATGCTTAACTCCTTCCTACACTGTCTCTGATGGATTTTTGAATGGTAGCAAATCTGATCTCAAGGGTAATGACGCTGAAACCTGCTGACTAATTGGAAAATGATTTTCCCGGTGTTGCTTGCTTAGTGGGGTGAATGGATAAAAGGCATTTATTCCATTGTGCACAAATTCAAAGACTTAGTCCTGGCCCTCTTATCAGCACAGCTTGGTATTACTTATCTCCTCCTCTTTCCTAAATCTGTTTGCCGAATCTGCGACTTATTGGATTGGCACAGGGGGGCCAACTGGGCAGAAGCTGTGAAGTTTACATTTCATAGAGGAGGTTCTGTCACCTTATGCAGGTCTTGAAATGGCAAGATTTTATTTTCCCCTGTGGTTGTCCTTTGTGATGGATTTAAACCAATAAGTACCAAACAGTATAACTCACATTTTATGTGTGTGTGTGTTTGTGTGTGTGTGTATATGTATATGTATATATACATAGAGAGAGAGCAAGTTCTATTGTATGCTTTGTGTTACAAATACCACCCACTAAGATGCTTTCTGAAAGAAAGATGACCTTTCTTGCTCAAGGCCCCATGTCTGAGAATTACATGCATGAATGTAATCACACACATATGGCGACAGGAACCCCACACATTTCACTCTAGTCCTGGGGCCCCGATATGACAAGTTAAATAGCATAGCTTCCAAAATCTCTGCAACATTTTGTGGTCACTTGGTTCCAGCTATGGATAGACTGCTATCCATAGAGGAGATAGAGTAAATAATCCATCTGCAATGTATATTAAACAATATCATCAAGATAACAGTAGTTGTCCTAAAGTAATGCCATATGCATTTGACAAATGGAGCCTGGCCTCGTGTTGCTTCACACCTCCTAATAAACTACTGCCCAAAATGCAAGAGTATTTAGACTGTTATCATAATTATTGGTAATCAGTGTTTCAAAATATAATCTTTTTTTAAAGATTTTATTTATTTTTTTAGGCAGAGGGGAAGAGAGGGAGAAAGAGAGGGAGAGAAACATCATTTGTGGCTACCTCTTGCACACCCCCTACTGGGGACCTGGCCTGCAACCCAGGCATGTGCCGTGACTGGGAATCTAACCGGCCACCCTTTGGTTCGCAGGCTAGGTCTCAATCCACTGAATCACACCAGCTAGGACTCAAAATATAATCTTTATGTCATCTAATTATTAGGTGTATGGGCCATGGTACTTATTAAAATGCAGATTCTTAGACCTTAACACAAACTTACAAGATGGGAATTTATGGAGGGAGAATCTGTACATTTATTTTTTTTTACAAGTTTTTTTTACACATTTTCCAGGAGATTCTGATGCACACTAAAATTTAAGGTCCAAGATGAAGAACACAGGCTCCCACTGCCTACTCTGAAACCCAGTCAGAGGCCCACAGACCCCTAGTCTCTTTTTCCTCATACCCAAGGCTGTGCGACACTGCGGTCAGGGGAGGGAATATGACCACAAGGTGTCTCCTGAATGGGAAAACTCCAGAGGGAGAAGGTGGATTCACCAACAGTAGAAACCTGCCTCATCTCCCTCAGCCCCACCTCCACCCCGGGGGTCCACAGACATGAGGACCCTGCTGAAGCAGAAAGGAGCCTAAGAGAAAAGAACCCCACTTGCTCTCTGGATTAAACTTCTAACTAGGAAAGTTCGCTATGAGTGTCTTTTGTTATCCAAATGGCATATCTAATATGTCTCATATTTTACATGTTTATGAACCCTCAAAAAAACCTTAAATTTCTAAAGACATAGAAATCACTCTGGCTTTGTTGTAATAGTTTACACAGTCATCACACACCATGGATAATATATAGCCCCAGCGTTCTGCAGCTGGAAGACTTTATTTTACCATACATGAGAATTGCTAGATTTGGCCAGCCAAAAGAGGGAGCCCCTTAGGATATTTTTTACCAAAAAAAAAAAAGAAAGCATAAAGCTCAGTACCCAGTCAGTTACATTGAAGCATAGATTCAGGCTTTCTCTCTGATCACACATAGAGGATATCACTTCTCTATCTGATGCCATCGCATTTACCAAAAAGCATGCACAATACCTCGTTTCGTTACTGTCCCTTATTCACACATAACTTTTACTTCAACATGTCAAGTATTAAAGATGTAAATATTATAAGTTTTGGTAATAAAACTCCAGAGGGAAAAGGTGGATTCGCCAACAGTAGAAACCTGCCTCATCTCCCTCAGCCCCACCTCCACCCCAGAGGTCCACAGATGTGCGGGCTCTGCTGAAGCAGGTAGGAGCCTAAGAGAAAAGAGTGTGTTGTACTGAAATCTGGACTCAGAAGAGACAAGCAAAGGGGAGGTCAGCCAGGACTAGCTTCCTGGGCCTGACCCTGGACCTAAATCTGCCCATCAGGACAGTAGGAATCCTCTTTGTGTGGAGGACAGATTCAACTCTGGTCTTGTAAGGAGTTCAAGGGGTTAGTGTCTGGGGTAGGACCAGGAAGCAGCAGTTGAGCAGGACAGCATTTTCTGCACTGGGGCCACCATGTACCTTAGGACACTGTGGGGCCTGCAGCGGGTGGGGGATGGAGGATCCCAGAGGCCACAGAGCAGACTCCCTGAGTATTTGCAGAACAGCACCTAGAAGAAGAGTCTGAGGCTCTGTGTTGATCAATGAAGCAACTATCCGAACACTGGTATTGAGTTCCTAGAGCCCATTCCTCCCTGGAAGCTGGTAAGGCCTGCAGATTTAGGTTAATCTTAAAAAAAAAAAAAGAAAGAAAAACTATCTAAATTTGACCTTGTTTCTTTCTGATACACATGCACACATAAATGTATATGTGACAGTACGTGCTTCCTGCCTATCCCTTTTTGTCTCCATTATTGGCCTGCTAATAGGAGAGAAAATGAACCTTGCCATTATGTCCTTTAAGAAATGACACTCCCAGTCTGCTTGAACCATGGCTTCTTACCCTCCTCCCTGAACAACATGAGCTTCAGCACCTGCTCCAGCTTCTCCACAAACTACTGGACCCTGGACTCTGTGCACTTGCCCAGCCATGGTGTCCACCAGCCAGCCGGCAGCACAGCCAGTGTCTATGCAGACACTAGGGGCTCAGGTTCCTAAATCTCCATGTCCCACTGCACCAGCACGCAGGGTGGCTGGGGGCTGGCGGGCCTGGCTGCAGGGTCTGGTGGGCATAGGGGTCATCCAGAGGGAGAAGGAGACTATGAAATGCCTGAATGACCACCTGGCCTCCTACCTGGAGAGGGTGAGAAGCCCGGAGGCTGATTATTGGAGACTGGAGAGCAAAATCCTGGAACAGCTGGAGAAGAAAGGGCCCTAGGTCAGAGACTGGGAGTATTATTTCAAAGCCATCAAGGATGTGAGGGCTGAGATCTTTGCAAGTTCTGTGGACAGTGCCCGCATCGTTCTGCAGATTGTCAAGGCCTGCCCTGCTGTTGATGACTTCAGAGGCGAGTATGAGACAGAGATGGCCATGTGCCTATTTGTGGAGAGTCACGTCAGTGGGCTCTGAAAGGTTATTGATGACATCACTATCACTTGGCTGCAGCTGGAAATAGAGATCAAGGCTCTCAAGGTGGAGATACTCTTCATGAAAAAGTATCACAAGGGGGAAGTAAATGGTCTACAAAACCAGATTGCCAGCTCTGGGTTGACTATTGAGTTCGATGACCTCATATCTGAGGGCCTCAATAAGATCATGGCAGATATCTGGACCCAGTATGACCAGCTGGCTCAAAAGAACTGAGAGGAGCCAGACAAGTACTGGTTCCAGCAAAGTGAGGAGAGCCCCACAGTGGAAACCTCACCGACCACTGAGATAAGAGCTGCTGAGATGACACTCACAGAGCTGAGACATACAGCCCAGCCTTGGCGATCAACCTGGGCCCTGAGAGGAATCCGAAGGTCAGTTTGGAGAACAGCCTGAGGGAGGTGGAGATGTGCTATGCCAGGCAGATGGAACAGCTCAAAGGGGTCCTGCTCCACCCGGAGTCAGAGCTGGCCCAGACCCGCGGGGAGGGCAGCGCCAGGCCCAGAACTGTGAGGCCCTGCTGAGCATCAAGGCCAAGCTGGAACCTGAGACCGCCACCTAGCTCTGCCTGCTGGAAGAAGGGGGGGGCTTCGATCCTGCTGCTGCCCTGGACAACAGACACTCCATACAATCCACCCAAAAGGCTACCACCCGCAGGACTGGACGGCAAAATGGTGTCTGAGATCAACACCACCAAAGCTCTGAGGCATTAAAGGCAGCAGAAATGGGACATCCCCTGGTACTGGGACAAGGAGTCCAGTAAAATGTTCAGAGATCATTAAAAGAAAAATATGGCTTCCAGTGACCCTCAGGAAGTAGTAGCAATGCACAGGGAGTATACAGGATTGAATTTATAACATAAGTATAAATGATCCTGAATTTCCTTTATCTTTATTTTTCATTTGTCATGTTCCTTTGATAGTAATATCTATTGCATACAAATATCAGAGCACAGTTCAGAGCTTTTAGCATAAAAGAGTGGCCTGTTTTGATAAGAAAATAATTAAGATAAATTCTGACAAGACAGCATTTATGTTTGTCTTTACTTTATCTGCCATTTGTATAATATTGAGTCAACTCTAAATTTTCCTTGCCACATTTTCCTCAAACTTTCTTCTATTCCTTGGTTGTTTGTTTGTTTATTTATTTATTTATTTTTATTTATTGTTTTACTTCTGTTTCTTCCCAGATCCTTCCCCTGGTTTTTCTGGCCAGTGCTGGGTAATCTCCCATTTAATTGAAAGTTTCTGTCTGTGTCTGCATGTTGGTCATAGCCACCTTCAGGAAATATTTATTCTTCCTCCTGACTTTCCTCTCCTGGTTTTTCCCCATCCCCCAACATTTGCTACCATTAGTTTAAAGTCAGGATTTCTGTGTTTTTTACACATACAAAATACCTAAGTTTTATTCACTTGTAGCTGCTCGCTGTGTACATTCCCGTGGAGTAGGGAAAAGTGAACACACGTATTTCTCGGTTTTCAGCTGCGTGTCCTAATCTGTGGCAAAGCTCTTGGTTCATGAGTGAAGAGAGATGATCATGATAGCCAAATAGCAATCCCCCTTTTTTTCTCCCACACTCAATTTGGTTATCAAAATAGAAGATTTTTTTTTCTGTCTGTAAAGCATTTACGTGTCGGGCTTTTATCTTCTCTGATTACCTCAGCTTTCCCCCAAAGAAGAAATCTAAACCCCAATTAGGGTGAGTGGGAAGGGGCGCGGAGTAGCAGACTTAGGTGCCTGAATCCCCAGCGGCTGCTCTCACTAAACAGACCACGAGATTCTCTCAACCAACCTAATTTCTTCCCATTTAACTAGTACAAGGCTGGGAGTAGCCTTTGCAGGCAGGAGCTGAGAAACACTCCCTCAAATGAGTGAGGATGTATGTCTGTTTACTACACAGCATACTGGCCTCTAGCTAATGACATTAATCCCCCTACTGCGTTTCATTAGGTGACAGACAGGGAGCCACACTTTGGAGGGAATCAACTGCTTCTCCCCATCAGCCAGCTGCGGAGAGGAGTCGCTCCAGGATCAGCGCTGCTCCCCTCATTTGCTTTTCTTCCTCTATTATCCCTGACATGTTCACTGAACTACAGACTGCATATGTTTAAAAATAATTAAACGTGCTCCAAACAAATAGGCAATGTTTCCATGATTCCTGCAATGAACGTTCTGGGTGTTTTGACAGATTTTTCTGCTCGTTGGATTCATCAAGCAGCCTGGCTCTTTGCTGTCACTCCTGACAACCTGGCAGATAAACCTCCAGGGCGGGCTCCCTGGCCCAAGTTCCTTCCCCTGCTCTGACCTTGAGACACACAGGACTTCCAGGACGAAGGTCCAGAGACCATTGGGGGCATCCACATCTGGGCTTCTGGGGCATTGTTGTTCGTAAGTGAGGCCATTAGATGAAAGAAAACAGAAGAGCAAAATAAATTTGGGGTTTTATTTTGAATGGTTCTACTGTGTCACACTGAGAAGGGGGACTCAAAAACAACCATAGGAGTAAAAAGAAAGGGCATCAAAGGGCATTAAGACTGTCCTCACCCTAAGCCCGTGTCCGGTCCGGACTTGACGCAGCCCTGCCTGTAACTCCCATTTTTAATATTTTGCAAATTAAAATACCTCTTTTAAAAGATGACGAAGGGCCCTGGCCGGTGGCTCAGTTAGCTGGAGCACTATCTTGCACACCAAGAGTTTGCAGGTTTGATCCTCGGTCAGGGTGCGTAGGAGAGGCAACCAATTGATATTTCTCTCTCACATAGATATTCTCTCTCTCCCTCCCTCCCTCCTTCCCTCCCTACCTGTCTCTGTCCCCCTTTCTCTGATATGGTAAGAATATCCCCAGGTACGGATAAAAAGAAAGTAGAAGAAAGAGGATGAGGAGGAGAGAGGATACAGTTTATACAAAATATAGCAGGATAAAACAAATTAAAATATGTATAAAGAAAGTTAACCAAAGGGAATAAAATAAGTTAAAAAAGAGACTTTGCAAGTTTAGGGCCCCCCAAAAAAATACTAAAAATAAGAGAAGCCTAATTATTTTTCTTACCTAGACAAGGGTCTTCCTCATACTAAGGATATATTGTGACATAATCAATAATATCCTCAATAATATTCATTGAGTAACAGATTAGTAGGTGAATGGGAGTTTCTTGATTCTCAATATAGGCTTATGGAATCTTGGAAAATCATAACTATTTTAGAGGAATTCTGTGAAGTGAGGAGTATGCGAAGGTGTATGTCCAACTTGTCAGGGAGAAATAATAAACACAGACTAATACAACTCTAATGGTCTGGCTCAATCTAGGAATAGTTCTGAGAGAAAACATAGTAATGGGTATTCTCATATCCTTTAAGTAATAGTCTTAACAGAGATCCGAATTAATATTGACAACAGTTAACATGCAGTAACATTAATTTATCCATCGGCTACTATGACAGTAGTGCCCAAGGTCATCCTAATATCCTATGAATCTTAAAGAACCAAAAAGAACATGCAGGAAAGTAAAAGTTTCTCCTCAAGGAAGACTTTTCTAATATACTGTAAAATGAGTTGTCAAGTACCAAATTCAACACCAGAAACTGGCAAACTACGGTCTGTTGGTCAGATCCATGCTGCCCCTTGTTTTTGTCTGGCCTGTGAACTGTGGTTTTGAAATTTTTTTCAAATGGTTGAAAAAAAAATCAATAGAAGAACAATATTTTGTAACATGACATTTACTAGAAATTCAGCCTCAATGTCCATAAGTAAGGTTTCATTGCAACCCAGGCCTGTTCACTCATTTGCATAGAGAGCCCGGAGGCTGTCTGTTACAGCGGCAGAGTCTCAGCAGAGACTGCACGGCCCTCGAACTCTAAAATATTTACTATCTGGCCCTTTATAGAAAAAAGTTTGCCGACTCCTGCCCTATACCGGAAACAATAAAAGCATAACTACCATAGCATTAATATTTTTTCTGATTGCTGAAGCAAAACAGATTAAAAATTCATCATGTTTTTTAGAGGGCAATTTGATAATATGTACCAACTAACATAGAGTATGCTTGCTTTTTGACGCATAAAGTCCACTTCTAAGGAATTTATCCAAGAGTGGAAAGTGGGAAATGATATAGGTATACAACACTACAGAAAATGATTAAATGAATTATGGTATAGTTAAATAATTAAAAGCCCTGCAGCTATTAGAAAGATAATTACATATCTGTAGCCAGGACACAAATAAATTGGAAGTATTCTCAGCCTACCTGTACCACCACCACCTTCTTAGAAGGAATCCTTTGTTTCTGGAGGGGGAATTCTGGCAACCTTTTGTTTCTGGGCTTTCATCATACTGATTGGGAAAATCTATGGAATTACATTGTGCTGGAAAAGTCTAAATTGATTCACATTCTGTGGGCACGGGACTACTGCTCTTGGGAAAAGGAAATGGGAAAGGGAATGGAGTTGGAAAGTCAGGGAGAAGAAAAGAGGAGATAAAGCACGGTGTTAGTTTCCTTTGGCTTTCATAGCAAAGTACCGCCAAGTAGGCGACTTAGGACAACAGAATTTTTTTTTTTTTTTGTCTCACAGGACTAAAGGTCAGAAGTCCAAAGGCCATGTACTCTTGAAAGGCACTAGGAAGGATCTGTTCCCAGCATCTCATTGGCTTGTAGGTGGCCATCTTCGCCCAGTGTCTATCCACATTGTATTCTTTTGGTGTCCAAAGTTTTCCTTTCATAAAGGCACCAGTCCTATAGGATTAGGAGCCATCTGAATGACCTCATTTTAACTTGATTACTTTTGTAGACCCTATTTTCAAATATGGTCACATTTCGAGGCACTGGGGGTTAGAGTTCTAAATTTTCATTGCGGGGAGGTGGAGAAAGGCACATTTCAACCCACACAAGCAGAGACAATGAAATAATCAAAGCAGGGTAGAGTTTTAGAAGACAGAGAGCTGAGATTTTTCTGGGCACTACATAGAGAACCTTAGTGAGACAACAGGTTCAAGACAGTGTTTGGCTTTTTTGCTGTGTACCATGCAAAGAATTACTTCTTTGTACTGACATTGTGTTTCTCTCCTTCTCTTTGTCTTTATTTCACCTTTCCTTTCTTTTTATGCTTTTTTTTTTATTTTTAAAGAAGGAATATATACTTTTGGTCTAAAATTCAAAAGATCCAAAAAATAATATAATGAAAAAGAAGTCTCTCTCCCCCAAGTGTTCCTGAGCCACTCCCTTATCCTCAGCAGGCAACTACTTGTTACTTCTTTCTTATGTTCTCTTCAAGGGATATTCTGGGCACATACAGGCATATATTGCATATTTGCTGCTGTTGTACGCAATAATTACTCATTACATGCACAGTTTTACCTTGCTTTTATTCAGTGAAAGATTTGTCTCTGGAATCATCCCATGTCTGTTCACACAGAGCTGCCTTATGTATTTAAGTAATTGCATTGTGTATGGTTGTTCTCTGAAGTACTTAACCAGGTGTTTATTAATTAACACATAGGCTATTTCCATTCATTTATTGTTATAAACAATGCCGCGATGGCTATGTACTGTAAATGTAATTACTAGTTACTCATAAGATTTTATATACATGTATGCATGTATAGTATCACTCCCGTATCCCAAAGCATGTCAATTTTAAAGTTTAGTAAATATTGCAAATGTTCTCCCTAAAGTTTGCACTATGTTATACTCTTACGTGCAACATGTAATAGTGCCTGATTCCTCACACCTCCTTCAGCGCACTGTTATCAAACAGCTTAATGTTTGGCAATCTGAGAAATGAGAAACGATTTTTATTAAAACTTTAATTTGCATTTTTAAAGTTATGAACAGGTTTGTGTATTTTTATAGGTTTAATAGCTATTTGCATTTCTTTTTCCTTAAGGTACCTGTTTATGCCCTTTGTTTATATGTTCACTTGTTGGTCTTTTTCTTATTTGTTTGCAGTAGCTTTTACATTTTAAGAAAATTCACTCTTTTCTGTGATAGGATTTGCAAATCTTCCTCCTGATTATTATTTGATTTTTGTCTTTTGTTTTGTGGCCTATTTTATTTTTCCATAGAGAAATGTTTTACTTCCCTATTTAGACATGAACAATTGTATATGTTACACATATTTTAAGTTCTCTCATGTTTTAATTTTTACATATACTATTATTCTATAATCTACATGGATATTTTGGGTGTAAAGTTAGATTGTTGCTTAATGCCTTTTAAAACATATTAAGCTGGGCATGCTACCATACTATGACTGACTGAGGTGGTGCTGCTAATGTGTATTTATTTATTTTTTTAGTTTTTAAAAATGTATTGTTGTTCAGTTACAGTTGTCCTGCCTTTTTCCCCATTGCTCACCCCAACCCCGTCTCCTCCACCAACTCCCACAGTCAGTCCCCGCCCATTATCTACGCCCTTGAGTCCTCTATCTGTGTTCCTTTGCTTCCCCTTCTTCTTTTCCCCATTATCCCTCTCGCCCCTCGCCTCTGGTCCCTGTCAGTTTGTTCTTTATTTCCAAGTCTCTAGTTCTATTTTTCTCATTTGTTTGCTTTGTTGATTAGGTTCCACTTATAAGTGAGATCATATGGTATCTGTCCTTCACCGCCTGGCTTATTTCACATAACATAATGCTCTCCAGTTCCATCCGTGCTGTCACATAGGGTAGGTGTTCTTTCTTTCTGCTGCGTAGTATTCCATTGTGTAAATGTACCACAGTTTTTTGATCCACTCATTTACTGATGTAACGTGTATTATTTATATGTAAATTTGTTTACCATAGGAATTGGAATAGGAGTGAATATAAGTCTAGGTATTAAGGTGTGCAAAAAATCTAATTTTATTTTTGACAATCTGATTTCCATTTTCGGTCTCATTCCACAGTGTAACTTGGGTAAAGTTAGTCATCTGGGATAAACACAGTCAGTTAAGGATCAGCTTTTCCTCCATTCACCCTAGACCTCCTAGATGTCTTGGTGAATGTAGCAGTAGTGCTGAGCTCCCTCTCTAGTCTTTGTTCTTTCTTGCTCTGTGAGGTAAAGCATATTTTTCTAATATTTAAGCCTTACAAACCTTATTGTCTAGGTTTGACACAGAAATTTTAGGAAAATGCTTGCCGAGCTAGTCATGTTTATTTTTTCACCCTGCCCTCTTAGTGTAGATTAAAAAAAAAAAAAATGTTATTGGGCTATTGGACCAAGGAGTGTTTTAGGGTAGAGCTATGAAAAGAAAATCTATAACCCCTCCCCATCACTCACAGAACTACTTCCATGGAAAAGTGACAGAAACCCAAAATAATAGTTGGTAGATCCGAGAATACAGGAAATCTATGCCTCAGTATCCTGGTGATTTACCTGGAAGATGACAAGCTGGGTATGAAAACTACTGTGGGACAGGAGAGGAGCTGAGATGGTTGCAAGGTGCATCTGGGGCTAAAACTGTCCTAGTGAGTCCCTAGTCTCTCCAACTGGATGGAAAAGAGATGAATGTTTTTTCAGGTGTCTGGAAGGGGTCTATGTGACAGCAAGAGTCATAGACCTGGATGGAAACTGCAGTTGTGATGAAGAGATATGACAGTGGGGAGTTTTTTGACTCTTACAGCGCTGTGACCAGAAAGGAAGAGAGCAGTCCCAGAAGATGCTATTTTTGGGGGTTTCATTGTTACAAATTACTTATAAGGACCACATGTTTATATTTCAAGGCACAGAGAAAGGATTTTTGGTTATCTACAGAAATTCAATGAGGCATGGAGGGCAGAAACTAATTTGGTTGACATCTTCCAGTTGTAAAGGTAAAAATTCACAACATTTTGTGTAGTATATATAATTTTTATAAAATATAGATAACCCAAAATATAAAACAAAATTTTAAAAGTAATGTGATATTCCAGGATGAAAAGATTATAAATGAATTTGATTTATTGCTTTAATTTATATATTTATAAAGTAATTCAACTTCATATTTATTTTATAAAAATGGAAAAACAATGTATCAGTACATAATTATTTTTGAAAATTTTGAAAATACACAAAAACACAACAAAGAACATAAAGTTATGCAAAACTCCTGACCTAAGATATCATCTATATCAATGTTTTGGGTATAAGTTTTTATTTTTATATAAGCAGATTTATATCTTACACAATTGAGATTACTTTATATCTCCCTCTTATAAACTTTAAACATTAAAAAAAATTATTTTAGAGAGAGAAAGAGCGCAACATAAAATTGTTGTTCCATCCATTTGTACATTCACTTGTTGCTTCTTGTATGTGGTCTGACCATGGATCAAACCTGCAACCTTGGTGTATCAAAAGGACACTCTGACCAACTGAGCTACCTGGCCAGGGCACTCCCTCTTATAAAGTTTTAATCCTTAACAGCATATTATGAATATTTTCTCACATCAGTGAATATTCTTTACCACATGACTTTTCATAGTATTCTGTGAATTATATATAATATAAAAAATTTAAAATCTTCTGTGGTACATGTAAATTTTTCTGATTGTTAAATAATTATACAAATAACTCTGATAAAAGTATTTATAGGTAAACCTTTATTTAAATCCTTGTTAACATTTTAAGTTATTTTTCTAGAAGCAAAACTGCTGTGTTACAGGGTAAATACATTATACTAACCTGAAAAAGTATCTAATTACTTACAACCAAGTGTCCACCTTGCCCATTAAAAAAGCCTTGACAAGCCACCTATAGAATGTCTAGTTCCAATCTGTGTGACTTTCCCACTGTGCCATTTGGGATAAGAAACCTAATTAAAAATTACTTCTATGTATTTAAATATGGTGATATGCTACATAAGATTATTAGCTACAACATAATTAAACGTAAGAATTTCTATCAAAATGCTTGTTTTATTTTAGAAAAGTTGATATAGAATATTTTTTTTCCCACAGTCCCCTAGTTTGTAAAAATAAAAAGTTAAAGAAATGTGCCAGAGTAGAGTATACATGAATGTGATAATTTAAAGCATGGCTACCAACTCTGTATTTCTCCTCATATTGGGAAGTGTGATCTTTCATTTCTACCCTTCTCCTTGGTGGACTTGTGACTGCTTCTACTGAAAGAGGATAATGGAAGTGACACTAGGCAGCTTCTGAGGTGACACCAAAAGAGGCCAAGTGGTTTGCGGCTTTGGCCTTGCTTGCTGGCATACTGGCCCGCTGTGGAGGAAGTCTTCCCTGAGGCACCATGCTGTACTGGAATCTGTAGCACCAGCTGAGCTCAGCCTCGTGGTCACACCTACCAACATGGCACAAAGAGGAGGAAGAACCTTGTCGAAGGTGAATCCTCCAGTCCCAGTTGTGATAGTCCCCAGGGGTTTGAATTGCCCCAGTTGAGGCCTCAGACACTGTGGCGCGGACGGACCATCCTTGCAGTTCTCTGGCTCCCTGATGTGCAGAATTGATTGCTGAAGTGGTTGTTTTTATGCCACTAGGATTTGGGGCTGGTTTTTTATGCATCCTTATGCGATAGTAACAGTGAAAGAAAAATATGTGCATTCTTTACATAGACAGATTGTACATACAACTCATTCAAAATGGCTTCGAATTATATAGATAAAGCTTAAAAAGGTGTGAAGGCAGAATAAACCAATATTTTATCCCAGGAGAAATTATCTGATCCAATGGGAGACAGCAGGAAGTCACACTTTTATACCAGATGTTACAATACAGATGGTATACAGAGGGATAAATAACAAAGAGTGTAATCCAAGCCTTAGCAATACAGTTCAGATTGCATCCTGTTTGTGGACTCAAAGACGGAAAGGTCAATAAAACCTGGGAAGAATCTTATTATTATGCCTAATAATGAGAACTAAAAGAAAGCAAAAAGACAATAGTCATCAATAGTAAATGTGCTTTTCTGAAGTCACGTGGTCCTTGTGTAGACTATCACCCAGAAGACCTCAGACTTGCACCTGTAATGCAAGAGAGAGACATAATATTATAGGTCTCATGTATCTATAATCTGGGCAAATAAAATGTTGCCCTGATCTAGCTACGGCCAGGACCTGAGTCCAGCAAACACAATGAAATGATCACTCTCTAAGTGGTCCAAATTATCCATTCCAAAGATGATAATAAGGAGGAGGAAGTGTTTGGGGATGGGGAATTTTTATTTCATGCCCTGTAGATCGCTTTTATTCCTCTGGGCTTACACAGTATTTTTTTGCACCACCAGATTCCGTTTACATGTAAATCATTGTGAAAGCTTATTTTAGTGTTTGTTATTATAGCACATGCAAATAGTAACCTACAAGAAAGTAGTTGGCTCAATGCTCGATGGCCTAAGTGATATCCCATCAAACTGGTCACTAGTCCTTTTATTGAGATCCCTGTAGATTGAGTGAAAGGAATCCCTATAACCATAACATAAGGACAAGAAATGAAAACCAGGACAGTTCTTGGCAAACCAGGACACCCCCCTTGCAAAGATGACAGACTCCAGTGAGAGGCATTTAGCATAAATGGAAGTTAGGTTCAAAGATAAGTCCATTTATGTAGACAGATAAGATGTGCCCTGACTTAGAAGACTGTATATATTAAGACATAATTATGTTCAACTTGCCAGGGAGTCAAATTAGGACTAGAAGAAAAGACATCTGTCACATTAGTCAGGAAGTTAACAACGGCCCCTCCACTGGTGGTTCTAGCCTGCGCTTGTCAACAACTTCATAACTTGAGGGTCCATGGCTCTCCTTTGCCTTCAATGCCCCAAAACCATACTTATTGAAGATCTACCCTTTTTTATTAGATATAGGCAAGAATAGGCATGGGTGTTGGAGCAGAAAGAGCAGAGGCTTTGGAGTCAAATAATAATGATGATACTAACATCACAGGGGAGTCATGAAAATAAATGAGATTAATATTTAGAAAGCGACTCTCACGTTGACTGGCAATGTTACTTCCTGCCAAGTGCTCAATATTCCAGTGCATTCCAGACATGTTTATTCAGTAAATGTTGAACACCTATTATGTGCCAGACTTTGCTGCAAGGATTAATTTACATTCATATGCAAAGTAGATAAATAGCCTTGCCCCCAGGAAGCTTACAATCTGGATTTTGATGAAAGTCTAACACCTGAAAATAATTTGGGTCTAAATTACATATGAATTCTGGAAGAAAAAGAGGGCTTATTAAGTTTCCCTCTAACTGTCCAAGTCAGCTTCTTCTAGGGAGTTTGGAGATTAAACCCATCCATGGCATTTATTACTAGAACTGTTTTATCTTTTTTAGTATTAAATTTATTGAGGTAACATTGGTTAGTGACATTGTATAATTTTTATGTGTATGAGATTGTAATTACACATCTGCATACTGCATTGCGTGCTCACCACTCGAAGTCTAGTTTCCTTCCATTACCATATACTTGAACCCCTTTAACTACTTCGCATTCTCCTCACCCTCTTTCCCCTCTGGTAACCACCATTGTGTTGTCTATAACTGTGGGTTTGTTCTGTCTGCTCATTTGTTACTTTTTGTTTTATATCCCATATATGAATGTAATCATAGGGTTTTTGTCCTTTCCCATCTGACTTATTTCGCTTAGCATAATACTCTCAAGAACTATCCACGTCGTCACAAATGAAAATATTTCATCTTTGTTTATGGCCGAATAGTATTCCATTGGCTATATAGACCACATCTTTATCCAATTATCTGTCGATGGACACTTAGGTTGTTTCCATGTCTTGCTATTGTAAATAATACTGGAAATAATGCTTCAACTTTCTATCTTAGTGAAACTGCTTGGGTAGAAAATTTCTTCTACATAAACTCATTTTGGATTTTTTTTTAACAGAAAGCTTGGATAACTACAAATGTGTATGCATCTATTTAAGGCAATTGAGGTAATAAAATTTATTAGTATTAAGATTGAGTGTGGGCCAAACAGTAAGAAAGAAAATAGGGACATGGATCCACTTATTGCAGGGCCACTATTATCTGAACATATATGGAAAAGCAGTACACTAGATTCTGTTAACACAGAGCATGCATCCTGTTGTGGTGTGAAAGATATATATGCAAGAAATGCCTACACTAAACATGCTCTTACAAAAGGTAAGTATAGGAAGCCTGAAGTATAAACATTCCTTTTTCCCTGGGACAGTGTGGTAGAGGACATGGGGCAGTGAGGACTGGAAGACTCGGAGAGTAAATGTTGTTTTTTTGCTGGGTCTTGATCCACAGAGCTGTTTGTCAACTTGACTAAGGGTGGACTGTGGAGAAGTTCCCAGGCTGAAGCAGCAGCATGAGCAGAGCAAAGCAGTAATCATTTAAGCCTTGCAATGCCCCTGTGCGATGTCCCAGGTTGATTAAATTCTATCCATTGTGTAAATGAGGAAACAGACTCAGAGAGAGTTCTTCAGTTATACTGCTAAGAGTGGAAGTGCTAGCTTTTCAAGCCACTTTGGCTGTCCCCAAAGCATATTCTTTCTCCACTCTACTAAACCACATTGCTGTTCATAGAATGAGGACAAAGGTAAACCCATATATATATATATTATAGATGTATAAATTGCTATTGCACCGTTCAAGATCTCAACCTCTTTGACCAGGTACCGATTCATTATTTAACCTGAAATGATTGTAAGCTCCTTCCTTAAGACCTCAGATACAAATTAACCAGTCACCGGGTACTCGGTGCTATATAAATGGTTTTGCATGCAATCTCAGAGGTTGCAACCTCAAATACAGGATGAAAGATATGGTGGGGACGGCGCTAAGCAAACTTGCACACTGCTGCCCTGTGCAAAGGGTCAGCCACTACTCTGCAGCTGCCGACTGTTGCCACGCTGAATGGTAGGCCCTGGGTGGCCAGATCTCCTGATTTTTTTTTTTAAGAGAAACCAGAAATATAGATTTCATTTGCCGCCTACCCATTTTTAACTTTTGGAAACTAATTTAAAAAATTTTTTGAAGAAACACTCTAGAGACCAAACAAAATATTTCTTGGAGATGTGAGTAAGGGGCGCCTACTGAGAATGCCCAGCTATTTAAATTGCATTAGCCAGTAGTGGCTTTTATGATGGGGGGGGGGTGGCAAGCTTGGAGTGAGCTCAGGGTCAGTGTAGGTGTTCAATAAACATCTGTTGACTAGTATTTTATGGGCCATCTGAGATGTCTGGAAACTTTCTGTTCTTGTTCTGTGTTGAATTAAGTCATCTATCTTGGCACTTGTAAGAGGGTCCTATGCTTCCTGACTGATCTCTTGGGGCTCCTTTCGTCTCCAGTCTTTATGGTGGATCCTTGGTCCTATACTTTCAGTATGATCTCAAGTGACAAATAAGAGCATTCTGATAAAGTTCTGCTGTGATCCTTGCCAAGTAGCAGAAGCATGGGAGCCACTCTAGGGGAGCTATGGTGGCAGCCTGGCCTGTCTTTGGAAATGATTGGATGCAGCTTTGTGATAGAGTCTGTCTCCTCCTGGCCAATGCTGACTGTGAAAGAACCATAAATAACAGTGATTATATAAACATACCATAAATCTTGTTGGTGTGACCAAAGAACACCTACAAAGTTGACTCCCAGGAGGCAGACAAGAAAGTTACATGATGGTGTGGTGGATTTTCCATTAAACAAATAAAAATGGTCAAGAATTATCAAAGATTTTGCAATTCATGTAATATGTTATTCATGGAAGTTTTATAACCTAAAGAACTCATGAGAATAAAGGTTCCAAGACATCTTTCTGAATGATTTGGGTTTTCCTCGTTACGGCTGAAACAAGCTCCAATTAGATTGGATTGCCTAATACAAACAGGCACATAGCTATTACATACATTGCACTTTTGATATGCTAGAAACATTGTCTGCTTTACATATTTAACATTTATAATAATGAATACCACAGAGTGGGCAGATTATGAACAGGAGAAATTTATTTTTCACCTTTCTGGAGGCTGGGAAGTCCAAGATCAACTTGCCAACATGGTCAGGTGTAGGTGGAGCTGCTCTTCCTGGTTCATAGGCAATACCTTCTTGCTGTGTTTTCAGTGGAAGGACCTAAGGAGCTCTGCGGAATCTCCTTTATAAAAGCATTAATCCCATTCATACAGGCTCCATTCTCATGACCTAGTTACTTCCCAAAGGCCTCACTTCTAAATACTATCCCACTGGGTCTTAGGACTCCAACATATGAATTTTGGGGAGAACACACATATTTACACCATAGCAAGTAGATGCTATTAATATCCCCACTTTAAGGAGAGGAACTAAGGCAAAGAGAGGTTAAATGACTTGCTCAAAGTTACATAGTAAATAATAGAATTCGGATGTGAATTTAAGTTGTCTGATTTCCAGAGCCATGCTATGCTTATGGGTGTAATTTAGTACGGTATGTATTACATTCTTTGACAAAACCAGCCTCTCAAGCAGACATGATAATGGGTGGAATCTCTATTAGTTCAAAATTGACAAAATATTCAGGAGTGAATAAAGACATCTTCGTCCCAGAGACCCTGAAGCTTTAGCATATGGAAGGCTGCATAAAACAATGGTCACTTGGTCCAGGCCATTGTGGTTTGCAACCATCTCTGTGGCAAACGAGTTACTCAAGTCTTGTGCAAAATGATGAATAAAAGTGACCATTTCACCTTGTAAGTATTGACCTAGAGAGTACCTATGTGGTTCTCGGAATGTGGCCAACACATAGTAAATGCTTAATAAATATTAGCTATTTGCCACTCAAAACATGTTTAATCATAAACTAAATCATGTATATTCCTCCACTGAACATTACAGTGTCTACACTATGTCTTCAATTAAACTTGTACAGTGGGGGACGCAAACGTGAGGAAAGCACAGGGTATGTATTCTAGCAGGAGGGACTAATGTACAGGGAAAAAACGATTTCACTCTATGATAAATGCTGTGGCGGAGTTATGTCCACAGAAATATGGGAACACGTGTGGAAAGAATGATCTGTTCCATCTGGAAGGTTCAGGAGGGTTTCACAATGGACTGACATATGGACTAGACATTGAGGACTGAATAATTACTCTCTAGAAATAACAATCCAAGCTACAAAGTAGAAATGTGGAAGTGCTCGTGTCAGAGTGGTGAGTGGTCAGCATGGACCAAGCAACAGTCTTATCTCTGGATGCACAACAGATTTACCTGGCTACATTTAATATACTTTATTGTACAGAACAATTTCATGTTCACAAAAAAATTGAGCAGATAGTACAAAGAGCTCCTACATACTTCTTTCCCCTTGAACATTCTATGTTTTTAAAATACTCCATTGGAAATTTTGATACACAGCCTGGATTCAGTCTTCTTGGCTAAAATCTATAGAGAATGTGGTAGCGGCATGTTCTGTGGGTGAAGGGTGCAGCGAATGGAAAGAGGAGGACGAGCAACATCAGTGAGGAGACAGGCAAGGCCAAGGTAAGATAGCAGTGTGTCCCATTGGGGCCTGCCAAGGAGATTTTAAGCAGGGAAGTGAGATATTCTGACTTATATTTTAGAAAAACGGACTGGTGGGCGGGTGGAGAAGGGTTATAAATTAATTGGAAAAGGGCAAGGCCATAAAAATGAGTTGGGAGAATGTTGAAAAAACTCAGGCAAGAGATGATTAGGGTAAAAAGTTGGAGCTGGAGGGCCATGTGTGGCGCCTGTTACAGAATGGGAAAGAACTATGGGGTGCTGGGAAGGGCAGGAACTATTTGACATGTGTGATGGTGTGGGGGTGGGGGTGGGGGTGGGGAGAACTTATTCCGCATGAAACTGTGAAGACATTTTCTCTCCCTTTCCCTCTCCCTCCATCTCATGGTGTTCCTGCTTCCTTTAATTTCCACTTCATTCTTCTCTCTGGCCAGTTCCCTCATTAACTTAGCCTCATTACATAGAACGGCTGTCTTGTCCTTTATTCTGTAAGACCTGTCTCCTCGGATGACCCTCTCCAATAGATACTGACAGTCACATCTCCAAAGGGAGCTAACATGTTCTTCTTCCACACTTGGTCAGCCTCAGCCTCAGCCCCAGCCCCAGCCGATGGGTTGGCTGTCCTTGGATGAGATGTCCTCCTCTAGTCCATTCACCTCAAACTGACCAGGGAAGGGAGGAGTCAAGTGGTGCAGAGCATGAGTGCTTTGACAGAAGGACAGAGGACTATGGGAGAGCAAGTACCATCAATATGTCTAGTAAAAAATGGACAATGTAAAGTGATTGATTAAATAGAAGAGAAAAGGACTAAAAGGCAAATATGTTAAGTGCCATGAAAGAGAGAGAAATAGTCACCATGGAGGCAAAGAGAACAGAGGGGTCAATTTTGGCTGGACCGACCTTCCGAGTGTTTCTATAAACAGCAACTTACAAGGAGGGCTGTAATTGTCGCCTATTGCTGCTGTACTGAGCGACCACAATCTTACTAGCTTAAAGCCACAGAAATACAGTTTCTAATAGCTCAGAATGTCAGTAGTTCCACAGCAGCCTCACAGGCTAAAACCAGCGTGTCGGCAGGACTGCATTTCTTTCTGGAACCTCTGAGGGAGAGTCAGTTTGCTCGCTCTTTCCGGCTTCCGGAGGCTGCCCCTTGCTTGACTCGTGGGTCTCTTCGCCATCTTCAACACAGCAACAGTGGTGGAGTTCTTACCACATCGCATCACTCGGACCTCTTCGCCTGCCTCTCTGGGCCTCCGTGGCTACCTTGAGTCCACCTGGATAATCTAGTATGCTCCCCGTATTTTAAGGTCAGCTGCTTAGCAACCTTAACCCTATCTGCTGCCTTAACTCCCCTTTGTTGTACAATGTAACACATGCACAGGCTCTTGCAGTTAGGATGTGGACATCACAGGGGTGACTGGCATGCATATACTTAGCACCAGGGAATTACAGATGGACACGAGCCAAACAGAGAAGCAGGAGGGTCAGGGCTCTTCAGAGAAGTGCAAGTGGTCTGGTTTGGTCAGAGCTGAGAATTGATGAAGTATTAGGTGACAGAGATAGAATAGCAGCCTGAGACCACATTATAGTCAACTTCTTTCATTTCGGCCATTCT
Source organism: Mormoops blainvillei (assembly GCA_004026545.1). Classification (NCBI taxonomy): domain Eukaryota; kingdom Metazoa; phylum Chordata; class Mammalia; order Chiroptera; family Mormoopidae; genus Mormoops; species Mormoops blainvillei. Next base: position 161,831 of record PVJD01000889.1, on the reverse strand, counting down.
TTTAGTTGTGTCGTTGTATCTTGTGGTTTTACCTTGAATTTCTCTGATGACTAATAATGCTGAACAAGTTTTCATATGCTTACTGTCCATTTCTGAGTTTACTTTTTGTTGTGCGTGTATGTGTGTGCCTGTGAGGGTTGGGGTCATATTTGGGGGGGGGGTTATATATTTGGAAAGTTTGGAAAATTATGCTCCAGGAGATGGAATATGCTTTGTAAGTATAAGCGATGAGGAGCCATGAGGTTTTTAGAGGAAGAGAATGAGAAATTAGCAAGCACATGCTTTAGGAAGGTAAATGTGACATATCAAATATATAAATGTATAAATTTGTATATACCTGTGTGTATATATACACATCCATGTATATATTCATATATATCTATTTAAAAATATGCATGGGAATGACCGAGACATGGGGAAGTTGGGTGAAATCAACTCCGGTAAGAAGATCCTGAAATATTCCATGTCAGCAAGAATTAGGATGTAAACTAGAAATGTGGCTGTGAAGACGCCCCATGAAAACAGAGAAAAAACTATGTGGGGCAACCGTACATTAGTTAACCTGCCTTGAGTTTGTTCTGGGCGCTATACACATTTCTAAAAAAAGGTTTTCAAGCCAAGAGCCCCCTAAGCCGTGGCTTCCTATTTGGAGATGATTGTCTGCTCACACCCACAAGCGGAGCTCTTCAGTGGGGAGGCGAAGTAAAGATGATCTCACTCCAGTGCCCTTGGAGTTGGGTGAACGGTTGCAAGTTGCAGTGGGTGGGACCTAAGTGAGGCTATCCACATTAGGAAAGAGGAGTTAAGCCATAAAGCTGTGTTGAAATGATATTAGAACAAGAGGGGCCAAAGTGGCCCTTGAGAAGCTGGGCTAGGAGCCAAATGACTGTCAGGGAACAAAGAAAGCAGGAAGCAGCAAGCAACATGAGAGAAGATGGGCTGGATCATTCTGGGGACAGGGCGTGAATGCCTGGGGCAGCTTTTTTATATGCCTCCAGTGTCTGTTTTCCTAGGGCCTTGAAGGGGGCGAGAATGATGTACCATAGTTTAAATTGGCTGGCAAGGTGTTGGGGAGGTTTTCTGAGTTCATGGCCAGATTGTGCAACTACACTGACTCACTGCATCATGTAGATTCCATTGTACTGATGCTTTCAGAGAAGGCAGTAGCTATTGATCTCTTAAAAAAAGAGAATCTGTGCCCTTCCTTGCCTGCTAGGGGGTCAGGAAAGTCTTTTCACTAACACCTGGTATTTGTAGGGAGGAATGTAATCATTTAGTGTCAGCTTCCTTCCTGGAGGGCACTGTCACATTCTTCTGCAGAGAAGCCTTCACACAGCTGACGATGAGGACCTTGCCCAGGGTCACACTGTGCGACAAGGTTAGAGTAGGGTTAGCATTTACCGTGTGTGCCCACTCTCGGTTTGGTTCACTGGTTCACTCTGCTTGTAATCGTGGCAGTCCATGGAAACAAAATCAAGGAAATATGAGGCCAAACAGTAGCCAGAGAATTCAGAGGTGAGTAATAATCTATACTCAGTAGCATCATGTAATAGTGATAGAGGGGCCTCACTGTCCTTTGGACCAAGTGCTGCAACTCATAAAGCACTTTATATATATAATCTCCATGCTTCCATCTCCTTATTTTTAAATCTGTGGGGTGAGTGTGCAAAAGGTTGCCCATTTGCCATCTTTGTCGTAGATAAACAGGTGCCCTCGCACCCCACTGGTGAGTGTAAAAACTGATGCAACCTTTCTTGAGAGCAATTTGGCAGTTTTGTGCACTAGACTTTAAAATGAAATCCGACTCCAGAATTGTAGTTTAGGAACAGACTATATAAGTAATTAAGGTGGGAATATAGTTTATGTGCAAAGATGTGCATCCAAGCATCATCTTTAACAGCAGAATTGAGAAACAACCTAAATGTCCCATTACAGTTGGATGTTTAAATAAAATTTGGTTAAAATTGCAGAATAGAACACAATGTAGCCATTACAAATGGTGATACATAACAGAGGTTGGCAAACTAGAGCTCATGGACCAAATTAGCCTGCTGCCCACGCTTGTAAATCAAGTTGATGGGAGCAAAACCACACCCACTCATTTACATATCACCCATAGCTGCATTTTTGCTACTGCATTTTTGTGACAGAGACTGTGTGATTGCATTTTATGTCTCTAACTGTCCTTTTAATATTTATTCAATTTTTTTCCTTATGCCTGGAGCGCCATGATATTTTAGTGCCATGGTCACTAATAGAACAAAATCTTACAGTGGCTTTAGGTTGCAATATACAGTGTTTACCCCAAAACAAGAAAATCCCATTGACTATATTAATTATTACTTCAGCCTTAAACATTAGGCTCCATCCCTCATTCAGCTAGACAACTAGAAATGACTACAGTCGAGCTGCCTACACCAGCATTGCAAGGTGTAGCCTTTCCCTCCTCTTTCCCCACCTTCGTCTCCCAGACTTTCTTTTCTATCTTGCTGACCCCAGGAGAGTCAGAGGACATGATGGCAAAGGACAGAAACATTCTTACATGACTGGCGCTTTTATAAGAGGGCCTCGCCAGCTCTGGGAGGGTGAGGCTCACTCACCGTCAGGCACTTGTGTATTTTGTCTCTTTCCTGAGCCCAGATTGGACTGCGCTTCCTGGTGTGGCAAGCCCATTTTCCTCCAGTGGCTATGGCCCTGGCCTTTCTCTTGGTTCTCTGCAGAAATGGTCTCTCCCAGGTTCCCATGCCTTTTCTAGGTTTCCTCTTGGGCAGGATTTAAAATGTTTCAAGTTTGGCTTAACCCCCAGAGTGTCCCACAGTAACTATTCGTGCATATTTGAGCTTGTCACACTCTGGCCCTGCAGCGGACCCCAGTGTGGCAGCAATTCCTTTTACTTCAGGAACTGAACAGCTGGATGAGTCATCTCTGCCTTTTAGATTTTCCCTGTAGATGTCAAATATTGGTACACTTCACTCAGCAAATTCCTGCATAAACACAGCAAGGCCTGAAGGTTCTTTGAAGCCCGTTCTCACTTCCATAAGGTGAGAGGCAGCTCCTCCTCTCCTTTGTGAATGACAGTTGGACAGTGAGAGAGGCAGCCTAGCCCACTGCAAACCAGTCCTCACTGAAAACTCTCCAGATGCCTGGTCTTTGTGGGTGAACAGGTCATCCAAACAGGTCTCCTCCTTTTCGGTTCTCTGGCATTGGTGATTTAATAGGTGATTTGTGTTTCCTTTTATGTGTGTTTTCAATGAGCATACATTGCATATACAACAAGAAAAAAAATACTCAAAAGGTTTTGTTTCAGTTTTAAAATGTCCTATTTTTTGAGTCTTTGACCATCTATTATTATCATTTATAAAATAGGCTAAAAAGCAGAGCATCATGACTCTTGCACAACAGCTCTTGGTTTATTTAGCTGAAAAGCTATGCAAGGCCTCTTGAACAGAGGAGGTTTCATTTAGAAACATAGGGTCTCTTATTTCCTACCTTTCTTATAGCCTAGCACTTTTTTTCCTGGTGAACAGAAAGATCAGCCTTAACTCAGAAAACCACATGTCCCTTTCTAACTTACTTACTGCCTGTTTCAAACTTAAGCTAATTACCCAAACAGCACCTCTCGCCGAGAAAAGCTGACACAGGAACTGGACAAAGTCTGTGTCTCCAGTGCTCTGAGGAGAGAGCAGTAAGTAAGGTGCTCTGCACAGCTCAATAATTTGCACCGCAGGAAAGCCATACTTCCAAGGGCAGGCAATATGTCTGCAGTCCCCTCCTGGAGGAAGGAGGGCCAGGAGCTCATCTTTATGGCTTGAGGCTTGAAAGCTGCTTAACTGGGCGGAACGCCACCTCCTTGCCATCAAAGCTGTCCACCTGGCAGTGAGTCTCAATGAGACAGCTGACTGGCTCAGCAGACAAGTTGCCTTGCCAAGGGGATGAGAACTTAACCAGAAGGTCTTTCAGGAAATCTGTTTAGGATATGGGGGATGAAGAGGAAGAGAAGGAGCAATTCATCCCCTGAATGAGGCGAATGAGAAGGAATAGCTGTTCCTTCATTACATAAATTTTTTTTTTTTTTTTAGCTTTCCTGTGCCCTGAACTCATGGAGCCCTAAACTCCAGGATTCTGATTCTGATTCTGATGTTAACATCACCGATTTAGAATCCTTTGTGAATAGCACGTGGACTTTGATTCAATTCAAAGGACAAAGCTAGGAAAAGTCCTTCACATTTTTCGTTTGAAAATAACCAATACAAACAAGAATCTTACAGAGAGGGCATGAAGCTATTTGTTTTCAAAGTAGTTGAAAAATACCTTGATCGCCACGTTTCACTAAAGGCTTAGAATCGTAAACCTAAGAATTATAATTCTTATCTTACCCAGTACTTGTTATATGTCAGGGTGTTATCCTCTGATGCCTTTCAGGACCTATGGGTGAGCCTTTTTAGGCCCACTTTGAGGGCAAGAGAAACAAGGTGCAGAGAGGTTTTGTAAATTACCATGGGCATGCAATGAGCAAGTGACGGGAAAATGACTCAATCCCCAGTTTCTCCCACTCCGAAGGCCAGAATGTTATGGGCGATTATACCAAATTTGCTATAGCAAATAGTGTTTTATCATACAATGAATAGCAAGGGCTGCAGAGACAGGACTGTGTGAAATGTGAGTGGGATGTGGAGAAATTCCACCAAACTGCTCCCACAGTCCATGCAGTGGGGGGAGGGGAGAAGACAGGAAAGGATAAAGCCTGAGACTAACCTTCAGAAAGTCCAGTGCTCCACCTCTGGCTTGGGGTCATAGCAAGACGGTTCCTCCTCTGTCCTAGACAACAATGAAAAATTATTTGCTTTAGGGGTGTGTGTGTCCATGCGTGTGTGTGTTACATGGCTCATCTTTTTAAATGATGCCTTTGATTCTTTTGGAATTAGATGCAGTTAAATTGAAGAAAAATAAAATAAGATGGAATAGAATGAAAGTTTTTTATTTGAGCCTCCAAAATCAAAGCCTACTCAAGCTAAATGGCTGTTTAGAAGCAGTATTTGGACACAACTTAATGGATCCAAGCACAGGCCGAATTTGACTCCCAGTCTCACTATCGCTGGCTGTGTGACATTGGTGGAGCAAGTCATAAACTCTAAGGCTCAGATTCCTTGTATATAAATAGGAACAATAGAACTTACCTCTTAGTTTTGTTGTGAAAAATGCGTGAGGTATTCCATATACAGGGCTTAATATAATGCCTTGCCCATGGTGAGTGCTGAAAAAACTAATTAGCTACTAATTCATCTTATTGACCTGGTGTGCTGTTCCATTCTTGAAAGTTTATATGTGTGTATATGTGTGTGTGTAGAGAGAGAGAGAAAGAAAGATAGATAGATATAGACACATAGAGGTATATATATAAAGGGATGTGTGTGTGTGTTTGCATAATATATATATATAGAGAGAGAGAGAGAGAGAGAGAGAGAAAGAGGTATATATGCACCTTCTGCTCAGAATGCTTCTTCTCACTCATTCTTGCACTTTAGCTTAAACGTTGTCTTCCAGAAAGAATTGATTTTTTTATTCACTGCATCATTGAGGAGTGAATAGGAAAGAAATGGCCCCTTTCCCTCCCAAGACTGGTTTAGGTATCCATCTGGGTGCCCTTGTAACACCTTGCTCTGACAGCCATTGGAAGACTTGCACACTGTGCTGATAAAGCCTGTTTACTCACCTGTTATTCCCTTGAAGGCAGGGACTTTATTTTATCCCTTTATCCCCAGAACCTACCACGCTGTTTGAAACACAGAATCTATACAACAAATATCTATTGGGAGAATCAATTGAAAGTAATGAGGTGATATATATGAAAAGAAGCTTTTAGGAATGCTGTTACACTCTTTGGGCATTGTTGTAAAATATAATAGTGACTATGATGTACAATTATTCCCAGTAACCCTTCCTTTCTAATACCACTGAAAAAGAAAAAGTTACTTAACCCTTTGCTAAGTAAAAGGCCAAGTGACATCATCTCACACCAGGGCTTCCCTAAATAGACAGTTCCATCTTAAAAACTTTTTTCCATACCAAACAAAGTGGGTGCTGGTTTTTAAAAAGTAAACTAGGTGTGTAGTCATCATTAATACCACATGTAGAAGTCTTTTCTGCTGACCCCTGTGTGGCTCACCCAAATTTCTAAGCTCATTTCATCTGGGAAGAGCCACGTAACTGAAGTGGTGAAGTGTTTTTTATGATGATGACATTGAACACTCTTTCATTCTCAGGACACTGAAGATCAGAGGACAACTTTCTTGTGGATTCTTTTGCAGTTTGCAGCATAGCTCTCTGGGTGTTGGTGGGGCTTTCCAGAGCCTCCCCTAGGCTGCAGATGGGTGCTCTGAAATGAGAGGAGGGCAGCAAAATGAGCCAAGGCTTTGTGTCTGCTCATTACAGGCGCAACAGTTATGCAAACTAAGAACCCAACATTTCACTAAACTGATGCCAAGAATCTTGTCCCACACTAAAACAAATGTTTGACTTTGCAGAGAGCCTATGTAGAATAAAATCAATATGCTGTTGTTGGAATACATATCTTTTGATGAAACTGGTGCTTAAAAATGTCTTGGACATTTATTTTGAATGAGCCTTATCTAATAGCAAATTGGATATGCATTTTTTTATCTATTAGAGATGGAATCGTTGAAAATGTTTCCACACCCCTCCTCAAAAATTCTTTTGGGAAGGCATGTGATGGGAGCAGGAATGAGCAGTTTTGCTGTAGGCACTTTTCCTTATCAGTGAGCTGGTTGTTTCATATGCCTGTTTTAGAGATGAGAAAACCAAAGTTAAGGGTAGTTCAAGAATTTCCTGTACAGGTGAAGGAAGTATTTGAACTCAGGAGTGTATAACATCCAAGTTCACATTCCATCTACTGTACCAAGTTACCTCTCAGGAAAGGTGAGCTCAGCCTATGGTCTGACTAAATCACTCCGATATCTAATTTCCTCATTCTATTTACATGAGGTTCTTAAAATGTAAGCCATTTCATTGTAGGAAGAGGGAGTGGAAAATTGTCAAATATTCACTTGGTCTTATGGTTAAGATAAGAGACTCAGCTTCGTGAGTCCCTTTGTTCCAGGAAGTAATAAATGAACAAAAATAACATAAAAACAGTCTTTCAGACTCCAGATTAGTTTCACACTTCCTGGTAAAGAAGAAGGGAATGGTTCTCAGTTGTCGTATCTAAAATCACCAGAATATTCCTGCAAGGCCACAGGGATTTTTGACAATGATCGCTTGATTTTTGTTTTCAGCATTGGGTGACAATTCCATGTATCCTTATTTTCTCCTTTTTCCTCATGATTAATCATTTTCTCTTTTTTCTTCATGATTAATCGACTAACTCCCTGTTCTTAAGCTTACTAAACTGCATTGTTTGCAATATATTATAAATGGGAATTTTATTTTTTGCCTCCCCTAATAATCATTTGCCTGGTACAGAGGAGTTCAGACCACACTTATACAATAGAAGCTTGAGTATTGTAATCTCACTAATTTCTTTCCATTTATTATTCTGTCAAATTCCACTTACCAAATTAGGACACAAATAATACAGTCATGAAGACACATCTGCAAAGCAAATTCCTTCTAAGAACATTTTATCCCATTGGAGTGCGGATCTGGAGAATAGTCACATGCACCAGAAAGAGCAGGTGTCGGGTGGAGAATAGGGGGCGAAAGGAGCCAAACTTAATCTGGATGAGGACGTCCCTCTGGGCCCGTGGAAGCTGCAGACCTGGAGCCCCAGGCAGGTGAGGGTCAGGGCTGCCTGATGCAGCAAAGTTGTAGGTAATGCATGTCTGACGTGTTTGTATTCAAATTTTAAATCCTCAGTTTATGGGGCATTTATTTTTTGTTTATGGGCAATGATGAGATCTGACTTTTTTTATTTTCTAGGAGGAGAGCCAATATCCTTAAAGCCATAGATGAGACACTGAGACTTTCCCTTATGAAACTGAAAAGCCACTTTACCACGTAACACAGTACACGCTCAAATCAGCTCCTCGACTTTCTTCCCTCTCACTGATTTACCTGCTCATTTATGTGCTAGAATTTTGTTCTTTTGATCCCATTAGCTTACTTGATTTATATATTAAAGTGATAATTATGGAGTGTGCACTGTTCACCTGGCAGTATCGTGTGGGTCCTGGGAAATGGCATGGACAGAAAACCTTAGCTCTACAATCTTAATTCTAAGGAGTTTTAGTTTCTGGCCTAGAAAAATTTCCTACTCTCATTATTCTTATTTGTCCTAATTTTCTTGGCAATTATCATATATTTATTTCCCAAATGAACCTTTAAATTATTTTGCCTAGTACTGAGAAAAATATTCTAATTAACTTTTGATTGAAATGAAATAATCTCATTATAAAGTATATTTTGGGAGACTGAGACACAGTATGGGCTTCAATTTATTTATTTAATATCTATTCATATTATCAAATCTCTTCTTAATATTGTTAGCTTTTAAAAATCTTTTGGTTATCAAATATGCAATCATATCATATGCATATAATAATTTTTTCTTTTTTCCCACTGCTAATACCACTTCTTTTATTATTTTATTATCTTAGAATGCCCAAAACAACATTGCTTAAATTGTGATCAGTGATTTCCTTTTTAATAAAATGTTTGCTATTGGTGTTAAATACACAAACTTTGCATTTCTATTATATTCATATTTTTTAACCTGGAGCTTTTAATTCTAAATTAGAAATGGCAGCTATTTTAAAGCGGTGTTACTTAATGTTAATTGATGTATTTATATTGTGTTTTTCATTTATCCTATTCATTTGAAAAGTTATGTTGCTATATTTTCTAATGTTAAACTATCCCTGCATTCCGGCTATGCTCAGCTTGGTCATGGGATATTATTCTAATATGCACCTGGTTTCAGTTTGGTGATTTCTACATATAATTTAGTTACTGTATTGCATTCATATTCACAAAATTTTTTTTATAGTTTTCTTTTTATTTTATCTCTATCAGGTCTGGGAGTAAGGTTATGCTAGCTTAGTAAATTGAATTGGGAAGCTTTCCATCTTTTGCTATGGTCAGAAATTTTTTGAATAACATAAGGATTATCTGTTCACTGAAAGTTAGATAGATTTCAGCTGTAAAACCATCTGGACCTGGCACATATTTTAGTGAATAGATAATTTTTGAAGAGGGCTTGTGGTATAGTGGAAAAAGGACTGTCTTTGTAATCAAAGACACTTGAATCCCTGCCCAACCCTTTGCTGATTGTGTGCCTTGGATGAATGACTTATTTTGTTTTCTGTGCAATAGTTTATCTATCTGTCTGTCTATCTATCTATCTATCTATCTATCTATCATCTATCTATCACCTTGGAGGGAAGAGTACTTCCCAAGAACATTTATTACATGAGAAATTGAATTAAGGAGCTGAGTAATATCTGACAAGTAGGTGCTCAATAAATAGCTTTTTCTCATTTCTTTAAGTCATTCTCATTGTAATTATTCCTCTCTGACTGCAAGCATTTTCATAATCTGCCTCAGCAATAAATATATTTACCTGTAATCAGCTGAGTTAAACTTACTAAACTCTCTCAAATGTCCCTGTGCACTTAGGTGGACCCAACAGTTGTGATGAGAATATATAGGGCCTGTTGGAATAACTACTGCACAGATGCTCTTGCCACAATATCAGTGTTCCTAATTTTTACCAAAGTTCAGGAAAGTGTGATGAGGAGGCATCTCCTGGTTTCTAAGCTTTTGATTGTTTTAATGTATGTATTTTTTGTATCCAAGGGAGCTTTGAATAGCATAAACACGCTTTGGGATTTCTGCTCTGGAAGAGCTGGTTATCTGACAGACAGACCTTAGGGCCAATCCAAAGTCAAATTTATTGTTCAAAAGCATTTATTTAGTGCTTTAGTAATTTATTTCAGGTGTATACAATAGCCCCATTTGTCCATAGCTTATATTTAATTCTAAAATATTTCAATGCAAGAGATTTTGTTGGGTATTTCCCCCCCAGTGCAAAGCACTATACAAACTGCTGGCTGTCTGCTTAAGCACTTTCTCAGTGAATTCCACGGGAAAGTTGGTGGGTATTTTGAAGTTCCAGCAAGGAAGAGAAATCCACCCAGGCTGTGGCTGTATGATCCTAAGATAACTGCTTGAATAATTAAAATGAAAAAGACCATATAAAGCAGATCCCATCTGGGTAGATGAATATACACACTAATAGAGGCATTATAGTTTTTCTGAAGAATACATTACAGATTGTTAACTTTACATTTGGAAGAAGAACTTAGGATTCATGGGGATAGATAAGTAAGGAAACAAAAAGATTTACATTTATTTTATGTTACTCTGGCATTTTAATCACAAATTTAAAAAATTAATTTATTTTAATATACATTTTATTATGTGGCAGTACCGGCCTTTTCTCACCACTAAATAGACATTATTTATATTTATATTATTTACATTAGTTGAATTATGGAGTCAAAGGCTTAAATCTAGTCACAGTCCATATTTGTTTGAATTCCCTCATTCCCTCATTTGGGTACCAAGTCTATCTTACTTCCATTTGTTCTTCATCTTACATTAGGCCCTCCAAGGAAAATTTACTACAAGTCTGGCCCAGAAAACATTTTTGGAACTTAAGCTTTGTTTGAGGGTGTTTTTGAAAAGGAAATTTGCCATCATCAAATACAGTTTCTTGAGCCCACACAGAGTGTGTGGCATGGGTCCAGTAGTTCCTTTCTGGGTCCTTTGAGATTTGTTTATTACTTTGAAAATCAGAATTTCCATAGAACAGCATAAGCCTTCCCTGCCTTATAGCTCAATAGAATGGCTGAGCAAAGAGATTTAACTTAATTTTGAGGGTTGGTTTTACCACATGTATTAACAACGATAAAAGCAACAACACAGCAAAACAACCGTGACCGAATGAACACACTGCACAGGAAACTAAGCTTCATTTTATTTCTTATGCAACTTTTAGGGTCAATACGATGTTGCTGGGTTTTGCTGGGCCAACCCAAACCTTTTCAGATGTTTGGGTGCAGAACTAACATTGAAATAATCATCCTTAAGGGGTGGATTAAGCATGAGTTATAGAGCACGATGTTGACAGCTAAAGCAAATTGCCTTTCAGTCCAAGAGCAAGGGCCTTTGCTACTGAGACAGGCCTTTGATTTTCATTGCTTTTCCTTTTTGCTCTTGCTGCAGGCATCTGGGTTCTCAGGGGTGTTCACCTTTGGTCACAGGGGCCACTCTGACTAGCTACCTCTTTATTGTTGGGTATCTAGTGATAATTTGCACCCACCCCCAAGAAAATCTCAGTTTCCATAAAGAATTTCATTTGGCCTCCTCCTTCCATTCACCCCTCTCCTTTCCCCCTTTCTGCCCTCCTTTCCTCTGTCTCCCCTTTTCTCTCTCTCACTCTTTCTCTCTAATGCTGACTTACATCTGCATAAAAATGTGACCAGGGTTCCTCTAGTCCATACTGAAAGGAGGAAATAAGAACAATGCCGTGTATAGCTATGGCACTCATCAGGGCTGCTTGTCAAATATATGCTCCTGGTGAGATATTGCCATCTCACCTGGCATGTTGTCAGTTTGCTCTTCCTGGTTTTCTTGTGGATGAACATGGCCAGGTGATGCCAATGAATTCTGGCCAATGAATTATGAGAGAAATGCAACGTGATGCTGTGGAGCACTCATTGCTGATGCAAGAATGTGCAGCACCCTCTTCTCCCTCTGCCGCAGGATTAGCCATGTTTGAGGTACTCCCCAGTCATCTCTACGGGATGATCTCTAAGGGATGACCACTCCTGCCTACCCAGAAAAAGCATGTAGCGTGTTGTTTTAAGGTGCCGAGATTAGTGGCAGGGAGGAGTATTTGTTGCTATGACATAATTTATCCTATCCCAATACAACAGTTCAGGTGTGTTGGTACAAATGCCTGCTGTACTTCTTAGAAATAATTCTATTTTATTCTGATATTTGTCTACCTTTAATGTCCGTGATGGAAATTAAAACGTAGCACCCCATGGCGGTTCCTTTTCTTTGTTGTTGTATTTTAATTTTATCTACCCATAAACTCCAAAAGTCTTGAAACCACTACTTTAAGTCATCTTTTATGACTCAGTGAAATAGTACAATGGACTGACCTCAGTCCATTAGATTCAAATTCTTCTGTAACAGATATAATTTGTGGGTATCCATGACATTTAACCTTATCCCACTCTCCATGGTTATACAAAGGGTCACCCTCTCAGGGCCGATTCCTTTGAGGCTTCCTACGTTTCACTCCTCACCACCTGCAAGAATTCATTCAGTGGTTTCTGCCAATTGTGCTGAACCTGTGGGCCTTTAAATGCACCTGCCCAGGACAGCATGATTTTTCAAATCTTGGGAGCCACGTTGGAGATACAAAAGTTTTGTTAAGAATGTAGGATATAGAGGGCAACTGCCTGTGTGCTGACTCACTCATGGGGACTTTAGTTTGATGAGAGCAGAGAAATTTTTGTCTGCCTCATTTACAACAATTTCAGGGCATAGAGGAGTATATGGTACATAGTAGGAACTCAATAAATATTTGCTGGATAAACGAATGAAATCTATGTATTTCATAACATATTGTGCTAGTACTGTGATACTTAATTTTAAAAGTACAAGTTCCCCTATTGCTTTCCAGTTTTTGAGTATTGGTAGGTATAGGCTTCAGAGGCCTTCGATCCTATGGTTAAGTGTACAATTATTAAAATTCCACTTGAACAGGTCAATTTCCTACTAAAAGGACAGGCTTTCTTTTTATCTCATTCATGCAGTCAGACAGTATTGTGCCTTTCAGTGTCTTAAGGATATTTCAAAACCGCAGGTATGTGTATGGTTTTCAAAACCTTAAAGCACAAAGCCACATATACTTTTAAAAGTATTACTGTTTTCCTTTCTATTGTTAGAAGTTGAAACTATTCACATATTTACCCTAGAGACAGTCGTGCATGACGGAGGCGGAGGTATGTGTAAGGAAAATTCTTTCCTTGTCTGTTATGCTGTCGCCCATATTGTTTGAGCTCTAACACAGTCCTGTGTTCTCACAGTGAAGAAGATCTAGACTGTCTGAAGACACAAAAGGGTTCAGATTGGCCAGGGTTGGTAGTGTGTGTGTGCGCACACCTCAGACTGGTTTATATGGAACTCAGACCGGGGGCCATCTGTGTATCTACAACCTCTAGGTAGCTGATACTTGGTCTGAAAATCATTATTTAGAGATTGATCTTTTATTTGCATAAAAGTTCATGACCCAAACTTGCAAGACAATGACGGTATTTAGGTAGCAGAATTTTAACTGACTACCCAGCTTCCTCTTATTTTTGTTTTACTTGTCTCTATTTAGCTGGACAAAAAAATGTCTTCTCATTGTACCGTCTTCTCAGCTGTGTGGTGGAAGCTGGAGGTGCAGGGGGTGAAAATACAGATATGATTCCTTCTCTTACAGCCCTTCACAAACTGGCAATAAGAATGCACATTGTTTTATAATATATGTGAGTAGTTAACTCACTTTTAGAGGTATTAAATATACCTATCAGCCTCTTACATAGAATTTAGCTGAGCTCTGAAATGCAGACTGTGTCTCCAGTGCTCACCTGCCAGGCCTCCACTGTGTCATTAAATAACTGAGTTTAGCAATGCAAATTATTTTCCAAATGAAGTATGTTCCCATGCGTAAACGCATAAAGACTATATGTCTGACTCATGGAATGTGCATACTCACAGCTGCAGTCTCACATTCTTGCAGACGGTACCAACAGTCAGGATTTCCTATTTCCTTATTTTTAGGTGACTTGATGAAACCGGAGGGCATTTAGATTGATGAATGATGAGCTTGACTCCAGACTTCTGCCTGCCCAGCTCCAGAATTTATCTGCTTTCTGTTTGTTTTCTGTGCTCCTATTAGGTTGTTGTTAGTTACATTCTGATGTTTGTAGTTTGGGGAAATCTGTATCTTTGTTATTTATGTTATCAATAATGTGACCTGGGCCTTCCTCAGCGATGTTCCAACTGTTCCCAGGTCCTCAATCACTAATTATGCAGATGAACAGATTGTGGAAACTCTTTCCTTATGGCTACATTCTGGAGAAGTTGTTTTTATTAAATTGCTGGTGTCCTGATTATAATTAGATATTGGTCCATGTTTATAGCATTTCCCCTCTCTCTCTTCCCCTCACTTTCCTCTTTTCTCTTTTTTTTACTTATTGCAGGCTGAAAACTTTATCAAAAGAGAAATAGCAAGAGAAACTTTAAGTTATTAGCATCAGAAATAAACTTGCCTGATAGTAGATGACTGGGCAACATGTTACATATCAGAAGGTTTTGTTTCTCACAGAAAGTCATTAGGATGTAGAGCCGCCTGCCAGACGAAGTAGTAGAAACTAGAGAGCTTAACAAGTTCAAGGGCAAGGAAGGGATTCATTTACAGTCTTGCAACATAGCCTGGCCAGTCCACTAAGAAAGGAAATTTAACAATGGTCAGGAAGAAATATGGGGACTGTGGGGACCTCCAGTCTGCCTCATTTAGCCAAATCTTTACACGGCTCATCTACTTGCTCCTTCTGCAAAGTATACTGATCTTATTATTTGAAGTTTATTAAGCATTCAAGACGTGTTCTACACTATGACAAAGCTATGAAACATGACCTTTCTGGGGAGCAGCTTGACTTAAAGTACTGTGAGGGTTTTAGCTTGAATGAAACATAGATGACGCAGCTCATTATGATATGGTTTAAAAAAAGTACACACACATACATAATTTTTGATTGATTGATGGGTAGTGTGAAGAGAATTAAGTGTGGAGGTTACAATGAAGAAGAAAATGTATTAAGTTTCAAATTTTAAAAAATTCCATTTTGATGTTTTTATAGCCTCATTTTAGTCTTTCATTTATGGCTTTGAAAGAGATGTGTTATTTCCTTACCACGTTTCTCTTGTTTAGAGAGCTAAATAAAAGAATGAGCTAAGTGTAGGTGAGCACCATGCCTCATATAATTATAGGGGGGGATAATATTTATATAAAGGTCAACTTTTAGGATTCTTCCATTATACTGATGTATCTGCATGTTTTATAGAAGAGTCATGAGAACTTTGTACAGACCTTAGTGCTAATTAGCCAGCACCTGGAAAATAACTAAGTGCAAAGAAGCAGTCATTATAAAATTATTTGGAATGAAATCATGTCAAATAAGCCTATCTCCTGCATGTTGCTAGAGGAAGTAAAGCATTTGGTATACCTAAATGGAAATAATGCTTTTTTAATATAGCTATCATGCAAACACAGGATTCAACCCAAGTCTGAAGGAAATCAGGCCTCTGTGATAATGCTAATAAGAGTGGAAATTATGTTTACCCAGGGGTAACTGATATCCAGTGTTATTAAATAAACTATAAAATACTAAAA
Source organism: Mormoops blainvillei (assembly GCA_004026545.1). Taxonomy (NCBI): domain Eukaryota; kingdom Metazoa; phylum Chordata; class Mammalia; order Chiroptera; family Mormoopidae; genus Mormoops; species Mormoops blainvillei. The sequence continues at coordinate 146,359 of PVJD01000889.1, read as the reverse complement.
CAGTAGAGCCAGAGGTGAACAGATCTTATGCATCCCAATCTACCTGTCTTAAGACAGCAGTCAAGCTAAGCAATCTGAGAGAGAAGGTTCAATTTATTTTTAAAGCCTTCCAAGCCCTGGCTGGTGTGGCTCAGTGGATTGAGCACTGGCCTGTGAACCAAAGGGTCGCTGGTTCCATTCCCAGTCAGGGCACATGCCTGGGTTGCAGGCCAGGTCCCCAGTAGGGGGCACATGAGAGGCAATCACACATTGATACGTCTCTCCCTCTCTTTCTCCCAACCTTCCCCTCTGTCTAAAAACAAACAAACAAATAAAATAAAGACTTCAGAGGTAAAGGTCTACCAGATTCTGTGTTGCGTTATTCCTGGAATTCATAACTCCAACCCTCATATACTACTGTGATGTATGTAGCACCAAAAAGGGGACCTACTATTTATTTAGTTTTTCTTTTCTTTCAAGTAAGCATTCATTTTAAAATAGTTTTAGATTTGCATAAACATTGTGAATACAGTACAGATGTTCCCACATACATTGTAACTGGTTTCACATGCTATTAACATCTCATAGTAGTATGATATATTTTAAATTAATGACCCAATATTGATATATTATTTCTTTTTTTTTCATTGTACTGCCTTTCTGTAGATTTTTAAAATCATTTTCTTATTGTTACTCTATTATAGCTACCTCCATTTTTCCCCCTTTGCCCTCCTCCCCCCATCCCTTCCCCTGGTCCCACAGTCAGTCCCCACACTGTGGTCCATGTCCGTGGGTCCTTCATACGTGTTCTTTGACTAGCCCCTTCCCCTTCTTTCCCCCATTATCCCCCTCCCCGCTCCACTTTGGTCACTGTCAGTCTATTCCATGTTTCCAGGCCTGAGATTTTATTTTGTTTGTTAGTTCATTTTGTTCATTAAATTCCTCTCATAGGTGAGATCACATGGTATTTGTCTTTCTCTGATTGGCTCATTTCACTTAGCTGATTCTTCATTTCCATCCATGCTGTGGCAAAAGGTAGGAATTCCTTCTCATTTTCTGCTGCATATTATCCATTGTGTAAATGTACTACTACAGTTTTTGATCCACTCAGCTACTGATGGGCACTTGGCTATTGTATATAGTCCTGCTATGAACACTGAGGTGCATAAGTTCTATTGGATTAGTGTTTCAGGACTCTTAGGGTATATGCCCAGCACCAGAATTTCTGGGTCAAAAGGCAGTTTCATTTTTAGATTTTTGAGAAAATTCCATACTGTTTTCCACTGTGGCTGCACCAGTCTGCATTCTCAGCAACAGTGTATCAGGGTTCCCTTTTCTCCACATCCTTGCTAGCACTGGTTGTTTGCTGGTTTATTGATGATAGCCATTCTGACAGGTGTGAGGTGATATCTCATTGTGGTTTTAATTTGCATCTCTGCGATAGCTAGTGATGTTGAGTATCTTTTCATATGTCTATGCGCCCTCTGTATGTCCTCCTTGGAGAAGTGTCTATTCAGGTCCTTTGCCCATTGTTTAATTGGATTGTTTGTCTTCCTGGTGTTGAGTTGTATCAGTTTTTTATATACAGTGGAGATCAAAGCCTTGTCTGATGTGTCATTGGCAAATATGTTCTCTGATATTGTTGGTTCTCTTTTCATTCTGATGGTGGTTTCTTTAGTTGTGCAGAAGCTTCTTAGGTTGATGTAGTCCCATTTGTTTATTTTTTTCCTTTATGTCCCTTGCCCTAGGAGATAATTTAGCAAATATTTTGCTATGTGGGATATCTGAAATTTTCCTTCCTATGTTTTCCTCTAGGACTTTTATGATGTTACAACTTACATATAAGTCTTTTATCCATTTTGAGTTTATTGTGGTATATTGTACAAGCTGGTGATTCAGTTTTATTTTTTTGCATGTATCAGTCCAGTTCTCCTAACATCATTTATTGAAGAGGCTGTTTTTACTCTATTTTATGTTCCTGCCCCCTTTGTCAAATATTAACTGACCATATTGTTATGGGTTTATTTCTGGTCTCTCTGTTCTGTTCCATTGATCTATGCATCTGTTCTTATGCCAGTACCAGAGTGTTTTGATTATAGTAGCCTTGTAGTATAGTTTGCTATTAAATATTGTGATCCCTCCTACTTTGTTCTTTCCCAAGATTGTTGAGGCTATTGGGATCTTTTTTGGTTCCATATAAATTTTTGAAATATTTGTTCTAGATCTGTGAAATATGGCATGGATATTTTAATAAGGAATTGCATTGAATCTACAGATTGTTTTGGGTAGTATGGACATTTTAATTATATTGATTCTTCCAATCCATGAACACAGTATATGATTCCACTTATTTGTATCTTCCTTACTGTCTTTCTTCAGTGTTTTATAGTTTTCCAAGTACAGATATTTTTCCTCCTTGCTTAAATTTATTCCTACATACTTTATTTTTCTTTTTGTTATAGTAAGTGGGATTATTTCCTAGTTTCTCTCTCTGATATTTCATTGTTGGTGTACAAAAATATCATTGATTTCTGAATATTGATGCTGTATTCCACTATTTAGCCAAATTCACCTATTAGGTTAAGTAGTTTTTTTGGTGCAGACTATAGGGTTTTCTATGTACACTATCATGTAGTCTGCCATAATGACAGCTGTACTTCCTCCTTTCCAGTTTGGATGCCTTTTATTTCTTTTTCTTGCCTGATCACTGTGGCTAGAACTTTCAGTGCTATGTTGAATAAGAGTGGTAAAGTGGACACCCTTGTGTTATTCCTGATCTTAAGGGGAAAGCTTTTAGTTTTTGCCTGTTGAGTATAATGTTGGCTGCAGGTTTCTTGTATATGAATTTTATTATGTTGAGTTATGCTCCCTCTGTTCCCACTTTGCTCAGTGTTTTTTATCATAAATGGGTGTTGGATTTGATCAAATACCATATCAGCATCTATTGATATGATCAAGTGGTATTTGTCTTTCATTTTTTTATGTGGAGTATTACATTTATTGATTGTGAATATTGTACCATCTTTGCATTCCTGGGACGAATCCCACTTGATCATGGTATATGATCTTTTTAATGTATTTCTGAACCAGATTGCTAATGTTTTTTTTAGGATTTTAGCATCTATATTCATCAGCGATATTGGCCTATAGTTTCCTTTCTTTGTTGTTTTGGAATTAGGATGATATTTGCCTCATAAAAAGAGTTGGGGAGTCTTCACTCTTCTTGAATTTTTTGGAATGGTTTAAGGAGGATAGGGATTAGTTCTTCCTTAAATGTTTGGTAAAATTCACCTGTGAAGCTGTCCAGTCCATGGCTTTTATGTGCTGGGAGTTTTTAATTACTGCTTCAATTTCACTAGTTGTTATCAGTCTGTCCAGGCTTTCTGCTTCTTCTTGATTCAGTTTTGGAAGATTGTATAGTTCTAGAAATTTGTCCATTTCACCCAGGTTGTCCAATTTTTTGGCATATAGTTTTCCACAGTAATTTCTTACAATCCTTTGTATTTCTGTGGTATCAGTTGTAACTTCTCTTTCATTTCTGATTTTGTTAATTTGGGTCCTCTCTCTTTTTCCTTGATGAGCCTGGTTAAAGGTTTGTCAATTTCATTTATCTTTTCTAAGAACCAGCTCCTGAGTTTATTGATCCTTTCAATTGTTCTTTTAGTCTCTATGTCATTTAATTCTGCCCTGATCTTGATTATTTCCTTCCTCCTACTCGCTCCAGGCTTTGTTTGTTGTTGTTCCTCTAGTTCTTGTAGATGTAGGGTTAGGTTGTTTACTTGAGATTTTTCTATCGTCTTTGGGTAAGCCTCTTTTGCTATGAGCTTCCTTCTCAGGACTGCCTTTGCTGTGTCCCATTGGTTTTGGTTTGTTGCGTGTTCATTTTCATTTGTTTTCAGATACTTTTTGATTTTGTCCTTGATCTCGTTATTGACCCATTCATTATTTCATAACATGTTATTCAGTCTCTATGTATTTGAATGTTCTTGAGTGTTTTCCTTGAGGTTGGTTTCTAGTTTCAGTCAATTGTGATCTGAGCACATGCATGATATGATTTAAATTTTCTTGAATTTGTTGAGGCCTGTTTTGTGTCCTACCACATTGTCTATCTTTGAAAATATTCCATGTGCATTTGACAAGAATGTATATTTTGCTTCTTTGGGATGAAAGGTTCTGCATATCAGTTAAGTCCATTGGATCTATACAGTGTTGTTCAATGCCACAAGATCCTTGTTAATCCTTTGCTTGCAAAATCTATCCATTTTTGACAATAGGGTGCTAAAATCCCCTAGAGTAAGTGTGTTGTCAGTATCTTTCTTGAAGTCCTCCAAGATTTTCCTTATATATTTAGGTACTCCTATGTTGGGCGTATATATGTTTACAAAGGTTATATATTATCCTGTTGGGATTACTCCCTTAAGTATTATGTAGTGACCTTCTTTGTCCCTTTTTATGGTTTTTGTTTTGAAGTCTATTTTTGTCTGATATAAGCATTGCTACCCCAGGTTTCTTTTCATGTCTGTTTGCTTAGAATATTTTTTTTCTATCCCTATACTTTCAATTTGTGTAGATCTTTTTTTCCAAGGTGGGTATCTCGTAGACAGCATATATGGGTCATGTTTTCTTATCCATTCAGCTCCCCTATGTCTTTTTATTGGAACATTTAATCCATTTACATTTAAGGTGATTATTGATAGGTACTTATTCATTGTCTGTTTGTTTGTTTTTTTATTTTTTAATCCATACCTCTGTTCCTCTCTCTTTCTCTCTCTGTTTCTTCTTTTTATAGCTGTCCATTTAGCATCTTTCAGTGCTGGGTTGGTGGAGGTGTACTCTTTTAGCCTCCCTTTGCCTAGGAAGCTCTTTATTTTGCCTTCCATTTTAAATGGGAGTCTTGTTAGATAGAGTAGTCTTGGTTGTAGGTCCTTGCTTTTCATTACTTGGAATATTTCATGCCAGTCCCTTCTGGCTGTAGTGTTTCTGTTGAGAAACCATCTGATAGCCTTATTGGAACTCTCTTTTTTGTTACTAGCTGTTTCTCCCTTGCTGCCTTTAATATTCTTTCTTTGTCTTTAAAATTTGCCATTGTAATTATGATGGATCTTGGAATAGGCCTCTTTGGGTTCATCTTGATTGAGACCCTCTGAGCTTCCTGGACGGGCATGACTTTTTCCCTCGCCAAGTTAGGGAAGTTTTCTGCCATTATTTTTTCAAACAGGTTTTCTATCCCTTGCTCCTTTATTTCTCCTTCTGATTTTCCTATAATGTTAATGTTGTTACATTTCATGTTGTCCTGAAGCTCCCTTAAACTATCATCTTTTTTTTAGTATTTTTTCATTTTGTTGCCCTGACTAGGTATTTCTTTCTACCTTGTCTTCCAGCTTGCTGATTCAGTCCTCTGCTTCATCTAGTCTGTGTTTAATTCTTTCTTGTGTATTCTTCATTTCAGATACTGTATTCTTCTTTCTTCCTGGTTCTTCCTCATAGTTTCTGTGTCCTTTTTTATGCTGCTGTAATTCCCACTAAGTTCCTTGTAGCTCCCATAAAGTTTCTTGTAGTTCTCTCTGAGTTCCTTGAGCATCCTCATAAACATTATTTTGAATTCTATGTCTCATAAGATTGCTTGTCTCAATTTCATTTAGCTCTTTTTCTGGGGAATCCTCCTTTCCTTTTGATTGGGGTTTATTTCTTTGTCTCCCCATTTTAGGTGACTCTCTTTGTTTCTGTGTCTCAGGTTGCTCTGCTTTGCCTGTCTGTCTTCATGGGGTGGACTTCTATGGAAGGAATTCTCTGGAACTCAATGGTGTAGTCTCTTTGATCTCCTGATCTGTAGGCTCTATTGAGTTAATGTGGCCTCTCTTGTTGTACTTGGGCTTTGATTATTGATGGCTTATTCATTGTTGACCTCTCTACTTTGGCTGGCTGACTGGGAGTCACAACCCCCATCACATCTTATATGCTGTTGTACAGGTGCTGGTTACAAAGCAGTACTGCCCACAAAACCAAACCCACACTAGGAAAAACAAACAAACAAACAAACAGACAGACAAACAAACAAAACTACTATATCAGCAATGTCAATACAATTGAGCAAAAATTCATAAAGGTGCAGAGAGATTAAGAATATTATTAGATAGGAAAATGGAATATGAGATGACTGACGGAGAGAAAAATGATTTTAAGCAGGAAAAGAGGAGAAATAATAAGAGTAAGGAATAGAAACAAGGTGAAAAAGGGAGAAAATAAAATTTAAAACATTAAGAAATACAGGGTAGGGCAATAGCGAAATGGAGTAAGAAAAGGGAAGTGTAGATACTACGAGGTTTGAAATAAAATTTAAAAAGTCATGGACCAAAGGGAACAAAATTGCAGAACAACTGTAGCAGGGGCTACGACAACGACAACTGATAACAATGACAGCTGAGCAAAGATGAATGGAAGTGGAAGGAGGATAAGAATATTATATGAAAGAGAAAAGCTAACATGTCTACAATAAGGAAAAATGATTTTGAGAAGACAGAGGGGGAAGAAATAATGAGAGTAAGGAATAGAACCCAGACTGAGGAAGGGAAAAAATAAAATTCCAAACTCAAATAAGCAAGGGCGGGAGGAAGGCAAAATGGAGTAAGAAAGGGGGACAGTAACCTATGAGATTTGAAATTTTAAAAAAATTAGTGAGCAAATAGGAATACAGTTTAAGAAGAACAGCAATAACCGTAACGCCAAACAAGCCACAATTTACAAAGGGGGAAAGAAAATAAGACTATTATGAGGAGGGAAAAGTGAATGAGAGCTGGCTAAAGGAAGGAGGAATGGTTTTGAGAGGACAGAGAGAGGAGAAATGGTAAGAGTAAGGAAGAAGAACAAGTGTAGCCCGGGGGAGAATAATATTTACAGCAAAAATAAGAAAGGGCAGGAAGAAGACAAAATAGAGTAAGATAAGGGAAGGGTACAATGTGAGATTTGAAATAAAAATAAAATTAAAATATAAATAAAAAGAATAAGAAATAAAAGACAAAGAGTAGTGAATTCATTGGCATACAGTTGACACAAAAGAGGTCTTAAAAGGCTACGCAAAAGAAAGAAAATAACACAAATTCGGTAGAGGAATGAGGTGAAATGCATCTCAGCAGAGTTTGGTGTTTGTCTTCTGTCTTCTCTGGATCTGCCTCTGGCTTTTTATCAGCTCAAGGTCCTAGGGTAGCTCATCCAACTTCTGGCAGGACCTCCTGCATCACGTTCACCTGCCTCTAGATGGGGCTTCTATTGAGATCAGGAAGATGGGGCCCCTGGGTCTCCCCTGTTCATTCTTCCGGAAAAGTTGTGGGTGTGTTCCCCCTGCCCTGGCACCACCAGTCTTGGTCTGTTCCAGCTTATTTCCAATAATGTATAGTTTCTGCTGAATTAGCTGTCCACTTCAAGGGAGGGACCAATCTATAAGAGGTTCAGCTCTTTCCTGTGTGGTGCTGATGGCAGCTCTGTGTGTGAGCTGAGGCTGAGCAGGGCCCTGAGTCCCCCCTGCTGGTCGGATTTCTCATCTCTCCGCTTTGCTGGCCTCAGTGGAAGAGGGACCTAGGAACCAGTGTCTTTTGTCTCTCTGAGAGAAGTTCAAAGAGGGCCCTTTGGGTGTCATTCTCTTGTGGATATACACTCTGCAGGGGGGCCTTGAGCCTCTGATGCTTGCAGTCCTGCAAGAGGTGGGGACTGGGTGCATCCTTCCCTTCTCTGAGGTTCAATTTCCCTCGGGGAAGGCAACTCTGTCCGGCTATAAATAATCTCAGGTGCTCTATTTTCACCTATCCAGTTCCCAGCCCACTGCCCTTGCAGCAGATACAGCCCCAAAGTCTCCACTCTGCATAGCCTCCGGGCTGCCAGCTGTGCCAGGCTGGGGCCAAGAAATCTCCTCGCTGTGCACTTTTCTGATATCTCTGCCCAGCTTCACTCAGTGGGAGCAAACCATGCCCTCAATCCTTTCCCCTTGCTGGCAGCCTGGAGCTGGCAGGTGCCCTGCACCCCTCAACCCCAGCACGCCTCAGCCCCCCTTTTAAAAAGTCTCTCTGGCCACTCCCACTGCAGCGCTGAGCCACTATCCTGCTTTTTGTACATACCACCTCTCCAAAAAGCCAAAAATCTCTCACAGTCACCGCTGGCTGTGGTCTGTCTCCCCCTGACCCAGGTGTACATAGAGTACCTGTCCCTCTCTGATACTTTCCCGGTTGGCATTTGCCACCGCAGCTATGGGTGTGCTGCTCATTGTGTATGTGTGTGTGTGGCCTGGATCTCCCCAGCCTTGTGTATCCAAGTCACTCCCAACCCGGGTCTGGGGCTCTCCGCCCTGGGAGAGGAGGGAGCCTCAAGGCTGCAGTCTCTGACCAGGCTCTCCTTGGCCACAGGCACCACGCGGCGGGTACTTCCCCTTCAACCTATAAAATCTCCTTACCGCCCATTGTTAAGCATATTCTGTACTCCTTGGCCTCCAAACTTCATGTCAGCTAAGATTCCACTGAATGATCAGTTTATTTTTCAGAAGATCAGCCAAATGTCTGAGTTGGGGACAAGAGCAAGTGGATTCCACTTCCACCTGCTTGGCTGTCATCTTCTCTCTGATACGTTATTTCTAACTATAGTCCTTATTTAGATTCCCTTAGTTTCCGGATGATGTTTTTCTGCCCCAGGGCCTCATGCAGGATATTACACTGTTTTTAGTTGTCATGTCACCTTAGTCTCCTCTTGTCCATGACAGTTTCTCAGTTTTTCTTTATTTTTGGTGATACTGGTTGACAGTTTTAAAGAGTTCTGTTCAGTTATTTTGTAGCATGTCCCCCAATCAGGGTGTGTCTGATGTTTTTCTCACAATTAGAATTGGGTTATGGGCTATGGATTTTGGAGAGGAAGGCCACTGAGGTAAAGTTCTATTCTCATCACAACCTGTCAAGAGTATATACTGTCAATATAACTTATCGGTGTTGATGCTGACCTTCCTTACCTGACTGAGGTTGTGTTTATCGGGTTTCTCCATTACAAAGATAACTCCCTTCCCCTCTCTGTTTCTTCTACTGTCCTCTTTGGAAGAAAGTCACTAAGCAAAGATCATTCCTAAGGAGTAGAAAGCTACGCAACAACTTCTTGAGATAGAGTATATGCATAAATTATTTTGAATACTATTTTAAAGGTAATTCTTATGGAAAATTTCTTCTCTAACATTCTGTTACCTAAATTCATTGAACTGGTTTACATAACTTATTTTTTGAATATATGATTTTTAATTTAAATATTAGACCTAATTAAATACTTTTTGCTTATCATTTTGAAATGCCATAATTTAAAAAGTTTCTTAAAGAAGAAAAAAATAATCCCTAAGTACAATCCACTAAGTCAATTTAACTCTTTTAATTCTAGTTTCCTAAATACTGACTTAAATTCTTCTATGATTGTCCTAGGTCATTTCCAAGGTTTCTAATCTTATCTATTCCAATGTATGTTCAGTTGCTGCTTAGAATGCAAATATTAATACTCTTTAACACATTACAGCTATTTATTTACTCTGATTTCTAACAGGCCCCCGGCTACTGCTGCTTTCTCCCTACCTCTAATATCTCCCTTGTTTTCTGTAGCCCAACACTTATACCAGTGTTTTCTATCATTTCCTCTTCCCAAGTAGATCTAAAAATGTAAGTTGAAGAGCATGCATGCGTTAACTTATATCTAACCTGAGTTACCTTGGGTGCCAGGACTGTTTTATTGCTTGGGTTTAGAGTTTCTGGGTTAAGAATGTCAAAGAGGTTTCATTTCATGTATCTAATTAGACTAATTATTAGAAGCTACCTAAAGAACTACATTGTGAAGGATTCTAAGGAATTGGGCTCATAGAAGAATAATTAAATGACTGATAAGCTATGCACATGGAGAGACAAAATGTGGAGAGTGCCCTCCGAGTAAGAATCTTAAACCATCAGGCGTTATGACCCCATCAAATAAATCATAAGCTAAACCAAGTTTTTCAAGACTCCTGTGATTGACTTGATCCCTTTGTACTATCAACTTATCTAATAGGAAAAATCTAGTAACTATTTTCTTTGTGCAACTTAGCAACATAACTTTATATGGAAAAAACTTGAGCCAATTATCATTACATATTGGAAGACAGTAATTGAAGAGTACAAAAAAACCCTCTCTGTCAGAAGTGAAGTTCTAGTTTTGTGTTATATCTTTCCATCCGAATGAAAATGTGGAGTGAGAATATTATAGAGAAGGATCCAGTGTTCAGGGCAAGAAGTCAACCATCAGAATGTGAAAAGAACACTGGGTCAAAAAGTCTTCTTTTGTTGTTCCTCAGCCACTGGCCCCATGCAGTGCTGGCTAAAAGTAGTAATGGAAACTCTTTAAATTTGAAAATTATTAATCATAAATATTACATAATTATCAAGTAAATATAATGTTTTAAAATTAGTATTCAGTGAATCATTAACTTGATACCAAAGCCAAACAAAGACACTACAAAAAAAGAATATTACAGGCTAATACCCCTGATGAACATGTATACAAAAATTCTGAACAAAATATTAGCAAACTAAATTCAACAATACACTAAAAAGACCATATACCATGATCAAGTGGAATTTATTCTGGGGATGTAAGGATGGTTAAATTTCTGCAAATCAAGTAATGTGCTACACCACATTTTTAAAAAAGGATGGACATCATATGATTATCTCAATAGAAACATAAAAAACATTTGACAAAATTCAATATCCATTTATGTTAAAGATTTTCAACAAAGTGAGAATAGAGGAAACATATCTCAACATAATAAATGCCATATATGACAAAACCACAGCTAACATCATACTTAATAGTAAAAAGCTAAAAGCTTTTTCTCTTAGATCAGCAAGAAGATAAGGGTGTCCACTCTTACTACTTTTATTCAACATATTATTAGAAGTCCTATCCTTAACAATCAAAGAAGAAAATGAAATAAAAGTTATCCAAATTTGAAAGAAGTAAAATTTCACTATTTGCAGATGACATGATATTATACATAGAAACTATAAAAATTTCACCAAAAAACTATTGGAACTAATAAAGGAATTCAATAAAAATGAAGGATATAAAATTATTATTTGGATATTTGTTGCCACACACCAATGACAAAGTATCAAAAAGAAAAATTAAGGAAATAATTCCATTTCCAGCTGCATCAAAAAATAAAATAACTGGCAATAAATTTAATCAATGAGGTAACAAAACTGTAGTGTGAAAAATATAGAACATTGGTGAAAGAAATTGAAGATAATACAAGTAAATGTAAGGACAGAACATGCTAATAGATTGGAAGAATATCATTAAAATGTCCATACTACTCAGAGCAATCTACAGATTCAGTACAAATCCCTATCAAAATACCAATGGCATTTTTTCACAGAACTAGAGCAAAAAATCCTAAAAATTAAATGAACCATAAATGACCCCCAAATACTCTAAACGGATTAAATTCTTAAATGTAAGACCTGAAACTCTAAAATTCCTAGAAGAAAACAGGTAATATAATCTTTAAGTTTATCTTAGTGATTTTTTTTTTTTGGATATGTCTCTTTGGGCAAAAGCAAAAATAAACTAATGAAACTCCATTATATGAAAAGTATTTCGCATGGTGAAGGAAAGTGAAAGGGCAACCCATTCAATGAGAGAAGATATTTGCAAATGATATACCTGATAAAGGGTTAATATTCAAAATGTTCATCTGATGACATTTGAAAATGTCCATACATGCCAATCTGATTAATAATTTGACAGTCTGAAACAGACATACAAAGATATACAGGTGGACAATCGATAAATAAAAAGATGTTCAACATGGCTAATAATCAGGAAAATCCATATCAATACCGCAATGAGATGTCCCTTCATATCTGTCAAAATAGCTCATTATAAAAAAGACAAGAAAGTACTGGAGTGGTTGTGGAGAACAGGGAACACTTGTATACTTTTGGTGGGCTTGTTAATTGATACAGCCACTATGGAAAACAGTGTGGAGATTTTTCAAAAAATGAAAAATTGAACTACCATATGATCCAGCAATTTCACTTCTGCCATTCACAGAAAGTGAAAACACTAATTCAAGGATTTATATGCACTCCTTGTCAATCCTTGTATTACAGTCATACCTCAGAGAAATCATGGGTTTGGTTCCAGACCATCATAACCACGATAATGCGGATACTGCAGTACAGTGAGTCACGTGATTTTTTTTATTTTTCAGTACATATGAAAGTCATGTTTACACTATAGTGTAGTCTATGAAGTGTGTAATAGCATTATGTCAAAAAGACAATGTACATACCTTAATTTAAAAATATTTTATTGCTAAAAATGCTAACCATCATTTGAGCCAGTTGAAAAAATGGTACTGATATATTTGTTTAATGTAGGGTTTCCGCAGTTCAATTTGTTAAAAAAAAAAAAGTGGTATCTGTGAAGTGCAATGAAGTGAAGCACAATTCTATACAGTCTGCCTATACTTAACAAAAGTCAAGATATCAAACCAATACAGGTATCCATCAACACAGGAATGGATAAAGAAACTGTGGTATATATACCCTATGGAATATTACTCAGGAGCATAAAAGAGTGAAATCTTGTCACTTGCGACAGCATGGATGTGTCTAGAGGGTATTAGGTTAAATGAAATAAGTCAAACAGAGAAGGACAAATACCATATGATTTGACTCACATGTGGGATCTAGAAAACGAAAGCAATGAACAAACAAAATAAAACACAAACAAACTTAAAAATATAGAGAATAAATTCTGATGGTTGCCAGAAGAGAAAGCAGTGCGGATATGGGTTAAAAAGGTGAAGGGAATTAAGTGCAAACTTTCAGCTTTAAAATAAGACATGAAATATAGTGTACAGCATAGGTAACATAATCAATAATGTGGTAACTTTGTACTCTGACAGATGGTTTTGCTAGACTTATCATGGCGATGACATCATAAGGTGTGTAAATGTCAAATTACTGTGTTGTATACCTGAAAGTAACATAATGCTCTATGCCAACTATAATTTTAAAATAAATAAATAATTTTTTAAAAGTCACGTGCATTAATTAGGCATTGAGTACACTTGTAATAATGAAAAATCAACTCAAACAACCATCTACAAAAGAATGATAAATTATAATATATTTATATATTGAGTACTATATGGAAAATGATAAATAGAAGTTCAATAACCTATAACTACATGGATGACTCTGAGAAATACAATGTTGACTCTAAAAAAAAAGCTGCTCACAAAAATAGCACATACTGCATGACTCTATACATGTAAAGTCCTTGGATAGGCCAAATTTCTGTTTAAGGAGTCGCAGGAGAGTGGCTACCCTGGGGCCAAACATGGGTGGGTAAGAGGCTGGACAGTTGCGCGAGGAGGTTTCTTTGGTGCTGGAATGATCTGTTTCTTGGTCTGGGTGCAACTGACACAGGGGTATTCATGTTGTAAAAATTCATTTAGTGGTAACTTTCTGATTTGTATGCTTTTCTGTATAAATATTATTTTTAATTTTTGAGAAAATATGTTATAGATAATCAGCAAGGCGACTGTGGCTCATGTATAAGCAAAGAATTAGAGGAGTTCAAATTGCATTTCTCATCCTGCTTAGGGCATTTTTCTTTATTCTGTTGGCTAGTCTCTCTGACTTTCAGTTTAATATATATATTTTTAATCCTCATCAAGGACATTGTTTCATTGCTTTTAGAGACAGAGGAAGGGAGAGAGAGAGGGACAGAAGGGGAGAGGGAGAGAAAGAGGGAGAGAAAGAAACATTGATAAACATTGATTGGTTGCCTTTTTGTATGTGCCCCAACCAGGGATCAAACACACAACCTGGGTATATGCCCTGACCAGGAATTGAACCCTACAACATTTTGGTCTGTGGGATAATGCTCCATCCAACTGAGCCACACCAACCAGGGCTGAATTTTCTGTTTTTAGCTTTAGGTTTTTTGAAGTAGGGGTGATCTACCTTTATATCCGTGTTGCCATTAAAAAATATATTTTATTTCCTTTCCTTCTAATGATCTCTCTCTGGAACTGGGGTCTTCACATGGGGAGAAATATGGGACCTGAGTGTCTTAATCTAGAGAAAGACAAAGCCACCCTAATGGCTAAGTGTTTTCATAAACTGTTGTGTGTGTGTCATGTCCTATATTCGAGGAATTGAATAAGTGCTTTGCTATTTTAGCTGTTATATGAACAATGGGTTTATACATGACAGAAACTTTGTGTTCTCAGCCTGAGACCTACTTTGCTATAAATCGTGTTCATCAGGGAATGGGGAATTAACTTTTGAGAAGAGGTAGGGTTAATAGGAGGAAGAATAAATCTCCTTATATGGTTGGGCTTGGTGCAAGATGACAGTTGCATCTAAGTTATAGTGCCGAGGATTATAGGGTGCTCTGGCAGGATCCTATGGACCCTGCCTCTCAGAGGGACCAATCTTGAGGCTGAAGCAGTATATGTATGTTCAGATAAATGTTAGGTCCATGGTTTTGTCTGATTTTTGTTACTTCTTTATTCTTAGTAGATATAATGACAAATGTACAGAACCTGTTGGGAACAGACCCAGGTCAAGGTGGATTTTCAAACCTGTTGGGGAAGTTAGTATTGTATTATATAACTGAGAAAATGTGATTGTGTGTTGTGGGAGATGGCATGTGTGACTGAATGACAGTCCTATCTCATGGTGACAAGCACAAGCTTTTGTTCTCTCTGTTGCTTACTGAATGTCCTGGAACAAGTTACTTAACCTCTTTGAACCTTCCTCTACTCAGTTTTAAAAGCGATAGTAATACCTATCTTAGAGGGTTGCTTGAGATTTAAATAAAATAATGTATATAAAGTATTTACAAGGCTATGTCCATCACAAGAAGAATGCTTAATACTCATATATTTATCCAGTTTTATTAATAGCTTTGGACAACCCCAGACAGGCATACCAGACAGCCATATTAGGGCTGCAGGAAAAATTCCAGACTCCATCCACCAATTAGAGACAATGAGACCTCTAAAATACTACTCAGGTTTGGATCTAATTGGCTTAGGGCAGGGCTGAGTGAAAGTGGGGAACATTATCAGCATCTGCCTCTGGGTGGGGGTGGGTCAGAAAGGGTCTCACTGTATAGACACAGAATTGGAACCCAAAGTCTTTCCCTGTCTCCTACGTATTTATAGATATGCATGTGTGTTTTCCAAAGAAATTATTCCCTGTTGAATTTTGGCTGATGTGATCATTTTTTCCTAATATTTAAGTAATGGAGTTACACACAATTTCTCTTCAGAATCTTATTGAAGATGTTTAATTTTCTTCTATTTCAGCCATGAAAAGCATTCCAAATTCTTTTATGATTTATTTCCTTCTCTGAAGACTTTCAACATTTGCTATTTCCAAAGGGTGCATTATCTCCAACCCATTCACTCATATTCTGGAACTAACATTTATACACTCATCTACCCTCCTTCACCCCCAGTTCCTGATTCTGTAAATTCTCATCCCTATATTTATTTAGAAAATGTCTTCCCAGTGTTCTAACCTGCAGGTCAGCAACTGGGGTCTTATAAACTTGTGATCAGATCTGCCTTCAAGGATTTGCATGATCATCTTTAAGGCCATCAAAATTATTTTTTCTTCAGTGTGAGAGCCAAGTGGGATTATTCTCCTCTCCTGTGTTTAGTGTCTGGGAAAATGTGGAGTATGCTTGCCTTGACAGTTTTATTCTCTAAATAAGGGTGTTCAACCTTTTGCCATCTCTGGGCCACACTGGAAAAGAAGAGTTGTCTCAGGCAACACATTAAATACATCATGACACGTAATCACAAAAAAAATCTCATAATGTTTTAAGTAAATTTACAGTTTTGTGTTGGGACGCATTCACAGCCATCCTGGGCGGCATGCAGCCCACGGGCCACAGGTTGGGCCCCCTGCGTCAGCTCTGTTCTTTGCAGTATCTTTCTGATCAGACACTGCTCTTTGTGGTATCTGATCAGATCACTGGCTGTGAGTCAACAATTCTACCCTACAGAAGAGCAGAGTCTTGTAGGTAGTGCATTGTATTTAATTTTTTGCGTGGGCTCAGGAATTTACGTACTTTGGCATTTAAAAGGGAAAGAATCTGATTCATTGTTTCCCCGCAGATCAGGCCATTGTTGAGAACCTTGGGATGAGCCAACTTGTTCTTGCTGTGTACAGACGTAAGTTTATCCCCCAGGTTATTTACAAGGAGTTATAAAATCCAGTCTTCATAACCTTCACCCTAGAAAACATCCCTCCTATATTTACATACTATTTTGCATATATTTGTATAATGAGCTACATTATTTCTACAAAATCTTCTAAAACTTCTACCACCAGCGAGGTAAGCCAATTAATGAGGGAATTGTGTTCAATTTCACAGTCTGGTCAAAGCCAAAGAAAGCATGGCACAACCAAGACATATATACACTATTGTACCAGTTCTCTTGGCATGGTTTTTCTTACTCCTTCCACGACACTTATTACAAGCTTGGAATAAAAAGTTGATAAAATGACCAATAGTAGCAATAGTTATGTCTGTTTCCATATATACATGTAAGCTTGTATTATCTTATTTATGCAGCAACTCTTTCTCAGATCTTAATTTTATTACATATAAATTAATATATTTATTTCTAATAGTTCTCCCCATAATAAACAAATTCAGTTCCCGTTTTACCACGTCTTATATTGGGATATAATTTATGTTATTGAGCTTCAGTTTTCTTACCTATGTTAGGAATAATGCGTCATAGTGTTCTTATGAATATTAAATATAAACAAAACCTGGGGAATGTGTCTAACAAGTAGGCACTCAAAAATTGTTCATCTTTCTTTTCCTGTCTTTTACTGCTCCCTGTTCTGCCTTGTGGATTAAAAGCATCTACTTTTATTCTAAGGCCTACCTCTATGATTTCAAAACATCTGGCTAAAAAGTGAAAACAAATGCAACCATCCAGGTGTTTGACCTGTATGATGACAGATATCAAACACTTAGAACCATCTGGGTGATTGGCATTGTTTTTTCACTGTCTAGATGAGTGTGGATAGAGCCTTGGTCAAAGGAAAAAAATCGTTGTGTTTTTCTTAAATCTTAAATTAATAATATTTCTTCAAAAATGCTATGACTTAGGTATATTTTCTTTCTTTCTTTTGAAATATCTTATTCAAGTCATTGTTAAAAATAAAAGCATTATTTAATTTCTTCTCCTGGAATGTACGAATTTAAAAAAGAAAGAAGTTATTCCATAGATTTCAAATCCTCATGTTTCTGCTCAACAGAATTAAGGCCCCAAACAAACAAACAAAACAAACACACGCACACACACAAACCCTAGTAAGGATTCCAGGATATCAAGTTAGATAGTGACAGACCTGGGACAAGAATAACGTGCCTTGACCTTAAACTGAAAACTCCACTTCACACATTGCCTGTCTTCTTTCATCCAAGTCATACGTGGTTTTATCCATAGGCACGCAGGTCCATATACACCCAACTTGTGCACACAAGTAGGCGTAAATAGCAACCCCTTTACTTCCTCACTGTCATGTTTCTCTGACATGATCTCTTCCCAAATATTTTTCAAACTTTGGCTAGTAAGCCCGAAAGCATACACCAGGCTTCAGTGCACTCATTTGCACATGTATCGAGTACTCAGGCTCCAACATCTGCCATCCAGGGCACTGCTTAAATAGATGTCGTACTGAGTTCTGGTATCCTCTGAGCAGCTGATACAATTTTCTTCAGTCACAGGGATAACATTTCTGGCTCTGAGAAATCCCCCAGTCAGAAAGAAATGATTCCAGTGACCTGGAGGCTTTGCACTCCCAATACAACATGTTCTTGAGCAGCTTCCCAAGGGAGAAAAATAACGTGAGAGCTTTAAAGAGTGCCAAAATCTTCCCTTCTAATCATCCTGTGTGGATTCCGCTAGCATTCCAAGTCATCCCAGACAATTCCGAGAAAACTTTGGGGACTCAGTGAATTTTTCTAAACATTTTTTTCTGCTTGAATACACTAATGATAAGCAGCTTCACATAATAACATTGTTCTTTGGACATGAACACAACTTATCAACTACCATTTCTGTCACAAAACAACTATAGAGCTCGAAGAAGTCCTTCCTGATAAATTTCCAATAGGGTATTTTTTTCCTTTTTTTTTTTTAAGTAGGAAAGTCAGAAGATATTTGGGAGTTGTTACTTTAAAACTTTCTGTTCTGCTAATTCATGTCTAAAAGCAGAGGTGGGTGGCTTGTCTTTGGGGAAGGAAGAACATTCCTGATTAGTAGATTTGTCCATAATTTGACCAGCTGCAAAATAGTCTGAAATACAGAGGTCGACAACAGTCAAAGTTTACAAGGGGTAATTGTGTTCTAGCTCTTGGTGGGATCCTCAGCCACCAAGACAAGACTAGCTGTCTAACCAGCAGCCTTAGCTTAGTTGAAAACACCCTTAACCGAAACCAGCTTGTAGTAGCTAGCAAGAGCCAGTTGTTAAATTTTTTGAACTAGTTGATTTTACTTTGGTAGTTTAAAATTCAACATGGTGAGAGTATTTACACCATGGAAATTGGCATATGCTACAAATCAGGGCTTTCGTTTCCCAGAGAGCTGATTGTTAAACTTTATCTCCATATCACTGAATAAAACAAGCCTGACTGTAATTTCTGTCTTTGCTACCTATGACACAGGAATCTGAAGAGTCAACAACCCTCTGAGCTTTGGTGTCCTGATATGTAAATTATGAATACACTTTTTATAATCAGGTATTGTTCCTAACCACATTTGGTGCTTATCAGATGTATTATTCATTAAATATTAAGAAAGCACATATTTTATGCTAGGAACTGTGATTGGTGCTAGAGGCACAAGCATAAATAGACAGATTGGCAAAGACCTGAGTGGATACAGAACACAGGTTATATAATAACTACAATATACTTTGGAAATTGCTATAACATGAGGTATAAATGGTCAAGGGTAAAGTAGACAAAGGAGCTTTCATTGCTAATATGACTTTAAAAGAGGTACTATTAGTTTATGATAGGTAAAGAATATTTGTCCAGCCATTTCTAAACATACTAAGTCATGGGTATTTTCATATTTGGAAAGGTTGAGACTCAAGACTCCTGGGACTATGTGGAAAGCAGAGCAACACTTTAGAGTTGATGAAACATTGGTTTGGAGGTTGGTATTATAGGAGTAGAGTTCTCTACCTGAAAATTCATTCTTTTTTGACTGCTGTTTATCTTTACAGTCAATTCCTCTGAGTCTAAAAGCTGTGGTCCATTGAAATTGGCCTCTAAATGACAATGATTTCTATGACACCAGCACCTTACTGTATTATTATTGAAAATCTGTCACTGTTAGGAAAGGGGAAATAAACAGTCATTCCCTTAGGATTAGCTATGAGTGAGATATTTTACATTGCTATTTTATTTTATCATATTGCTATTTTTCACTACTGTGAAATGGTATTATTCTCCCCACTCTGCTGAAGAAGAACTCGATGTTCAGAAAGCCTGAGTTATGAGCTCAATGTGGACTTGAAATCGAAACTTGGTTCAGCTGAGTCATGAATATTAACTTGATCTTAACATTTAAGCACTTTAATAATTTTATGAGGTCTTTTGTTGAACCTTATTTTATAAAGGAGGATATAATGGAGCAGAGAAATTTACTGATTTGCCAACTAATAAATAGCATAGTTGGGCTCAAACCTATGCTCTTTCTCATTAAAACTACAGTTTATATTTTAGCTATGACTTTAGCAGGGATCAGGGAACAATCTAATCAGCACAAAAATGGCCCTGCTATAAGGTAGATTCCTCAACAGAGAGAGATTAGGGTGGGAGGCCAGGAGGGAGAAAAGAGACATTGGGGACAGGAAAGCATCAAAGATAGCTTAGTTCTTTCCCAATATTTGCTGAGAGATGATGGCCATAGAGAAGCACTTGTCGTTTTCTGTACAGATCCACAGCCATCTGAGGCCCAAACAGGGATGAGAACATCTGGATGACAGATGTTCCTTGTAGGATCTTCAATAGGGGAGAATCACCTACAATGATAGATAAGAGTGCATACCGGTTTTGAGTGTGCATTGGTATTATCCATATGTTTTATAGGGCTTTTGAAAAGTATAATTTTTCTGCAGTTTCCACACAGAGCACTAAAGCATTATCTGAAAACTAATAAGGTACCTTAAATCATTTGAGGGATAAGATGGAAAGTTTTAAAATATAAAGGAAAAGAAATAAAAGTCTATTGTAAAATATGGTAAAAATTCAATAATTGGATTACCTGTGAAATGGTATAATATTATTTGAAAATGGCCTTGAATTAGTTCTAAATACATATTATAAACTCTGAGCAACTGTGTAAAAAAACTCAAAAAAGTATAATGATATGCTAAGAAAGTGAGAATGAAATCACACAGAATGCTCAGTTAAAACCAAAATGAGCAGAGAACTTGTAGAAGAAAAACAGGAACAAAGAACAAGAATAACAAATAGAAAACAGTAACAAACATAGTAGATATTAATAATATATAAATATACCAGCTAGTTAGCAAAGATTTTCAGAGTAGATCAAAAAACAAAGACAACTGCGTTGTCTATAAGAAACTCACTTTTTGTATAATGATACATATAGATTAACCATGAAGGGATAGAGAGACATATACCATACTAATACTAATCAAAAGAAAGCAATAAGCACTGTATTAATTTCAGACAGAGCAGACTTCAGAGCAAAGACGTTTTCAGGGATAAAGAGGGACATTACATCACCACGAGGGGTCAATACTCCAAGAAGATGTAATAACCCTTTATGTGTATGTGCTTAACAACAGAATGTCAAAATATGAGGCAGAAAACTGGTAAAACTTCAAGGAAAAATAGATGAGTCCACTATTACAGTTAGAAACTTTAACTTGCCTCTGTCAGAAGCTGATAGAGCCTGCAGGCAGAGAATCAGTAAGGACAGAGTTGAACTCAACAGGACCGTTAGGCGAGTAGATCTAATGGACAGATACAGGCTGCTTCATCCAAAAACAGCGGATTACGTATTCTTCTCAAGCTCCATGAAATATTTACCAAGATAGACCACATTCTGGGCCATAAAACACGTCTGCTCTCAGAGAAGCATGGAATTAAATTAGAAATAAATAATGGAATGATAGCTGGAAAATACCAAAATACTTGGAGATTAAACAACACATTTCTAAATAACATATGGGTCAAAGAAGAAATCTCAAGAGAAATATAAAATTTTTTTAACTATATGAAAACAAAAACATGCTTATCAAATTTGTGGGATTTATAGAAGTAGTGCTTAAAGGGAAATTTACAGCATTTAATAATGTATGTATTAAAAAAGAAAAAGTTTCTAAAGTCAGTCATCTAAGTTTCCACTTTAAGATGCTAGTGAAAGAAAGCAAATTAAATCTAAAGTAAGCAGAAATAAATTAATAAAAACTAGAGCAGAAAGTAATAAATTTGGAAACAGGAAATCAATAGAGAAAATCAATGAAAGCAAAAGCTGCTTCTTTGAAGAGATCAATAAAATTGATAAGAACCTAGCCAGACTAAGTAAAAAAAAAAAAAAAAAGACACGAATTACTAGTGCCAGAAATAAAGGGCTGAGCAGCACTACAGATCCCATTGACATTGAAAGATATAGGAATGGTATGAACATATCTATATCTACAAATCTGATAACCTAGGTGATATGGACCAATTCCTTAAAAGATACAATCTACCAAAACTCATACAAGAAGATATCTACTATATGAATTGGCCTATATCTAATAATGAAGTTGACCCAACAGTTAATAACCTCCCAAAACAGAAGTTTCATGTCCAGAAGGTTTTACTGATGAATTCTCCCAAATAGTTAAGGAAGGAATTATACCAACTCTCTGCAATCTCTTCTAGAAGACAGAAGCAGATGGAATACGTTCAGACTCATTATATGAGATCTGTATTATCCTAATACCAAGACAACCTAATACCACCAGACAAACACATTACAAGAAAACTATAGATTAAGATCTCTCATGAACATAGATTTAAAAAATACTCAACAAAATATTAGCAGAGATCCTCAAATACAACAATGTATAAAATGAATTCTACATCATGACTTAGGGTATTTATCCCAGGTATGCAAGGTGGTTTTGCCATTCAATGATCAATTAAAATAATCCATTATGACAATAGGCTGAAAACTACATGATCATATCTATACATGCAGAAAAAGGATTTGACAAAATTCAATGCACGTTCATAATAAAAACTCTTAGAAAACCAGTGCCAAAGGGGAACTTCATCAACTTGGTAACCTACAACTTGCATGCTTAGTGGTGAGAAACTCAAAGTTTTCCCATTAGTGTAAGGTATGAGGCAAAGATGTTCTCTCTCACTGTTTTGAACATTGTACTAAAGTCCTAGACAATTCAGTATGACAAGATAAGACAAGGTATACAGAATTGGAAGGGAGAAATAAAACTGTCTTTGTTTGCAAATGACATGCTTGTCTATGTGGAAAATCTGAAAGAATCAACAGAAAAAAATAAAAATAAAAAATTCTCCTGGAACTCATAAACTATAGTAGCAAAGTCACAGGATATAAGGTTAATATGCAAAAGTTATTCACTTTCTTATACGCCAGCAATGAACAAGTGGAATTTGAAGTTAAAAACATGTTAGCACTTACATTACTGCTCTAAAAATGAGATAGCTATAAATCTAATATATGTACAAAATCTATGTGAGGAAACAACAAAACTCTGATGAGCAGGATAAAAATTGAATTAAATATGTGGAGAGATATTTTATGTTCATAGAGGACAAGACTCAATATTGTCAAGTTATCTCCACCTTGTTCTATATTTAATATGATCTCAATCAAAATCCCAGCAAGTTGTGTTGTGGATATTAACAAACTGAATCTAAAGTTTATAGGAAGATGTAAAAGAGCCAGAATAGCTAACTCATTAATGAAGGAAAAAAAAGAAGTGAGAGGATTGACACCCCTGACTTCAAGATGTACAGCCATGTGCCACTTAATAATGGGGATATATGCTGAGAAATGTGTCGTTAGGGAATTTTGTCATTGTGTGAACATCATAGAACATACTTACACAAACCTAGATGTTATAGCCTACTAGACACCAAGGCTATATGATGTACTACAGTTGTGTATATGGTCCATCATTGACTAAAACATCGTTATATGGCACATGACTGTATTTTAGACCCACAGTAATCAACACAGGATGATATTGGCAAAAGAATAGTCAAAGGATCAAATTAGAGAGCTCAGAAATTGACTTACATAAATGTAGTTAACAACTGATACTGAAACAACTGGACATTCACATGCAAAAAGAATGAGTCTAGGTACAGACTTAATGCCCCTTATAGAAATTACCTGAAAATAAATCATAGTCCTAAATGTGAAATGCAGTACTCCAAAACTCATAGAAGATAACTCAGGAGAAAACCTAGATAACTTTGTGTATGGCAATGCGTTTTTAGATACAGCAAGAAAGACACAATCTATAAAAGAAAGGATTGATAAATTGGGCTTCATCAAAATAAAAACTTCTGCTCTTTGAAAGAATGCCAAGAGAATTAGAAGGCAAGCCACAGACACTGAGAAAATATTTACAAAACACATATCAGATAAAGGACTGTTATCCAAAATATATAAAGAACTTAAAATTCCACCATAAGAAAAGGAACAACTTTAATACTGAGCAAAAGATTACAACTATATGACATTTTCAAAAAGGTAAAACTACAGAGACAGTACAAAGGTTAGTGGTTGTCAGGCGTTGGCGGGGGGAATGGGTGGGATGAATAGACAATGGAATATTATTTATCACTAAAAAGAAATGAGCTATAAGGCCATAAGCAGAAATGGAGAAAGCATAACTTTTAACTAAGTTAAAGAAGCCAGTCTCAGAAGGACACACACTGTGTGCTTTCCAACTATATGATGTTCTGGAGAAGGCAAAACCAAGGAGACAGTAAAAATATCAGTGACTTCCAGAAGTTAGGGAGGAGGTGGGCTGAATAAACAGAGCCCTGATGATTTTTAGGGTAATGAAACTATCCTATATGATACTATAATGATGAATACTTATCAATATAAATTTGTCCATATCCATAGACTGTACAACACCAAAAATGAACCTCAGTGTAGATGGTAGGTGATAATGACATGTCAACATATGTTCATTGATTGTACCCAGTGTATGATGGTAGTGCAGGACTTCCTTCTGAGGAGGCTGCGGGTATGTGGGGACAGTGGCTGTATGAGGACTATCTGTTCTTCCTGATTGATTTTGCTCTGAACCTATAGGTATGTTAAATAAATACAATTCATTAATTTTAAAAATTCAGTAATTTACACTCAGCATATTTTAAATTTGTTAACAAAATATTGATAATAGTCTTCAGTGTTTTTGGCATATTACAGATGTTCCAGATTTATATAGTATATACGTATGTGTGTACATGTGAATCATCTGTTGAATATATTTTATTATCATATAATCATATTATTAAAACATCAACATATGTGTACCTATATTGTTATATTTTATGTTATTATGAGTACATAATATATGTAATATATTTTATGTTGCAAAATTATAGTGCATATGTACATACAAGGCAAATAAATAAGCTAATTTTATTCATGTTAAACTATCCTAAAACTTTGATTTCAATTCAGGTTTTTTATTCTAATTAATTGATAATAATTAAAAGCATTTAAAGGTGATGTAAACTGGCAGAGTACATTCTCTTCTTGTCAGCACTACCCTAGAGCCCTTTAAGGGAGGATCATTTTCCATTTCTATTTTTGAATAAGTAAACAAAGTCATAGGAAGGTGAACATCTCAGAGTTATCCTGTGCTTCATTCGTTCGACTAAGTTTAGACCTAGCCACCTATAAACTCGAGAACTGTATTAACCCAGTTGGCTGGCATGGGACTTTGAGTGCGTCCCTTAGACTCGGGGCTTCCCATTTTTCATCTTCAAATATGACAGTTGCCTACGTAATCCTCAGGCTCCCTCCCAGTCCTCTTACCAATATGGCTGGTAGGATAGACAATAGCCAATATATAAATATAAGAGAGCGGGTCCTTTTTCATCGTGTGCCTTATACAGAATGGAAAGTTCAGAGGTATAATTGACCTAGAGATGGCTTTCTCGACAAAGTTGCCAGCTCCGTCATCCTCACCAGCTCCTACACCTGCAGAGGCAGTAGCACAGTAATCACAGGATGAGCTGGGAGCACAGTCACACTGAGGCTATAATTTGAGGATCTCCTGTTGCCAACAAAGATTCAAGACCTGTAGAAATTACCCTAACATGAAAACTTCCCTCTAACAAGAGATTTTTCTGAAAACTCTTCTCCCCAGCAAAGCTCCACTGGGCTAAAATCTCTTCAGTTTGTGGTTACAAAGTCCTTTATGTCCTCAACCATGTCCATTCAACTCTCAATACCACCTGTAAGGTGGAGAGGAAAAAGACTGTAATTTTACAGTATAAAAACAAAACAAAAAAAAAACCCTGAAAAAAATCAAAGTGTTTGCTCGATGTCACTGAAATAGTAAGTGGTAGAGTTGGAACTAGAATTTAGGCTTTTTCAACTTCTCTTTGCAAGATACCAGAAGTATTCAATGCATGGTGTTTTAATAGATGGAGAACTAAAGAAACCAAACCATGTATTATGGTATTGTGTTATCTTTCAAAGCCACCTAGGGAAGAACTTGGGCCCAGGAAGAATAGGAGTGGATGTAATCTTCAGTTTGAAAGGATAGGTCTCAGCTTTTCAGAAGCCTCCTGGGCCAGTAGGTGGAGTCTCTTGTCATGCTCATTTTCAAAGACAGGGAAAGAGAATTTTTTCCTCTCTCTCTCTCTCTTTTTTTAAAACAACAACTACATATACATCATTTCAACCAGCTCAGAGCAGAAGCAGGGTTCTTACATGTGGAGAGCAGAACTGAACTAAGATGGTGTCAGTGCTGTCAACTAAGAAGCCATGTTTAGAGCACGCACAGTAGAGCAATGACTCAGAAGGATGATGCAACCCCTCCAGCATGCGCAGTGCAATGTGGTAGATGACATGTGCCTATCTGAAGGGTAACACCACCCTCCCAGAGCATGCACAGTAGAGTGACATAATCAACATGTACTTATTGCGGTGGCACAAAACATGTGTTAATCAAAGGCTGATACAGCATTGCATCATTAAAGAGCATGAAAGAAAAAGCCTTCAAACAGATAGATAGCTGAGATGGCTAAGAGGACCCGAGACATCCGAGAGATGCTCTACCCCTTTAGTCGACCATGCTCTAGCTAAATCTGAAACCGCCATACACTCTGCTTTGCAATACTCTACCTTGCTGACCAGTTGCCTCCCAGACCTGGATCCGGACCTGTGTCTGATCTGGACTCTTGGGACTCGGGTTCATTATCCCCCAATTTTCTTGTGTGATGTTATTGCTGATTGTTTCTGAGTGATTATTATTGTTATTGGGTTATTATAGATTTGGTTCGAAACTGTATTAATAAAAGCTGAGTGAGTCGCATAGGCACCTGTGTTGAGTCACTGTTACTTCTTGGTGCCGGTGTTGCCTGCTGGGCTGGTGGCCATATAGGCAGCCTGGTGCCTCCATCTGTGACAAAGGCTGGAGGCTGGCTTATAGGAAAGACAATTGCACAGATCCTCATAAGGGCTTGAAGTTCAGGCACACACAGAGACACAAAAGCATTTTGAAAAGGAATCCGAGGGTTTTGTGCAAGGTATAGAACAGTGAGAAGCTCAGTGAGGCATACCAGCTTTGAAAACACAGCCAAGGAATGACTGAGCTGCACTGGAATGGTATGTGTCTCCAAACCACGGTCAGCAGGCGTTGGGTCCAAAAACAGCAGGAGACGGCCTCTCTCTCTAAAGAAAAGATGGTTGGAGACCCTGAGTGTTCCCCTGGTAAACAGCGTTCTGAACCATGTGAGGGAGATGCCCATTTTACCCAGACCTGCCTAACATCTTCCCTTCCCAGTGGGGAGGTCAGGGAGGCAACCCTGTTCTTTGGTTTACAGCATAAACATTCCTTCCTAGTATGCATTAAGCACCACGAGTGGGTCATCTTTTCCACTCCCTTCCAAAATATTTTGTTTTCCATCTCTGTCTTCTTTTCCATGTTGCTTTAAGAAAGATCCAAAATTTCCTCACTGGCTTCCTTTGCTGCTTTGTGTTGTTTCAAACCACAGCCTAAATTTAAACCATGGCCCAGTCAAGGGAACTAACTTGTAGTTATGGGTGTGGCTTCATTGTTGCCTTGGGAACAATGACCTTCAGCCAATTCTTCGGCTTTGTATACAGGTAAAAATGAGGAGATGTCTATGTTTCATCACAGAGGCATCATTTGGGGAAGAACCTTCTAACTTAATTTCCTTCTTGCTTTTCTAATTTATCCAGCTAAAGACAGCCAGATTAATCTTCCTAAATAATAACTTTTATCATAACATTCCATTAACATGAAATATTTCAACATCTCACCTTTTGTCTCTCAGATAAATAATTAACCTCTTAGCCTGGTTTCTCGTGTCTCCGATGTCTCACAGCAACTTACCTTTTCAGTCTTCTTGCCCATTCTTTCATCATAAACCAGCCTGGCCTACTTGTTTTCTTAAATTTTCCTGTCACATGCTTCCTTCTCCCCTTGTTTTGCATTAGTCCCTTACTACTAGGAATGACCTCATTCCTGTCAACTTAACTGATGTCTTCTGATCTTTATTCAAGACCCAACTGAATATCCCCTTCTCTCTGAAGCCTTTCTAAATTTCCCCAGACCACATCATGGTTCCCCTGCTTTGAAACTATGAGAATAGCTATCCTGCTTGTATGACACTTCCTAGCCTGGTCTATATCACTCTGGCCCCTGTGTAATTGGTTTTTCTGAACTGTGCTCTATCATTATACCATTGGCCCACATAAAAATTTTTATAAGAAACCACCCAACCAAAAGCACTATCGAATTTACTATATGTATGCTGTTGGGGACATGGTTTCCTACATTTCACAGTGTCCTTTCCACATGGACTCATGGGAAAAATGTTTCTCAGCCCTCAAAACCGAGACTAGCTGGGCTTCTCTGGAGCTGCTGTTTTGTTTTTATCTTGTGGTCATCATGAGTCATGCCTCCCTCTTTTTCTAGGCACAAGGCCAGAATCGCAGCCCACCGCAAGCAACAAGTAAGTCTTAACAGCATGTATTTGGGGGGTAATGGCATTAACTCTGACTTCTTAATTTATTTCCTGTCTTTATTTTTCTTTCCTTCAGTTTTTCCCCTTATTTATTTTGTAATCTGGTGATTGTGTATATCTTTATGTAAAGGTTCAGATCATTTTTGGAATTTGATGATAATATATAAATGTAAATCATACAATGCATTGCATTATTTTTAAATCTTTAAATAGTACACGCATCTTAAGCATGCGGCTTGATGAAGTTTTACATGTGTGTACACCCATCGTAACCCCATCTAGATCAAGACATAAAACATTCCAGAACCCCAGAAGGCACCATTTATTTTCATTATTACCTTTTTTATGTCTCTCTATGTATCTTGGCTCCCAACTCATACTGAATATTATTTGAGAATAAGGGCTCTATGTGGTTATATTCCATACAAAGCCTAACATGATTTCCCGGGCATAACAGATAATCAAGAGGCAGTGGCTGCTGTAAGGATGGAACTTATTTCTAATGAGGCAGGGCTCTAAGGCCCCATACCAGTCCAAACCACCGTGTGCAGCTTCCTCATAGAGATCAAAAGCTATTTGTCCTGTCTGATCCCAGATTTTTTGGTCTCTGGCACAGGACCTGCCACACTGTAGGCCCTAAATACCCATCTACTGGCGGATTAACTGCAGCCATTTCATATTGCTTACCGTCTCAATTTGAGGGAGCATTCGTTTCCTAATTCTGGAAATCAGACTGCAGAATTTCTCATAATCTCACTGGGCATCATTTCCTTAGATGGCATATTACTACTGCTCCCTCTTCCGCTTTCTAAATAATGGGAAAGGGCAGGGCACCCAGGGAGTACCTGCCAGCTAGAGTTAATAACTTTGTTATAGCTAATACCTTCTCTCCCCAGAATTCTTTGTGGTTTACTCTATGCTTCTTGATCTCATATGGAAGAATCTCTCTCTTTATGGTGAAAAACATGTGCCCCGGGTACACAGTGTTCAGCTGAGAGCTCCAGGCCTCACCAGCTCGTTCTTTTCTAACTTTAATGCCTTGGCAAGGAGAAATCTGTCGAGTGGAGTGAGAGGACTAAAGACTACTTATTCTTGGACACTGAGAGGAGAATAGCCTTGATTGAGACTCTATTTTGGAGTGACTATTTCCATAGCATGCGAGCGAGGGAACAAAGCAAGCACATATTATTAGTAATAATGGAAATAAACAATACATATTTTTCAAGAATGATTTCAATTTATTTTAGTCTCCAATCTCTGGACCATCTGGTAAAGAATATGGTCCCAGAGCAAAAACTGAATGGCAAGAAGGACGGGAACAGTTATTCTAATGGAAAAACTAGGCCAAAGGGAAGAAAATAAATCATGAAAGTAGAAGACCCGTGGGCTTGGTGACTGGGACGGTGAGTGCTGCCCACTTCTGCCTTGTCCCTTTCCACTTGCAAAAGAGAAAAATCTCTGATTCTATGTTCCACACTTATTTCTCTAAGGATATCAAGAGCACATGATTAACAAATATTATAGTTTATTTTCACTGATTTCTTTATCTTTAAAATAAAATGACTTCCCTTTTTTTGGTGGAAAGTGACCGAGAAAGCAAGTACTATTTAATAGTTCATCCTGAAATTCTTTTATCTGTAGACTTGTTTCTCATTTGGTTATCTTAGTCAGGACTTATTTTCTTTATAGACAGAACTTTTGTTGATAGGGAGTTAGAGCAAAGAAGAATCTCTTGTACCACGTTTCATGAAAGGAGGCAAGGGAGGTGGAATTTGTATGTTTTAGCCCTGATGAAATATAGCTCAATCTTTGCAAAGTGAATTGTATATTTTCATTGGAATAAACAATAATTTGCTCAGGCCTGAGATTCAGAAGTCTGGCTCCAGTCCATAGCTTGTCAAATAGCATGGTTAATATTTCTTCTGGTCAAATAGCATGGTTAATATTTCTTCTTGTCAAATAGCATGGTTAATTTTTCTTAGCACAACATATCTTATACTTCTAGCTTTCTGTTACTAATCTGCTTTAAAAAAAAGGGTAGATGGGGAAAGGCGATAGTACTAACTTTGGATATTGTGATGTATTAAGGTATTATTATATATGTACAAATAATATTCCTATTCTTTTAGAAAGCTTCAAAGATCAATGATAATCTTTTGGCTACTATGTTTAAATTTTATTCCTATAAATTCACTGTCACCTAGGTTTTAATTTTATGAGTGCTGCACTTAGGGAAAGTAAAGGGAGGAGTCAGCATTTATTGATGCCTACTATGGGTCAAGAACTCCGTTAGATCCTTCACATGTGTTTCATTCATTTTACTCTCTTAACAAGTCTGAGAAGTAAGTTACTCTCAGCGAATCTATATTAAACACCCATGTGGGCCAAATACAATGAAGGCAGCAGGTATGACACGGCAAACAATATAAAGTCCCTACCTTCCTGGACACTAAATGGGGAGTGGGGAAGATAAAGTATAAAGGAGTCAATCAACAAAATAAATATACTCCTATAAATTGTGATAAGTCCTATAAAGAAAATCTAAAAGGGTACTATAACAGAGGACAGTGAGGAGAGATGATCCAGGACCAGCGAGCAGAGACCCCTTTGAAGAGCAAACACCTGAAGGATGACACATGGCCAGCCACGTGGCCAGCTACAAGGAAGTGTTCCTGGTAGAAGGGACAGCACATGCGAGGACCACAAGCTAGGAAAGAATATATGCGTTTAAGTCGTGGAAAGGAGGCCTGCATGACGAGTCCACAGTGAGCGAGAAGGGGAAGCGTGGCACTACAGAGGGATGCAAAGCTCGGAGAAGTCCAATAAAATCCCTGTGGTCGCGCCACTATCAAGCGGCAGAGCCAAGAACAGGAGTCGCCTGGCTGATTCCACAACCCCCTTTTACCTGCTCTGCTATGAATACATAGAAATTAGTTCAAACCCTTTCTTCTTGTTGTTATTAATTTTGCTATTTTAGTATTTTAATCTTTAAAACACTAATTCAGTTCCTTACAAATCTCTGTTTTTGGAGGTGGAGACATGAATTGGACGTGGCACAATTGACTAGTAATTTCTAGAAAACTTAAGCCTTGACTGCTTCCTGGATGACTTGGTTGCTGATGTCATAAGAATAAATATTTCTGGTGGTAGGTCAGCCTTTCCTAGCAGGTAAAACAAGAGTCTTTCTCGGAAAAGCCTATGAAACCTACGGGATGTTTAGAGGAAGAAGCTTCGTTCAGGCTTCTCTCTCTAAGGGAGGTGGCTCGCTTGGCTTCTCTATTCTAGTTACTAGAATCCCAACGGCAGTTGGTAGTGTTTAATGTTTACTCGAGGTCACCTGGCATGGTCATCTTTTTGGATCTTATAAAATAGAAGGAGTACTTGTCAATGACTGGGCTCACTCTCTGAAACATTCTCTGACCTCTTTATTAAGTAATCAAGCACAAACTTTCCTGACGAGAGAATGGTTCTCTTGTTAATCCCAGTTCCTCTTACTTGGGAACTCTCACCTCCCTCTTGTCATCCATGGTCTTCTGCAAGCAGAAGCTGCAAGTTATATTTTCCCTGATTTCAGTTGTTTAGAGTTCATATTTTTAAGAACAATGTCAGTGTTTATGTAACTTTGGCTATTTTTGTACCTACTTGCTAGAGCTCAGATCTGTATGTTCTGGAACTTTAAGATGTGATTCTTTGCCAGTGACTGACTGCAGCTGCCTGCTAATATTCTAGAATGGCTTCTTCTCTCAGTGACAGCTGCAGTAGGTAGGGTTTTGTACTCTATCCTGAATTGGAGTGAATAGAAAACAATGTCTCTTGTTAGTAAAACACAGTTTCTGGTCTAATAGGACATCAAACAATACTTTCCTTGGCCCTGTTCCTTTAATTCAGGCCGAATTATTCACGTACCAAGTGTCTATGTCCTAATTAATGAAGGAGCTTTGTACCTCTTTTCTTGCTTATGATTGAGGCCTCTGACCTATTCATTTAATTTTCATCTTTGTGCCTTATCGTCCTGTTTCTAATTTTACTAGCTCTTCATCCTTTAGCTTCATGTCTCTCTCTTTGGACCTGATGACATATTTGGTTTCTCTGGCTTTCAATTATGGCCTTCTTTCTTGGGCAACATCTACCGCTTATCTCTGTATGTTTTTGCTACTCCAGATAACTAGAGCATGTCACAGTCACCCTAAGAACTCTTAAACATGAGCTATTTTAACAAGTAGTATAGCCTTCTTTCCCACCTGGAAAATTAATCAAAATTTTTCCCGCATTAATTTCTGGCAGCATTTGCCGAAGTGTGTGTTTGTTTTTTGTTTATTTGCTTGTTTTGACTATTAGAACTACATGAGATAATCCACAGACAAATAATTAATTCTAAAATATGGTATGGAAACCAGTTGAATTCTATTTTCTCTCAGCAATTCAAAATGCACATTATTGAAATAAAGGTCCTATGAATTCTTGGAGGAAAAATGTAGTATATTTGACCACAGACTTTTCCAAATTTATTTGACTGTGAATCCTATTTTCAAGGACTCACAATAATGTTCCCAGATAATTAGTCTTCCAACTATCATGCTTTAGGAAATGTTATTGCATGGTAACTTCCTTTGTTATACTATTATATGTATTAAAGGCCCCTTTTATGTGCAAAAGCCTGGCGATTTGTATTTAAACTATTCCATCCCTGTTTATGTGTTAGCTATATTCTTCAAGAATCTAGAACGTAAGCAAAAAATATTTACACAGGGAAACCAAAGGGAAAGTTAAAATGATCAAATAGCTATAAAATATGAAGAGGTTTGCGCATCTCAGGATCTCACCTTCGCGGCGTAACACATTATTTTCAAACCAACTCCAAACCCCTACTCTTCAAAATTAACATTCATACCTGCCGTAGGAGAGAAGGTGATCATCTTATTTCCATTTTCCTCCCTGGTAACAAAATAAATATTCCAGACCTAAGATTGTACAACAGTATTGTTCAGGAGAAGAATATAGTTTATGGGACCTGATAGAATCGAAGCCTTTCTGTGACTCCTATAAGTATGGAAGTGTAGGAGGAAAGTGTCCAGGAGAAGTGGAGTAATACCAGAGAAAAGGTATTATTTTTTCTTACAAAAACAGTTCTTGATGAACAAATAAATGAGCAAATAAATGTGTCTTTTAAAAATATTTATTGTTGATCCTATTACAGATGTCCCCATCCCACTCTCCCCCCACCCCGCCACCTGCTTCCACCCTGTGGCCATCACCACACTGTTGTCTGTGCCTCTGGGTTATACATATATGCTCTTTGGCTAATCCCTTCGCCGTCTTTCAAGCATTTTGATGCTGTTGGAAGTCAGTTTTCTAACTGAGGAAGAGGAACAAAAAGGTAGCATGGGGAAAGGCAATGACAAACCCTATGGGGGTGAATGGAAATTGAAGGTGCTAATGTGAACTCATAATTTCTAAAATGTGGATATGCATGGAAACATACACATGTATATGTATCTGTATTTGTATGTGTTTATGTTTATGTGTTGGTTGGTGTATGCATATGTCTATATACGTGACATGCATGTGTTTTTAAGCTCCTCCGAAAGCACCAAGAAACCAAAACACTGTAGTTGGACACACCTAGCATATAGATTTTGGTCTCTAATCCTATTCTCCACTAAAAGAACTCCAACTCATTAGAGAATTGGTGATTTGAGGCCTTGGCCAGGGTAGGTAAAAGGTGAGCCTAGAACATCTTATTATTCCAGAAAGTAAGGAAGAGATCAAAAAACAAACAAACAAAAAAAACTAAAAGGCATACTAAAAGGACAGAGAACTAAATGCATAGTCTCCTTCTGGAAAAATCAGGGGCATTTTGATGATTAACATTATTTAGTACTGTAACCATTAAAAAATAGAAAGTCCTGAGTCTACACCAGTAATCAAATAGATAAATAAATTAAAAAGTTGTAAGGAAAGGAGGGACCCTACTTATAAGTAGGTTGCTGAAAGCCAACTGGTAAATGTGGCAGGTGTGTCTAAGTTGGAAAATTAGCATTTAGTAAACGTTAATGACTGCTAAATTTTGACAAGGAGCTGGGTATTTGCATAATCTTAAATCATTTCTCCATAAATTGCTCATGTGTTTTAAGAGAAAAATAATAATTATATAATGGAGTAATTAGGTGATAATAACAGCAATGAGAGGCAGAATGCATTGTGCATTTTCAGATATGATATACTGAGAATACGTAATTTAAATCTAGTCATGAGAAAACATCAGACAAACCCAAAGTTTCCGAATGGTCACCTCACCGAACTTGGTAGAAGAGTCTGTTTTTTCCTTTCAGCACTCTCCTTTATTCTTCAGATGCCACCACCAATAGATTATACCTGTGCTCATGAAACATTCCTGACACTTGTTCCCCAAATATCCACAGATGTAGCACAGCAATGGGCACACTTTGCTGGTTGCTGCCTCAGGAAAGACTGAACTGTAAGACCTAACACTTTTGACTAAGGAGCTGCCTCCCCTCTCTGAGCATAGAATCCTGTGCACATGCTGTGCTGGAAAGAAATATTCTCTAAGAAGCTTCACAAACATTAATAGATCTCTGAGCCTTTACCTTTGGCTGAGTCTATTTATGCATCCCCATGTTATTGCCTGCTCTGAACTAAACAGAAAGAAGCAGAGATGTGCAGTGTTCAGACAACACCTCTTTTAAATATTGGAGATGAAATTAGGAGCCGTAATCCTAGAACGTTCCACCTGGAAGTAACTTACTGTACCAATTCAGGGAGATACACTCAGACCCCTTCTGGAAAATCTCAGAGGCAATTGTGTGGAAACACCATCATCCAGGGGCAGCGAGAGGTTGTAAATTCCCTGTGGGAAGTTGTAGTTGGGTTTTTGAGTTTGAAAGACGGGAACAAGGTCCTGTAACTAGGAAATTATGAATGAAAATGTCTGAAGTTGTGGCAAATCAGTATGGTGAGGCCCCTGAGTCCCAGAACTTATTGGTATAGGAAGCAGTTTTTGAGCAAGGTGGAAAGGAATAAGTTAAAGAAGAAAGGTTGCTAGAGTCACTAAAATTTGTCAGATAGCTTCAAACTTATAAAGTTTATTTCTTAACTGTATCTTGGGAAGTGTCATTCATCCATAGACTCAGCAGAAGACTTGCGCTGCAGACACCGTATTGGATATGTACAAAGATGAAGAAAGCAGAGTCCTTTTCCTGAAGTTGTTCTCAGTGGGGCAACCCACAAACAATCACAGAGCACTGTGCTAAGGTCAATGATAGGGATTTGCACATGGGGGTGTCAAGGAGGGCCAAATAGCCTAGTTAAGAAGTCCTGGAGAAGCATCATGGAGGAGGAAGCCCATCAGCTAGATGTTAAAGAATGTATGACTTCACCAAAACATGCTGAAACTAGGCAACAACATGAGCACGGACCAGAGGTGGGAAGCAGCATAATAATGAAAAGAACCATGAAAAGCACTGGCGGTGATGCTCAAGGCTGGTAGGAGAAGTTGCAGATAATTGGCCGGAACTGGGAACAGAGACCACTGCATGGAAATCTTTATAGATCACAGTAAGGAACCTTCCTACGGTCATGCTGTAGAAAGAAGTGTGGATTTAGAAGGGGGCATTAAACTGGGCACAGACATTTTAGGAGGCTAGAACTGGAGACAGAAATATTGTTACAGGAATCCCACAGCAAGGTAAGCAGAATCTAAACAACATACGTAGGAGTAGGGAAGGAGGAGAAGGCAGATATGAACATAAGATATTACTAATTAATCAGTGCAGGGGAGGAGGACACACTGATAAGGGAAAAGTAGATCCCAAGCCAATTCTGCCTTTCTTTGTTGTGTAAATTAGGGAATGTTACCCTTTCACTCTAAAATGGGTATAGAAAAGCCTAGACATCTTTCCTAAAAGAGGCCAAGATTTTTTCCTGCCTCAGGGCCTTTGCACATTCTATTCCCTCTACTTGACATAAGAAATTATATGTTTTTCATCTGCTACTGACTTTTATTTGCCCTTCAGGTTCTAGGTTAAGAGGCCACCTCATTGGAGTGGCTTTCCATGACCACACTAGAGAGGCGAGTCTCCCTTCCTTTTTACTAGTCTCTTTCCTTCCACACTGCCCATAGCCTTCAAAACAGGACACATCATTTCTAATTATACTATTATTTGTGCATTTCTTGGCAACAACCATTTTTTTGTTTATTTTCTAAAGTATTCCTTGCACAGTAGTCATTCAACTAAGTATGTTTTAATAAAACTGTCACCTAAGCGGTATGTTGAACTCTGTTGCCCAGAACAGCTGGGTAATAACCCTAGGTAGCTCATAGCAGATGTAGCCTTGGGATTCCCACTGATGCTAAGATAAGACAACACATGTTATGATTGAGTTGTGTTCCCACAGAAAGATATATTTAAGTCTTCATCCCCAGTACCTCAGACTGTGACCTCATTAGAAAATAGGATTTTTACCAAAGTATCCAAATTAAAATGACATCATTAATTTGGGCTTTTATTCAGTATGACCGATACTCCTCTAAGAAGGGGAGAGGGTCAGACACAAAGACAGACTTGAAGGAAAGACAGTGCAAAGTGAAATAGAGAAGACAGACATCTCTGCAAGCCAAGGAATACCTGAGGCAACCGGAAGCTAGGAGAGAGCCCTGGTACCTTCCTTCTCTAGTGACTTCAGGAGCGAGGCCCTGTTGATTTTGTTCTTCCCTTCACAACTATGAGGCAATAAATTTTCTAAGCACCCCAGTGTGTGGCTCTCTGTTAGAGCGACACTAGGAGACTAATGGAGCAGGCTTCCAAGGGCGCTCGGGGTCCTGGGATTATAAATAAACCTGTGATATTCAGCTCTAGGGATCTAGAGGTTAATTTGACTCCATTTTTTACCCACAAGCTGAGGCCTGGAGATTTTTTAAAAATCTAAACCTTGCTTGTACCTCAATCCCACAGAGTTTGTATTCAGAACAATGGATGCTGAGGTGTGTGCAGCCTTTGGTAAAATGTCATCAATTAAGTGTTGATCCTTGAAAATCTGGGCCAAAAGAATTAGTGTGTCACTTTTCAGACCAAGAGCACTGAAATTATATGGAGCAGCATAGAATAATTTTGCTAAGAATAGTGACTGCTTTTATACTAAATATAGGTGAAAGAATAGCTACTGAGAAACTTTAATTAAGTGCAGCCTAACTTCTTCAAGATTTAAATACCTAAATCACACTTCCTGCTCCAAAAAAAAAAACCTAATCAACGATTCTCATCATTTTGTTTTTCAACTTGCCTCTATTTCTTCTTTCATGCTAATATTTAGCCTTTTACCTGGTACGCCTACAGCATATTAAATACACTCAGAGTCCAATTATGTACTAAAAGATACTTGTTAACCACTTCCACTCTAGTTCCTTCACACCTTCTTCCAAATGGCTATGGAGCTAGTTCTAAATTTACTTTTAATATTTTGTAAAATGTAGAAAATTTCTTGTAAAATTTAAATTGTCAGTACAGTTTCAAATCTGTAAATAATTTTTACAATACAATATCTGGAAACCCAGTTTATAACTTCCTGCCAACATCTAGCTTCTAGACACACTGTCAGCTCTATGAAAAAACAAACAAATGAGAAAGGAATAAATTTAATAAACAAAATAGAATTATTTTTAGCTATATTTATGGATATATTGAGTATCTACATACTTACCATATAATTCGAGGGAGGAAGCTTTTTAAAAATCATTATGAGCTATGTATACTCTAGCTCCAGAAGTCTATGAAACCTCTTATACCTAATAAATTGACATAAGGGACAACCCATGTTCTGACACTGGCTTAGCATGTGCTCTGTCCTCTAGCAGTGCTTCATACTTGGTCAAAGCAATCTGATTTAATCATACCGTATCTTTTAAAAGTGCAACTATTAACATCATTTATTGAGTGCTTATTATGGGCCATACATTTCTCTACCACATTTATGTGGATTAATCTCATTATATTTGTCCAAAGTCTTCCATAAAATATGGACAATTAACTCTATTTTACCTATGAGAAAACTGAGGCACAGAGAGACTAAGAAACTTCCTGTTGGCCATACGATTTGTAGGTGATGGAGTGGGAAGTTCTAAGTCCCAAAGACATTTGTGAATTCAAACACTGTTTTAAAACTGTGTTTCCAGGGGAAAAGGTAAAGATGGGAGGCAGTAATGTCATACTCACATTAATAATGATATCTTTCCTACAAAAAATATAATAAAATTATTTGTAGAGTTCTATGAGAACATGTAACCTAAGGTTCCTAAGGAAAAAAATATATATGCTTCTGAATTATATCAAGTTTTGTCTCGATACAGTTCCTTTCCTATTAACATAGTCACTATCATTAGCATACACTTTTTTACACATTTTTTATTCTTGTGTTAAGAACACATAATATGAGATTTTCCCTCTTAACAGACCTCTAGAACTCTCTCATCTTACATGACTGAAACTTTATGCATTTTGAACAGCAACTCCTCATTCCCCTGTAGCTCCTAGCAAAAAAAATTCTAATGTCTGCTTCAGTGAATTTGACACCTTTAAATAGCTCTTATAAATAGAATCATGTGGTATTTCTGTGACTGACTTATTTCACTTAGCACAATGTCCTCAAGGACCATCCATGTGAAGTCATATGACAGTATGTCTTTCCTTTTTGCATCTGAATAGTATTTCATTATATGTGCATACATTTTCTTTATCCATTCATCCATTGTTGGACAATGCTTCAGGGAACATGGGACTGCAGATACCTTTTTGAGACCCTGATTTCAATTCTTTGGGATGAATACTCAGAAGTGGAATCGTTGGAGCATACGTTAGTTCTCTTTTTAATTTTCGTGAAGAATCTCCACACTATTCTCCACAGCAGCCACACCATTTCACATTCCCCGCAAGAATACAGAGTTGTAGTTTGTTCGCATCTTTGCCAACATCTGTCATTCTCATTTTGTTTGATAATGACCATCCTATTAGATGTAATATTTCATTGTGATTTTGATTTGTCTTTCCCTGATTAGTAATCCTGAGCATATTTTCATTACCCGTTAGTCATTTATACATCCTCACTAGAGAAAAGTCTATTCAAATTTTTTGTCTTTTTTAAAAATCAGGATGTTTGTTTTTTGCTATTGAGTTGTAGGAGTTCCTTTCATACTCTGGATATTAACCTCTTATCAGATATATGGTTTGTAAACATTTTCTCACAGTCCTGTTTGCCTTTCACTTTGCTGCTTTACTCTTATTGCTTTGCTGTGCTTATGTTTTCGTTTGTTTTTTAGTTTGACACTTTTTTTTTTAGTGGGACACTTGTTTATTTTTGCTTTGATTACTTCTGCTTTTGGTGTCATATCCATGGAATCATTGCCAAGATCAATGTCAAGAAGCTTTTCTCTTATGTTTTCTTCTAAGAGGTTTATAGATTTATGTCTTGTTAAAAGTCTGATCCATTTTGAGTTGATTTTTGTAATGTGGTTCAGTGAGTCCAATATCATTAATTTGCATATGGATTTTCAGTATTCCCAGCCATTTGCTAAAGAGACTATTTTTTTTCCATTGTGTATTCTTGGCACCCTTGTATTAAACATACTACTTGGCATGCTTAAGTAGAAGTGTGGACTTATTTCGGGGCTCTCTACACAGTTCCATTGCTTTCTGTCTCTCTTTCTACTAGTAGTATATTATTTTGATTACTGTAGCTTTGTAATGTGTTTTAAAATCAGAAATGTGAGGCATCCATCTTTGTTCTTTCTCAAAGTTTTTTCTTTTTTTTTTTGGTTATTTGGAATTCTTTGTGATTCTGTATAAATGATGATTTTTAAAAAAGTTTCTGTAAAAATTGTATTGGGGCTTTTATAGGGATTGCATTGAATCTATATCTCTTTGGGCAGTATGAACATTCTAATAATATTAAGTCTTCCAAACCATAAACACAGGATATATTTCCATTTATCTGTGTCTTCTTTAATTTCTTTCAACAATATTTTGGAGTTCTCAGTGTACAAGTCTTTGCCTTCTTAGTTAAGTGTATTCTTACATATTTCATTCTTTTTAATGTTATTATAAATGAGGTGGGTTTTTCAATTTAATTTGTTTCATTTTGGATTGTTCATTGTTACTGTGTAAAAATGCAAGAAATTTTTGCATCTTGATTTTTTTATCCTGCAACTTTACTGAACTTGTTTATAGTTCTAACAGTTGTGTGTGTGCATGTGTGTGTAATCTTTAGAGTTTTCTACATATAAAATAGTATCATCTACAATATTACTTCTTTCTGATTTGAATGCCTTTATTTTCCTATCTTGTTCTGACTGAGACTTCTAGTACTTTGTTAAATAAAAGTGGTGAGAGAGAGCATCCTTGTCTCCTTTCTAATCTTGGAGGAAAATACTTCATTTTTTTCACCATTGAGTATGATTTTAGCTGTAGGCTTTTTCATATGGTTGATCTTTATTATGTTGATGTACTTACTGCTCTATTCCTAATTTTTTGAGTTTTTTTATCATGAAAGTTTTTTTTTAATCATGAGTGTTTTCAAATTCTTTTTCTGCGTATATTGAGATGATTATGTGATTTTTATACTTTGTATTATTGATGTAGTGTATCACATTGATTTGTTTTCATATGTTGAAATGTCTTTGCATTCCAGGCATACACCCATTTGGTCATGGTGCATAATCCTTTTAATGTGGTATTGAATTCAGTTTGTTAGTATTTTGTTGAGGATTTCTGCCTTTATATTCAATAACATTATTGGCCTATAGTTTTTTTTTTCTTGTAATGTTCAGAATGTGAGAGGTAATTTTTTGTTATTTATGAGCTACCCAGTCCATGATATTTTGTTACAGAAGCCCAAATGAACTAAGACCCTCCTCCAGAAAGTAGATGAAAAGGGTGTACTTCTCTTTTTTTTATGAAGCTGGTATCACCCCAATACCTAAACAACAACGAAAATAAAAATACAGGCCTATATCTGTAATGATCATAGAGACAAAAATCCTTGACAAAATATTAGCAAATAAAATTCAGCAACATATGAAACAATTATGCACCATCACCAAGTGGGGTTTATTCCAGGGATGTGAGGTTAAATATTGGTTCAGTTTAAAAATTATTCAATGTCATCCACTATATTAACAAATTAAAGAGCAAATATGACATGATCATATGAATTGATGTGGGAAAAGCATTTGACAAAATTCAACATCCATTTATGACAAAAACTCTCTGAAAAAATATTAGAAATAGATGAGAACTTATTTAACTGGATAAAATGCATCTATAAACACCCTACTGCTGACCTTATACTGCTTAATAGTGAAAGACTGAATGATTTCCCCATAAGATCAGGAACGACGTAGGCAGGAATGTTTGCTCTCACCATTTTTATTAAGCAAAACATACTCCAGATTTATATGTTAAAATATGCAAGATTCTGGTGAAAGAAATGAAAGATCTAAATAAACAAAGAGACATAATGTGCTCATGAATTATAAGAATCAACATTAGTAAAGATGTGAATTTCCCCCAAATTGATACATAGGTTTAATATACCTAACCTAGTGTGTCTAAGAGTAAGAAGCTGGTGAGCTGCTGAGGCAGGCATGGACTTTGAAGGAACAAAATTTTGTTAAGATCATTTTAGTGTGAGTATGAAGCTCCGCTTTGCAAGACCAGAAATTTTAATTCTAGGTACAGTAAAGGACTGCTCTTTTTTACAATGGCTAGAGAGTGGGAAGCCTTTTGGGACTGCTCTACAGGTCACATGACATTAATAATCAAGATGGCATGTTGTCAAGAAACCTGATCTGCAGGCTTATTTTGTTTGGCTAGCAATGTTGTTGTTGTTGTTAATAAGAATTACAGCGCTTTCCATGGAGACCTGTACTTTCTTATTCACCACTGTCCCTACTACCCTCTACTGCCTGACACTTGGCCCTGCCTGTTCTCTCGGGGACATACTAAAACTTGTGACTCTTCACTTATAATATTGTTGCAAAAAAACCCCAATCAATTCCAAGTTCAAATAAATGGCCTTAGAAACAAACTTTTATAGCCCATAAGTTGATTACAAAGGGCTTTTTTAAGACATGCCAATAACCCACACAGGAAACTGGGTATTTAGATCCAGGAGAAAGGTTTCAGGATTTGGTGCACTAGCTAACTAGGGTTTCTCTTTTCTAAGGCGCGTGGAAACCCAAAATAGGCTCAGTAAGCTTTCTTAGAGAATCTGAGCCATTATTCTAAGAAAGAATATTGAGTTATAAAAGGAATTTATGAATTTTAAAAAATGTTTACTTTTTTCATGGAAAACCTTCGAAACGTTTTTGCCTCTCCAGTGACCGGGAGACTCAGACTCCTACTAAGAGCACTCCTTCTGTGGTCACATCGACGGCTGCGATAGTTCGGTAAGCAGCTCAGGGGACTTCGATTTTGTCTTTCTTTTATTTTTTAATTATTTTATTGGGGTGGCATAAGTTAAAATCATATAGTTTTCACCATATGATTCCATAATGCATCATCTGTATATTGCATTTGTTCTCACCACCCCAAGTCAAGTCTCCTTCTGTCACCATATATTTGACCCCTTTTACCTCTTTCTCCCCCCCCCCGACCTCTTTCCCTCTGCTAACCAACCACCAGGCTGTTGTCTATGAGTTCTTGCTTGTTTGCTTTGTTTGTTCATTTTTTGCTCTCAGTTTTACATCGTACATATGAGTGAAATCACATGGTTCCTATTTGACTTATTTCGCTTAGAATGATATTTTAAAGATCCATTAACATTGTCACAAGTGACAGCATTTCATCTTTCCTTATGGCTCAGCAGTACTTCACTGAGTACACGTATATGTACCACGTCTTCTTTACCCAGCCATCTATCGAAGGGCACTTTGGCTATTTCAATGTCTGGGCCGCCGTGAACAATGTTGCAATGAACATAGGGAACATATATCTTTACGAATAAATGTTTTCAAAGTTGTGGGGAAGGTCCTCAAAAGAGAGATTACTGGGTCATATGGTAACTCTATTCTTAATTTTTTGAGGAACGTAGTGTTTTTCATAGTGACTATACCCATTTACAATCCAACCAGTAGTGTACAGGGGTTCCTTCTTCTCCACAACCTCTCCGATACTTGTATTACTTGTTTCTTGATAATAGCCATTCTAACAGGTGTGAGAGCGGTGTCTCACTGTGGTTTCCATTTGCATTTCTCTCATAGCCAGTGAAGCGGAGCATCGTTTCATATATCTGTTGGCCAGTATTACATCTTCTTGGGAAATGTGTCTGTTCAGGCCCTCTGTTCATTTTTTAATTGAATATTTTGTTGTTGTTGAGTTATATCAGTTTTTTATATATTTTGGATACTAACCCCTTACTGAAGATGTTGTTTGCAAATATCTGCTCCCATTTGGTTGGCTGCCTTTTAAAAAAAATGATGGTTTCTTTTGTTGTGCAGAGCTTTCTAGGTTGATACAGTTCTACTCATTTATTTTTTCTTTTACTTCCCTTGCCTTTGAGGTCAAATTTATAAAATCTTCTATAAGACCAAGGTCCATAAGTTTGGTAACTATGTTTTCTTTTATGTATTTTATTGCTTAAGGTCTTTGATCCATTTTGAGATAATTTTTGTGTATGGTGACAAAGAGGAGTCTAGTTTGATTCATTTTCATGTGGCCTTCCAATATTGAAGATAATGCATTTTAAAAGTGCTTACCATGTCTTGGCCTGGAAGCTCAGTTGGTTGGAACCTCATCCCATATACCAAAAATGTGGCAGGTTCAACCTCTGTTCAGGGCACTACCTGGGTTGCAGGTTCTA
Organism: Mormoops blainvillei; assembly: GCA_004026545.1. Lineage (NCBI taxonomy): Eukaryota > Metazoa > Chordata > Mammalia > Chiroptera > Mormoopidae > Mormoops > Mormoops blainvillei. The sequence goes on along the minus strand of PVJD01000889.1, from coordinate 102,157 downwards.
TCCCTGGTTGGGGCAAGCACTGGAGGCAACCAATCAATGTTCCTCCCCCATATCGATGTCTCTGTCTCTGTCTCTCTTTATCTACTCCCCATCCCCCTGCTCTCTCTCTAAAGTCAGTAAATATATCCTCAGATGAGGTATAAATAAATAAATAGATAGATAGATAGTTAGATATGCTTAACATATAAAGGTGTGCACTGCAGTATTTCTACCTTCAGAGTGGGTCACTTTCTGACTCTATCCTCAAATTAGGGAGTAGGAAGGACACTATGAGAGACTTACTGGTGTTTCCTCAGCACTAATTACAGAACACATGTTTAAATACAAACCTCTCAGAAAGGTAATTATTTTCTATAATATTTTTGGTATAACCGAGCACTATATTTTATACCATAAATTATAGCTTTAAAATGTTTTTGTCTGCATTCCAAGTTACCATTTATATTTCTATGGGAAAATGCATTCCAGATTTTAAATAATCAACTGGGAAAAAGAAATTTTGTATCACAGCCTACTCATGAATCAGGACTGCAAATAGTGCTTAACTTTCACCTTCTTATATCCTAAGATTTTCAATTTCTCCGGAGTAAGGTCCTCACGGTGATTAGTAAGGTGTTTTGGTCATAGTAAGTTCTCAATAAATATTTCTGGTTCACTTTGATGTTTTGATTAAGAATGAAAGGAAATCAACCATGGCAGGCAGATTAAGTATACAAATGACCCTAATTTGTCCCCTCCCTCTGTCTACACATCTTATAACATGACTTTGCAATTCCTCTTTCAAGGACTAGAGTCTTTTCCCCTAACCACAGAATCTGGGCTCGCCTTATGATTTGCTTTGACCAATAAGAATGTGGCTAAGTGAGGATATGCCAGTTCTCAGTCTAGACTTTAAGAGGTCTTTCCTGCTTCCACACTTTCTGAGAACTCTGCCATCACCATTTAAATAAGCCTGGACTAGCCTTCTAGAGAACAGACCATGTAAGGAAAGTCCAGCTCTCACAGCCTAGCTCATCTCAGACTAATTTATGGCCAGCTGACCTCCATATATGTGAAAGAGCCCAGCCTAGAGCTGCCTGCTCAATTGGCAGCTGACAACAGATACATGGGTAAGCTTGGCTAAGGCCAGAATAACTGCTCACCTGATCCTTAGACTCAAGAGCTGTAATAAGTGCTTGTTTGAAGCCACTGAGTTTGGAGTTGGCTTGTAGCACAGTGATAAATAACTGGTATGTCCACTAGATTAGGTTCTGAGCGATGAACAGGAGCTAATCCAGGAAGTACAACAGTATGTTTTCAACGGTGATCACAAAGGAAATGAGTTGAATATTACAGAGAGAAAGAAAAAAAGTCCCTGGATTACTCAGTTTTAGAAAAAAGTAACAGAAACTACAATAAAACGTTAGGTATTAATTTTGGAAAAAAATAAAAAATATATATATATTTTCAAGTGCCTATAGAAAGCCTGATGACCTCTAAAAATATCAAATACCTGTAAATGAGAAGGCCGGGAGGCCAGGAAATATGTGTTGACATGTATCTCAGGCTCAGACATTCAAACACAATGCTGCCTACTTTACTGACAGTAATATCAAAGAGGCTATTCTGGGCGAAAGCATCTTTTAAAAAGTAAAAGGACTGCCCAAGAGAAGCAATAAGGGAGCTCAGGAAACACGGGCAGTCAGAGGCAAACTCAAAAGGAAACAAATCCCCTCCAAAAAAATTTTAAAAGCGTTCTACAAGGAACAGCAATGCCCATAATAGGCAGTTCTTTAAATAAAGTAGAGAAAGGAAGGCAGCCAGAAAACAGTGAGATGGATAAAGTGCAAAAGGTCCATCAGGAAAATGAGAAAGGAGATAGCAGAGAGACAATTAATTCTTGGCTTCAGTCAGCCATGATGAAGACCTTAGGGGGTTTCCTACTCTGAATCTGCCTTTTGACTGATACAAGTCAGAGGTGAGAGAAAAAATGCCACAAGCACAAGACATGCTAGATGAATTGGCAAACTACAGGTAGATGTTTGTACATTGGCATCCTGACACCCAACCTGCTGTTTTGAAGAAACTGCAGGGTTAGAAAAGCTCGCCCCAACCAAAATTCTGAAGTATAATAGAGACTCTCCTCAAAGGCCATATGATTTTATATCTGGACAGTTGGGAGAAACAATGTAAAACAGTGGAATGACATGATATTTATACAAAATACAGTAGAATCATCTACTGAGTTTGTTTTTCATGCTGCTGTGGAAGCTGGGATAAGGGTACTGTGTCTTTCTCTGAGATGTCACAAGAGGGGAGCCAAGTTTTGAACTCTGGAATCTGAGCTTTAGGCCCAAAGGACTTAGGAATGGCTTTTTAAACTCGGAAATGAAAATGAAAGTTGAGTTCGAACCATGACCCCAACTCAAACTTCTCTTTGAGGAGAGTCTAGGCACGATTGTGTGGGTTGAACCGAGTGATTCCCAGGAGGAAGGAGATGAAATCTGATGGCAAAAGAGAAGGAAAGAGATGTGGTCTTCCTGAGGCTGGTGAAAATTCCCCAGGACTGAGAGAAGCAAGAGGGCTTGGGCCGTCTTCACCAACAGCAGAAAGGGTCTCAAGTGGGTAGAGGAGAGGGGCAGTGGCCGCAGTGTCGAGACACATGTTAGCTGTGAAGTACGGACGACAGCCCTTGTGTAGTTGAGTGCTGCAGGGATGTCCGCCCCCCCGCCGGAGGCCCCTCCCATGGCCCGGGATGGCTGTGAATGCGGCCCAACACAAAATCACAAATTTACTTTAAAACATTATGAGATTATTTTTGTTGTTTTTGTTAGTGTTTGTGTATTTAATGTGTGGCCCAAGACAACCACACTCTTCCAGTGTGGCCCAGAGAGGCCAAAAGGTTGGACACCACATTGGCAAACAGGACGTTTAGGGCAGGCAACTCCGCGTTCGCACCTTGTGACATGCTCGAGCCATGGCAAAGCCGGGCTTGGCAGAAACATGCTAATCAGAGGAGGAGCAGCACTGATGGCGACGGTCTTGGCCTGAGAGCTTGGCTCATGCCTCCATTTTTGGTTGTCTGATGATCATTAACATAGACCATCTCAATGATCTTGAGCTGGATTCAGAATTTAGATATGTGACATTTATTGTGATAAGTATTCCCAGAAAAATGCTTAATTTACTCCTACAATTTATCAAAGTGAAATCAGGGGGGAATGTATATTTTTTAAAAATAGAAATCATTCCTGCATTCCTGATCCATTGAATTATTTGACTGGGAAAATAGGCCTGAGAAAAATCAACAAATTTAATTTATTTGGCTGTTTAAAAGAGCTTTGCCAGGATTCTATGACAAAAACTGTTTAAACTTTTTCTCTCTACTTTGAATTATGAAACATTCCTATATTCTGAAAAGGTCAGAACATGAGATAACAGACACCAAAATACTGACCACCCAGATTTAACAGATGTTAATATTTTATTGAATTTGCTTCAGATCCCATTTTTTTAAATAAAGTGTTTTATGTGGAACTAAAATCTCAAGTTCATCTCTCCCTCTCTTGTTCTGAACTTGTATATAACATTGTTTTTATGTTTGACTATATGTGCATACATCCACAAAAATGTATTATTTTGTGTGTTATAAAGTTTTTACCTGACTTGTATTACTTTTATTAATTTTTTATATAGCACTCAATTATAATTTTTTATTTCTTTCATATCTGTGTATCTATTCTTTTATTCCTAATGTTTTTTTCTTTCTTATTTTCTTTCCTTTATTTAAAAATGATTATGAGACTCCTGATATTTTATCTACAAGGGGGGATAAAAAAAATCCAGAATTATGTTCTGGAGGGTGGACCCCTTGTAGTACAGGCTTCTCCCACTATGTGTGTGTTCTAATAGCCCTTCTGTAGCAGTGTACCAGCTGGCATTGGTGTGAGAGGCTGTGTTCGGTTTCAGTGAATTTTTTTGGAAGACTCAATGCGTTTGCCTATTTCATGATGGGTGATTTATGGGCACATCTGCCCACACCACACTGAGTGTACAGCAGTTTTTGACCAAAAACACCATGACCCCCATACCCCACCCTCCCTATTCACCCCGTCTCTCCCCAAGTTACTTTTTTTGTTTCCATGGATGAAAAAAGTCCTCAAAAGGAAACATTTTGCTAATGTGGAACAGGTGAAACAAGAAGTGGCCAAAGCACTAAAAGACATCAAAATCAATGAGTTCAAAAACTGTTTCGAGCAGTGAAAAAAAATCTCAATAGGTGTATTCATCAAGTGGAGAGTACTTTGAAGGTGACTGAAATTTAAATGTGAGAATAAATACACAATTTTTTATAAATAAATTTTTGGGGTTTAGGGTCCCATTTAGTATTCCACAGGTCTCTTCAAATAGCTTCTTGTTTATTTAACAAATTTACTTGTTTTATATTTACTGTTTTTTCCTTAACTAATACACCTGTTCTTACTTTTTCCTTATCACATTTTGATTTCTATACCTATAGATTTTTTTTTTAAATCCCCACCGAAGGGTATGTTTATTGATTTGAGAGAGAGAGAGAGAGAGAGACAGAGGGATCAATGTGAGAGAGAAACATCAATAGGTTGCCTCCCATACACTCTGACCAGAAATCAAACCTGCAAACCTAGGTGCGTGCCCTCATCGGGGATCAAACCCACTGGCTTTGGTGCATAGGGCACCACTGCAACCAACTTAGGCACCCGGCCATGGCAGTACTTAAATTTTTTTGTTGACTTATATTCTGTGCTCTTAGCTCCCTGGGTTATGTGTGATATCCCTTTATCCCTAAATGCATAACTGCTATTTAAACAAATGAAGAACAACAAAATATAATAAATAAATAATAGCTAATAAACATATATGCTAGGTTATAACATATTTGGTTGAAACTGTTTTTTTTCTACAATTAACAGATTCTAAATGTGATTATCTTAGGGTTATTTCAAATAAAATACCTAGAAAGTGTTTCTCAACAGGAACAATACCAACACTTTGGGCTCTGTGATTTTTGTTATGAGCGGTAACTCTGTGTTGCTGAATGTTTTGCAGCATCCTTGGCTTCTACCTATTAGATGCCAACACTACCCCCTGCTTTAGTTGTGACAACCAAAATGTCTCCAGACATTGCCAAATGTCCCCTGGGGGACAAAATTGCCCCAACTGAAGACCACTGGTCTGGCTAACATACATAGTTAATATACATTGCATTTTGTACATCACCTTGCCAATTCTATCGTGTAATGCCCCAAATCTTGGAAGTGACCGTCTTCTCTAGGCCAGATCAACATTTAATTTTTCCAGTTTAAAACTGACGGCGATATTGAAGTCCTCCTAGAAAGCCAATGCCTAGTCAAATGGGGTTTTCCTACTGCCCTTTGGTTTTCTACTTAAAACAACATTACGCAACGTGACAACACCGAGATCATATGGCATGGGCTTTAGCACGCAGTTTAGGAAGTGAAGTATTTTTCACGTGTGTGAGCTTATGAAGACATGCCCTATTTCGAGAGGTAGTAATGTAAGTTTCCCAGTAGCTAGGTTCTGCTCCACCTGGGGGAGGTGACCTGTATCTGGGTATTCTATCTTGTCATTTGCCATGTTGCTCTCATTTCACACATCCATTTCTTCATTTGAGGGATTTTAATAGATAGATTCCATGGCTTTTAAGGGCATCGTTATGGAAGGCTGGTAAAATTTTTAGACAAAGAGTTCTTCTAATTTTATCATCCCTGCTTTTTACCACTCAGAAAATTGCTTTTACTTAATATTAAAATGTATTTCTAGACCTGTATCTTTTTTGATTTTCCAGAAATACTTACTATTTTAAAATTGGAACTTCTTCATCATTCACATGCTACATTATATATCATTATTTCTGATACAATTTTTCCCTTTTTTTCCTGCATTCTTGGAAAACTTGAAACTTTATTTCTCTTTATCAGCTGATTTTCTGTCATGTTCACTCTGTTCTTTACACCTCCTTTGTGTCAGCAATGTTGATGATACTCTGGTATTTTGATCTCTCTTCAATATCTTAAATGATTTTTAATTATATAAGTAGTATATCAATTTATTTTTAGCTTATAAATATTTGTGAATTTTATAGATATCTTTCTGTTTTTATTTCTAATTTGATTGCATTATGTTTATGAACTCTGTTGTACAACTTCAATTATTTTAAATGTATTAACCCTTGTTTTCTGGCACAAACTATAGTTTATAGTGTTGGTAAACATTTTATGTGCACTTTAAAAGAATGGATATTCTGCTCTTGTTGAGTGGAGTGTTCTATAAATGTCTAGAGTCAAGTTGGTTGATAGATAGTATTCAAAATTTCAGTGTGTTGATTTTCCATCTGCTTGTTCTCTCAATTTTGGAGGCAGGGATATTGAAATATTTGGCTATAATTGCAGATTTGCCTGTTTTTTTCTTGCAGTCCTATCACTTTTGGCTTCATGTATTTTGAAGCTCTGTTATTAGGTGAATAAACTTTTATTATTATTGTGTCCTCTTAATGAATTATAACTTTTATCATTATGGCATTACCTTCTGTATCCCTGGTAACACTTTTTGTTCTGAAATCTGCTTTGTTTAACGTTATCATAGCTACTCCAACTTTGATTTAATGACTATTAGCATGGTATAAATTTTTCCATCCTTGTAACCTATTTTTTTCACTCTACTTTTAAATAGGCAGGTCATAATTGGGTCTTGCTTTTTATGTCCAATCTGGTAACTTCTTCCTTTAAATTGGGGTATTATTGTTTAAATTTAATGAAACTATTACTGTGTTTAGAGTTAAGTATATCATCTTGTTATTTGTTTTTTATTTGTCCCATTCATTCTTTGTTCCAGTTTCCCTCATTCTTTTTTAAATGTATGCATATTTTTGTGGTTCTGTTTTACCTTCTTTGGAGTTTATTAGCTGTCACTCTTTGTCATTTTAGTGGTTCACAATATGCATCTTTAGTTTTTTACACTACTCTTCAAGGGGTAGTGTACCGCTCCCCATGTTGTGTAAGACACTTAAGCTAGTAACTTCCATTTTTCCTCTCCTGACCTTTCTGTATTATTGTCATATATCTGGTTTTACATATCATTACATATTATAAACTCCTTATCAAATTCTTGTTTTGTTTAATGAGTTATATTTTAAAGAGATTGGAATAACAAGAGGAAGGTGTAGGTTTTCCCCTGAGGTTAACATTTCCAGTACTCTTAATTCCTCTGTGTAGACCCAAGTTTCCATGGATGTCATTCCTTGCACCTACAGGGTTCCCTTTAATATTTGATTGTAGTGTGAGTCTCCTGGTGGTCAAGCTGCGAAAAAAGCCTTTTTCTGACCTTCATTTCCAAAAGATCTTTTTGCTAAATGTGGAATTCTAGTTGACTTTTCCCCCCATTACTTAATAGATGTTTCTCCACTCTGTCAACTCCTTTATATTGTTTCTGAAAGAAAACCTGTTGTCATTCTTGTCTTTGTTCCCTGATATATAAGCTGTTTTTTTCTTTTCTTCTAATGCTAGTAAGATTCTCTTTTTACCACTGGCTTTGAACAGTGTGATATGATGTACCTTGATACACATACAATTCGTTTCTTGCACTTTGTAGATTTTCCTGGACTTATGAATTCATCACTTTTATCATATTTGGAAAACATTTTAGTTATTATTTATTCAAATGTTTTTTCTGTCACTGACTCTCCCCTCTTCAGGGGCAATATTTACAATAACATTGCTGAATAATTGATCATTTTTCACTTAATTAAAAACCAATGTTAATACAAATTAAAATTTGATATATACAACATTTTTCTCCTGGGTTATTCGTTAAATCTAATTAGTGATTCCTGAGATAATCTATATAACTTTATATATATATATAGATATCTGCATATTTCTTTTCAGTGTCACTTCATTTTCAAATATTTAATGGATACTCTTATGATCATTTCTTCCACCTGAACATTATATAAAGAATTTAAGTTCCATGATAGATCAAAAACATTTTTTTATTCATGGAAGACAATGAAGATAGTTTATATATTTATAATATTCAGTAATGACATTCAAAAGTCTGAACTTAAAGTGGAGACATGGTCACTTTATTTAGATTTTTCTATAAAGTCATTTCTCTCTCTAGCTAGCATATGCTTCTTATAACTATATATCATTCATTCACGTATATCTATATCAATGAAGATGAGAGATATATATCCCCATCTGTCTTTATAGATAGATACAGAAAAAGTACAAGATCTATCTTTATTTATAGAGATAGATACCTTAATCTACCAATATGTCTAAATAGATAGGCAGATTGATCCTGTACATTTATTAGTCTTTCCTAATTTTTTCATTCTTTATGGCTATGGTAAATAAGATTCTTTGGTCCTTTAAAATTCTACATCCAGAATGCAGAATGAGAAACTAATTAGTCTCAAAGACAGAGTTTCCAAAATCTCTCCACACATGGCCAAGCATGATAACGTAAAAAGAAGGACATCACTAAGGGACCTCAAGAGTCAAGGACTTGGTAACTATTTTAGAGAATGGAATGGAATAATTGCTAATGAATGTCCCCCCGCTGCAAAGTAGGACACCCATTCTACAGCAACTGAGTAGGGTTTCAGAGTTACTTTGGACCAGGGCATACAGAATCTCTCCCTTTCCTTTCTAAATTTAGCTGTTTATTTAAATAACCTGATTCTTTCTGCAGTTTTATGTCACAATTATGGGGGACAGCTAAGCTGACATTTTGTTTCATAGGTTTGCAGATATGGAGGAGCTACATGTAGAATTTTAGCCAAATGTAGTGATTGGATAGGTCTTGGGAATGAGGCATGTGTAATGCAGTGGTTGGATAGGACTTAAGAAGAGGGTACATATTCTCTGATGGAAAGAAAGTCAACCATACATTTGTGACCAGAATGGTTGATTGTGATAGTTGTTAGAGAAATTTTAAACAAATGTCAGTTCTCTCATTTCGAGTACAAAGTAGGATGTTTCTCCACTCAGTTGATCTCAGACCTGGCTCTGTGACTTGCTTTAGCAAATGTAATTTGAATGAAAGTGATGTACATCAGTTCTGGGTATAAGCTTTGATACAATGTTCAGTTTTTCATACTCCATTTTTCATATTTTTCAGTAAAGGAAGCAGAAGTAGAAAAAGTTTTTTTAGCCTGGGTTCCTAAGACAAAGATAAGCAAAGCCTTTAGCGGTCCTATGATAGACATGAAGTGTGAGCAAAACTGTACTTATTTGCTGTAAGCCATTAATATTTGGTGATTGTCTTCTGCCTCACACAATCTAGTGTATTTTGACTAATAAACATTTTTCCTGTGTCCTGATTTTTGTAGTTAACAATTTTCAGAAATATTTTCACTTTCTGTATCTTTATATACAGGTCTCTTTTCTATGAATGGTTCAAATTTCCCATGTCCGATAGCTTTTGTTTTTGCTTTTCTTTTTCCGGGATCTTTTTTTTTTTTTTTTGACTGAATAAAAAAATCTCTATAGATCTGCTTTTTGCCCATGAACATTGTCTATAAATTTCCCCTGGTACCTCTGTGACTGGAATGAGTCTCTCATCTTGAGGTCAGGACATGGGTCCCTTTTAAGTAAGCAACATTTTAGTGAGGATGTTCTTCTGTAATATGGTAGAAGTTTATTTTTACTGCACAACACAATTTTCTCACTATACCAATAAAATACTTATCCTTTTAAAGATCTGAAGTCCATCTGTAGTTCTTTTATTGACCAAACACAAGCAAATGAAAATCCCACACTGTACATGAAATGCTGATCCCAGGTATTGTACTGCTCTCATGCCTACTTACATGATTTATAGATTAGTTTTCTTATATATAAAATAAAGTAATTCTACCCTTGCCGGTTGGGAAGATTGAATAAAATAACAAAGGTCTATAATGTTCATGACACAATGCCCATTTCACTGGTTCAATTCATTATTATTATTTTTCTTTGAAGGTCTATTACACTCGCAGTTTCCATGATCTTGTTTGGACTCCTTTCCTATTCGTGGCAAGGCTAACCCAGATGATTCTGGAAATAAAATCATTAAAGAATAAAATCCTACGTTCAATCATTTTCAATCAGTTCTCTTGTTGCCTAATAACTATCTGAATAAAATAACTCTCAAGATACTGTTTTAGAAAAATGCCTTTACTATATGGATCCACCAGCTTTGACAAGATTCTGAGGTCCAGAATGAATAGAGCAGGTACCTGCCCCCATTGAGGATTGAGCCTTAATAAAGTTTATTCCTATCTGGGTTCATTACACATTACACAATGACGTCCAAGGAAAGGTTAAACGAGATCTTTTAGTTTTCACTGGGATAAAATTAGGCTAGGTTTGATGAGCCCGAGGAGTGTGATTGAGGGCCCTGGGCACAAACTTTATAATGTGGCTGTGCCCACAGGCTTATCTTCAGAGCATTCTCCAGGGACTCTCAAACTGACTGCCAAATTTACCACTCAGTTCCTGTGCTGTGTTTCCATGTGACTTTCTGCTTATCCTGGCTTTACTTTCAGTTGTTTTGCACTCAGCTGCTTATCTTGGGCTCCTTGCCCTCAACTTCTCCAATAATCTGATTCCCTGGCTCCCACTCACAGCCCTTCTACTGGAATACAACCTTAATTTGGCACTATCCTGAACTTGGTCACTGGTTTCATCCCTGAGAGAAAAGCCTGTTTCCCAGGCGACAGCAGCCAGAATCTTACACCAGCTAACTCACTCCTTTTTGCTGGATACTGCTAATGGCTGAGACTCACTCTGTGTCCTCCATTCTCATTCATTCTCCCTTTTCCTCTCTTTTCCTTCCTTCCTTCCTTCCTCCCTCCCTCCCTCCCTCCCTCCTTCCTTCCTTCCTTCCTCTCTCTCTGTCCCTCCGTCTTTTCCCCTCCCTCCCTTTCTTTCAAACATAATATTCATTTCCACATTCCTACTGAAATTAATCCCTTGAAACCTGTTAACCCTTAAGATAGCAGCCTTTAGCATTTGACCTACTAAAGTGCATTCTGCATTTGGATAATTCCTGTAAGGTTTTTCTTGGTAAAGTTTTGAAAAATGCCAGGTAATTCTTTTATTATTCACTTTGATATTTTGACAGTGTCATCACTCTCATCCACTTTCCCAGGCCAGCTTTGGTGCTGTCATCGTTAAGCATTGCCATTACTTTTTTTAGCTCAAGGTTTCTCAATCTTGGCACTATCGATATTGGGGGCTGGATGATTCTTTGTCGTAAGGGACTGTCCTTTGCTTTGTAGGATATTTAGCGGCATCCTTGTCTTCTACCAACTAGTTGTCAGTGACAACTCCTCTCTTCTACTTGTGACCATTGGCAATCAAAATCATCTCTGGACACTGCCAAATGTCCCCCACATGGGGGAGGGGGCAGAGCTACTTAGTTATTTTCCAGTTGAAAACCACTGTAGCTGATGAACTCCATTCAATACACCTAAAGAAAATGTTTTAGGCAGTTATAGATTGTCTGCAAGAGGACTTTTAAATTTTGAATTGGGTTTTCTCATTTTCTGGGGAATTTATGAAGCTTCCAATCATCAAATGATTACAGGATTCCCCTACATATGCCTACAAAAGGACAGGCTGATATTTTAAATGCTATTACACCTATCTGCAAGGACTCACTCCCCAAGTTAAAATCTAGTCATCAGCCAATGTAGGCTTAACAGTTTAATCCCTCCTGCTCTCCGGCTTCTCCAACGCTCTCTGCTGTATTTCTCCTTATTCTATTTGCCTATAGGAAAGTTGTTGTAGTCATGAAATAAATTCTCTCATATGTTTCTTTATAATGAAAAATAGATACTCATTGGTTTTTCAAGCAACTTCTCCGAGGGATTGATTGTACCCACATGTCAAAGTTTTATTTCAAACTTGCCTACAAGGGAGAATATATTTTGTTTTGGGTGGATTGTATAGGAAACTAAAGATGGATGGAAATTATTTTTAGTTAGGTGTAAGAAAGAAAGGTCACATGAATAGTCATTTGGCTCATTAAGAGACCAATGGTTAGCTGGGTGAGTAAAATCTAACTTCCCAGAAGAAAACTTCAGCACATCAAAATCTATTAGAAATGCTAAATACTTTCCAAAAGAGTCTGTTAATAACACAATAAAAAAAATTCTGCTTCAACATTACCTTCTAATGTTTGACAGAAATTTTTTTCTTCACACTTATCAACTTCTAAGAAATGAATGTGTGTAGGAGATAGAGGAGAAATGGGGGTAAAATGTGAATATATAGGACCAGTTCCCTTTGTTGGAAGTGTGCTTCTAGAACATACATTTCCTAAACTTCCTTCTCACCCACAGATCGACCTCTTCCCCTGCTTGAACATATTTTTTGGCCTCCACCATGTAATTCTCTACTCACCTTTTTTGGACATGTCCAATAACAGAATTTAATTTTGCTCTAGGATTACCCCTTCACCTTTTATCAAAGTGCATTTTAAACCTGAGCAGTTGATAATAAGGCTCCAGGTCCTATAGAAGGAGGAAAATCTATCTGGGACATTGACACACACAGTGCCATTTCTCATGAGGCCTTCTCACTGGTGTGGGAGTGGATTACCCATTGAGTTCACACACACACACACACACACACACACACACACACGTACTCCTCGAAGAGCAAATATCAATTCTTAGAGACCATACTATTTGTTTTGTTTTGTTTTTTAATGTTTAGCTGTGGCTATCATTGAAATTTTTTAAAATTATATTTATTGGGGTGACATTGGTTAATAAGATTATACAGGTTTCAGGTGTACATTTCTATGATACATGACCTGTATAGTACATTGTTTTTTTAAACTACCCTATTGTCAACAACGTAACTACCATGCTGATTACAATACCTCTCATTTCCAACGCCTTTCATTCAAATTTACTCAGATCTACTAGACATAAGAATTATACATATTACTTAGTGATAGACTCTTCTCATAAATATCCAAAGACTGCTAAAGCTTGGATATCATCACTGTCATGTTTTAGTTGAGTTCTTAGGCAAGGCAATGATTGTGGCATAAGGCTAAAAATCAAGTCCCAATATTATGTGCTGTCTCAATATCTAGGAGAAACCAGGACTACCTCGAGTAGCCTAACTGCAAGTTTCCCTCCCCAGTCTGCTCCCGTAGCTGAGGACCCCTGGCTAAGGAGCCCCCCTTTATCAGAAAGACCAGGTACAATTCCTGTTTATCCCCAGTAAGTAAATTTTAGTTTCTTACCAGCCTCAGAATTATTAAAGCAAGTCAATCACAGCTTCCTGTGGGAACCAGGGGCAACCCAGTCCCGTGATACTACAAAGTCTTGCTCCCATCACCTCTGCCTGTTCGTTTGTTCCAGAGCGCAACCTCTGTGTGGTCCTGCATGGTGTGTGGTATCCATGGGCTGTGGGCTTATGTGACTAATAAACTGCTGTTGATTGCATTTGTGCCGTGTCGGTGTTGTGTGTTCAGCCATCTACATAACCACAGGGCAAGAACACATCTCTCGGCAATGGTGTGAATAGTAGGCCATACAACAGTGATGACCTTTACGTTTGCATTAATGATGGTGGATGAGGAGGGTTGTTATTTTAGGAGCGTTTTAAAAGCCGAATGTAGTATATCTAGTGAAATATACAAATACTCAGTCCATAGCTCAACGGATTTTTATATTCCGTATGGTATTTCAAGTTGTTCTTCAAAAACATCTAAGCTATTTTTATGGTTACCTTTTCTCTTACAGTAAATGTTTATTTATGTCTATTGCCAAATGTATCTATTTCCTAGTTTTATATTGATTCTTTAATTCCAGTTCTTTGTTTTAGATTCAGCTGTCTTCTTCCTGAAGTGTACTCTGTATGTGGTTCTTTAATTAAGGGCCTATATTATACTACAAACTTTTTATGTATGTAAATATTAAATAGTATGAATGCATGTATGTTTCTATTTATTGCTTTATTTTTATTTAGCTATAACATATTCAATAAATTGTTCAGTTTAAGGTAATTTTAAGTCTTATATATACTTTTTATTGTTTTCTTATTAAGAAAATTAGAATACAGATTTTACAATATAATCATGTTTCATATAAAAACATGATTCTGTGTACAATATTAATAACAAAATACTGGGGTGCACAAAAGTAGGTTTACAGCTGTTCATACGGAAAAAGACATGCAGGTTATGACTATTACAATAGCTTTATTAAGTCAGAAGAATGTCACAGTGCAACTGTAATCCTACTTCTACCCACTCCTATATTATCTTAGATCAAAATGAAAATGAAAAATCTTACAGAAAAAGTAAATCTAGACATGTAAGTCCATGAAGCTCAGAGAGTCCCAAAGAAGTTGGATCCAAGGAGGAACACACCTAGACACATCATAATTAAATTACTCAAGCTTAAAGATAAGGAGAGAATCTTAAAAGCAGCAATAGAAAAGGAGAGAGTTACCTACAAAGGAGTTCCCACAAGAATATCAGCTGACTTCTCAAAAGAAGCCTTACAGGCAAGAAGGGGCTGGAAAGAAGTATTGAAAGTCATGAAAGGCAAGGGCCTACTTCCAAGATTACTCTATCCAGCAAAGCTACCATTTAGAATGGAAGGGCAGATAAAGTGCTTCCCAGACAAGGTAAAGCTAAAGGAGTCCATAATCACCAAGCCCTTATTATATGAAATGTTAAAGGGACTTATCTAAGAAAAAGAAGATATAAAAACTATGAACAGTAAAATGACAACAAACTCACAACTGTCAACAACTGAACCTAAAAAACAAAAACAAACTAAGCAAGCTACTAGAACAGAAACAGAATCACAGAAATGGAAATCACATGGAGGGTTATCAGCAGGGAGGGGGAGGGGGAGAATGGGGGAAAAGGTACAGGGATAAGAAGCATAAATGATAGGTACAAAATAGACAGGGGGAGGTTAAGAATAACATAGGAAATGTTGAAGCTGAAGAACTTACATGGAGAAGCAAAAGAACTTACATGTACAACACGCAGACATGAACTAAGGGCAGGGGGAATGCTGGAGGGAGGTGGGGGCACAGGGTGGAGGGGGGATAATGGGGAGGAAAAAAATGGGACAACTGTAATAGCAGAATTAATAAATGAGAATTTTAAAAAATAAGTGATTGAATACCTGCAACGCAGCATAGGGCCACAAAACCCTATTTATGCCAAGCTATGCCAAATCCATTCTGTTAAAATATTCAATTATGTAATGTAAGAATCTGCTGTGGTATAATAATGTTTAATAATGATTACCTCTGAACAAAGGGATTGTGGGCAACTTTTAAAAAGTTTATGTAGTCTCTGTATTATTCAGAGTTGTTATCATAAACGTGTATTACTTTTGTAGATTAAAAATGAGGAAAGATATTTTTAAAGTAAAAAAAAGTAAATCTCTACCTTTTTATATTTATGTATAGCCTAGAAAACAAAGGAAACTTTTCTTGTTTGTTTTTTTCCAACTATAGTTGACATTCAATATTATTTTATATTAATTTCAGGTGTACAGCATAGTGGTTAGGCAATTATATACTTTACAAAGTGATCCCCCCAGTAATTCTAGAACCCATCTGGAACCATACATAGTTATTACAACATTATTGGTTTATTCCCTATACTGTACTTTATATACACATGACTATTTTGTAAATACAAATCTATAATTCTTAATCCCTTCACCTTTGTCATCAGACCTCCAATCCCCACTTTCATAAACAATTCTCTGTTCTACCTATCTCTGAGACTGTTTCTGTTTTGTTTGTTTGTTTATATTGTCTTTAGATTCCACTTATAAGTGAGATCATATGGTATTTGCTTTTTTCTGTCTGACTTATTTCACTTAGTATAATGCCCTTTAGGTCCATCAATGCTGCCACAAAAGATAAGATTTCATTCTTTTTATGGCTGAGTAGTATTCCATTATTCAATGAAGGACCCCACAAAAACCCAGAATTTATTTATTAAAAATTGTTTATTTATTCTTACATGTTTAAACTCCAGTCACTTTCAAAGTACTCTGCATTTGATACAGTACACCTATTGAGACTTTTTTCCACTGCTCCAAGCAGTTTTTGAACTCATCAATTTTGATGCCTTTTAGTGTCTTTGCTGGTTTTTGTTTCACCTCTTCCACATGGCAAAACATTTCCTTTTGAGGACTTTTCTCATCCAGGGAAACAAACAAAAAAAAAAAGGTGCTCAGGACAAGATAAGGTGAAGAGGGAGAGTGGGGCATGGGGGTCTTGCTGTCTTTGGTCAAAAACTGCTGAAAACTCAGCGTGATGTGGGCAGGTGTGCTCCTAAATCACTCATCATGAAATGGGAAAATGTGCTGAAAGAGTCTTCAAAAAAAAAAAATTCACTGAAGTCAAACACAGCCTCTCACAACAGCACCAGCTGGTACACTGATACAGATGGGTTCCTAGAACACTCACATAGTGGGTAAAGCCAGTGTTACAAGAGGACCACCCTCCAGAAGATAATTCTATTTTTTTTGAGGGGGTCCCCCTTTGTATATGTACTACATCTTCTTTATCCACTCATCTATTGATGGGAACTTGGGTTGCTTCCATATCATGGCTATTGTAAATAATAATGTTGCAGTGAACATAGGGGTGCATGTACCTTTTGGAATTATTGCTTCAGATTTCTTTGGATATATACCCAGAAGTGGAATTGCTGGTCTATTTTTAATTTTTAAAGAATTTAAAATGTGTATCTACCCTTTTGTAACCACTACTGCAATTAAGATACAGAACCTTTCCATCATCCCAAGAAGCGTACTCATGCAGCTCTCTTGTTAGTACCCTCCAGAGGTCACAAGTAACCTGATTCCTATCATCATACCTTTGTTTTGCCTGTTTTAAAACTTAAGTTCAGAACATACAGATGGAATTCTATAGTAACACAGTATTGTTGATTTGTGAAAAACTTTTTTTTTTATTGTCAGTGTTGTGATTCCAATGTTTACAAATTAGGTAATATAGGTGAAGAATAGTTTTAAAATCTAGCTGGCTATCATTTGATTTATAACTGGTGTTACAAGCTTTTTTCTATAATGGATAGGTAATATTTTAGGCTTTATGGGCACAGTCTCTGTTTCATTCTCTCTCTCTCTCTCTCTCTCTCTCTCTCTCTCTCTTTCAGAGTTTAAGAAATATAAACACCACTCTCAGTCCAAAGGCTTAGGCAATAGGTTATGCCTATACTTTGCTACCCTTGCTTTAAAGTGCTATTGTTATCTGCTTTCTCTCTCTTTAATCCGATTAAAATTTGCTTTATCCTCTTTCCAAAGCAAGTTTGTGATGAGTAAAGAAAATGTATATGTGCTCACAAATTTAACTTATAAAAAAGTTTATAAGCTAATCCAGCATGGAAAAGGTCCCTACCTTCTAAAAAATTATAGTAATTTCTGATACAGTCCATGAAAATGTTGTGGTCAGAAAGCAGATAAGAATAGATGTAAATTCTTATAAATTGTTGAAATTTATTTAAAGGAATTAGGATGTTTAATAAATATATTAAATACTTAATATATAAATATATTAAAATAACATTATAGAAATGTCAGTAAACCCCTCCCCTTCTTATTTTATTTTATCAGTCTCTTTGAAAGATCCTCCATATTGCCCCAGCCTCTGGTTAAAAGGAATCTTCGCAATTTCTTTCGTAGTCATAATGGCTAGAGGGCATTTCCAAAACCTGAGCAAGAAACCTATTTAAACTAGAGCTAAGTCTGCCAAAAATGTTGGTCAGCACAGGTAGCAAGGCAATGCATTCCCGCCATAGCTATAAATTCACTGGGAAATAATTTGCTCTATCAGTACATACCATCTATCTTGCTAGGTAGGGTGATCTTATCACTCTGAGATCAGGGCCAGCGAATGTGCTAATTGTGACCTTATGTAACAACTTTAGTAACCCAGGAAAAAAATAGTTTCCTAATAAAAGATGATTCAGTCTTCCTTAGCCAGGCCAAGGGGATTTATTTTTTTTAGAATAATCTCTATCTTCAGAAAACTCCAAATCATATTTAAGAGACACATTTATGTTTAGAGTTAGTATTGCTGAATCCTTTGCAACAAGCCAGTAGAATCTGAGTACAGAAATTATCCTGTTTCCCCATATCGTTTTTATTTCTTTTTTCCTTTCCTTTCCTCTCCTCTCCCTCTCCCTCCTCCCTCTCCCATCTCCCTCTCCGCTTCTCCCATCTCCCTTCTAGCCTTCCTTCTCCTCCTCCTTCTTGTTATCCTCCTCTCTCTCCCCACCCCTCTGTCTTCTCTCTCTCTCCCCCCGCTTCCAGCTCTGTTTCACAACTTAAAGATCCTTGGGTTTGATTGCTAGTGGGAGGCTATGCCAGCCACTCTTTTGGCCAGGCCTGGATTTCCATAAACACAAAACACACGTCTTGTTCCGCACATACTGGTTCAGGATTCAGATAATCATGTGTTGAAGTGCGATGCCTGTCATTATTACCACAAGTACAAGATCCAGCCTGCCAAGGACCATTAAACTGAATATGTGACAAAGATAATATTAGAAATTCTATTGAGAGTCCTGATCAATAGCTAAATTTTAATGAACTGAACTCAAGTTATAGTTGAAGCTTAACATATGGAAATCTGCTTATAAACTTTAAGATCTACAAAACAGCCAGAAACTCCTGAACTTTAACTGAGCTCTACTCTTACACAAAAGGTTTTCTCCTGGCTGGAGCTTGTCTTTTAGTTATGATTATGCTTTTTTAAACATAAAAAACATTCCCGCATTTTATCATATTGCTTGATGTTAAGTATTTTTTCATCTCTGTTGTTTATTGGTACACAGGGAGAGAAGGAGGATGTTAGATATGAGACAAGAATAACACATCTTTAAGCTTCTTTTTGAATAACATCTTGCAACATAGCTGGTTACATAAATTTAAAACAAATACTATCCTGGAGCATTTTGTGGAGCAGATCCTGTTTGCACATTTAGAAACAAATATGTGAAAATATGTGCCAGTGTAAGCTACACGGTTTCTTTTCACATTGCACATGTTTTGTCCTTTTTATAATGTGTATGTTTTGTTTTACAGATAGAACATATGAAGATACTATTCAATAGTTGATGTTAAAAAACTTATCTTTTGCTTTTGAGATAGGTAGGTCTCCAGGTGAGAAAACAGTGAAATATTAGCTGTGGTTTTCAAAGGAACTACTTTATGCTCTAAAGGCATCAAGTTTGATAATCCATATTTAAAGGGTCACAAAAATCATAATTTAATTACCCTAAAGACATGTAACTCAGCTTTAGGAACATTAAATGCTTTTCTATCTACATCCTTCCTTTCATGTGCCAAAACACATCTGATAAAAGCAGAAGAAAGAAAAAAAGAACTACCTAAAAATAAATAAATAAAGTGCTTAAAGCCAAGAAATGGGAGGTGGGGGTGAAGAAGATTCAAAAATTACCTTTTCTACTAATGTTCAAAAGTATCATCTATATTTAATTTAAAAACAAGAACTGGCACATTTTTAGTAGATTCCCTGGAGAGCACATTCTCCCTAATACTGGATTTACAACAAGAAAAGAGAAAAGAAAAAGACTGTTCACAGATGCCCAATCAATCATTTAAATCCTGCTTGTAACAAATTCCCGGATTCTGTGCTATACCTAGAACTTGTGCTGAAGAGAAAGTGCCGTAACAGAGATGTCATAATCACTTCGTATTAATGTTTTCTGTTTCTCCGCCCAAACCCACTCTGACAACCTCAATTTGAGAAAGAAAAGTCTGATACAGTAGAGAGTTAAAGTATGCAGGCCCATGCTGAAATAATGCTTTAATGTAACTATTTCTGTAACCTCCAAATACTTTAATACAAATATGAAATAGCTATAAACACATGAACCTCATGAAAATAAGACTTATTTGCACTATGTATCCTTATGATTAATCAGCTTCATAAAGGTAGCTACACTGTTTCAGGTTTTTCTGAGAGATCCTTTAAATATAGTTTCTCATTTAATCCTCACACTACTCTAGGAGGTCGGGTATTATGATTTTCATTTTCTAAATGTGGTATAAGCTCAGGAAGTTCAAGTGACTTGTCCAAAGCCACAAACAACTGATCATTGGCAGAACTCCCACTGTTGTTGGAATTCTACAAGCAAGAAATTGAATTGAGGTTGCCTGTGGCCTCTGCTCACATGATTAGCTAGCGGAAGGTCTGAGAATACCACCCTGGCCCTGGAGTCTCTGCCCCATGCTCCTTCTAACACTTCACACCTTTGCCGTCCAACGCTTCCATTGCAGCCTGAACAGTAAACGGTCCCTACAGTGAGCTGGTGCAAAAGGTGTAATTTCTGGAGTCTTAAGTCTCAACTCATAAATCTTTTAGTAGCCCAGAAACTATTAGTTATAATCTATAATGTAGACCCTTCTTAAAGTGAATCAGAGGTGTGCTTCACCTGAATAATCTCTTATCCAGAGGCTAATCTGTAGAAATCTGTACATTCTCCCTCGATTTAATGAATAATACTGGTTTTTAAATGGAAGAAAAAGATATTTTTTCCCTCTAAACAACAACATCCTGTAGTTAAAAGTAAGCAAATAAAAGATTTGTACTGCTGCAACCTTTTTATAATATATAGCCTAATTACATCCGCAGTCAACAGGCTTAAAAGCTGGGTTCCCTCCACCCTGCCAAAACCCACCTCTGTAACACAGAACATGTACTGTATCCAGAGTACATCAACCAGGGGGAAAAACAGACATTCTTCCCATCATCCAAACAGGAAGGCTAAACCCCCTGTCCCCTATGGGAAGTCTCACACGTCAAAAACTCTTAATAAAATTATAGGCTTTTAATTGCAAATTCATACTCTGAAGGCTGACTTGCTTGAATTTCAGTTTTAGTCATACTTTGGCATTCTTTGGCTGAGTATTAATGTTATATTAAAGATTATCTCCCCATTGCCAGTGAAAGATTATATATAATACATATGTGTATATACATATGTATACATATATGTATAAAAGATTATATATTATATATAATGTTTATATAATATATACACATATAACACACACACATAACATGTATATATTACATATTATGTAGTAGATACATGATATATAATATATAAAAGATTATATATAATGTTATATTGAAGATTATATATATTTTAAAAATATATATATATATCCCCATTGCTGGTGAAATTGTTGAGACATAGTTGTACATGTTAACATCTGTTCCTCTGACACAGATTCCAGGGTCCCAAAATGCCTGTAAGAACATCTTGGTTTTGAAAAATGTCATGTAGGAAACTTCAGACAACTGGCGTAGAAACTCCGGGTTTGGTATTTAGTTTCTCTGTGAGGTTCCACTTCAAGTAATTCGTTCCAAAATTAGCAATGCTAAGCACTCACATGCAGCAGACCCCAAATTAAGAACAGACCAAGTCTTGGCCAAACAGTGGAGAAAAAGAATAGTACTAATAATTAGGGCAGATAGAAGAGCAGTGTCTTGTGAGAATGGCCAGGTCAACAATGACCTCCATCACGAGCAGTAACCATTGGGCACACAGTCACGTAAGGCCCTGGGTTTGTTTTAAGCGCTAATCTGGGAGAGGCTTACTCACTCACCTCTCTTCCTCTTCTTTTTCTTGAGTAAGCTGGACATTTTTTCTTGCACCTGCACTTTCTTATTTAAGGTTTTTAGGGTTTTTATTGGAAATGGTGAAAGTCTCTGAGACCTGTGAAAAATTTGGTGACAACCAAATTCAAGTTAATCACCATAACTGCAAAGGAACACCATTAATCTTAACTTACTTTATTATTGGACCACATGAGTTTTTACATTTAATTTATTGTTTCTTTAGGTTTGCTTTAAAATAAATCAACAAAAACCTTTTGAGTGAATTAATTCATTTGTGCCAAGTTTATAATACCCCTGGAAGGAAATAAGATCTTCCTTATATTGCATTGGTAACTTGGTAGAGATTTCCATGCAAATATAATTATACTGAATGAAGTTACAGTTTCTGTGTTAGCTCTAACTATATTTACACTCTTGTAGAAAGCCTTCATGAGTAACATAGTTTAATATCTTTCACTTCATTATCTTCATTTTCCAGGTTAAAAAACAAAAACATTAAGGTCGCAGAAGAAAGCCTTGCCAAAAACCATATAACTAAAAAATAGTAAAAGTAAAAAAACATATTATTCCTATTTTAAGTCCATTGCTTTTTCCATGTATATGGATTTAGGATATACTGTGAAAATTGATTATATTAATTCCATCATGCTTGTAGAATTTCAAACTTTTCTTATTTACTCAGTCTATGGTCAGGGCTCTGTCTCATACATACAAAAGCAATTAGTTTGAGAATAAAATTTTAAACAGAAAGTTAATCAATTTGTTGTACTTCCTTACTATTGACACTGCCTGACTTCTTAACCCTATTTTTCTACTAGCATGCAATCATTCATGAACAGAATATATTTGTTACCCTAGTAAAAGATGAAAAGACAGGACACTTACAGGAAACAATTAGATGTTAACTGCACCAATCTACTCCTTAAGTGAATGAACAAAGAGGAAAACCTTTAATATCATCAAAGTACATAGCATAGCCAACTGTGTCATCTGCATTTAAGAAAAACTAGGAAGCATGATTCAAAAAATAGAATATTTGCATATGTAATAGATGAAAGGGAAATATTTATTATCTGCTATGTCCACAGTCTTCTATTGAGCACTAACGGAACAAAATCAATTATAAAACATAATCTGGAAATCAAAAAGCTAGTGATTAATTTACAAATCTGTGTGTGTGTGCACATATGAAATATAATATATAGGAACTTCTGGTCAAGATGGTGGCACAGGAAAATACCGCTCTCCTCCTCACACAACCACATCAGAATTACAGCTAAATTATAGAACAACCATCACTCAGAACTGTCAGAAATGGAGTTGAATGGGAGTCTGCCAACTGTAGAATTAAAGAAACCACATCCATCCAGACTGGTAGGAGGGGCAGAGATATGGAATGGGCTGTCCCACATCCACATGTGGTGGATGAAAATTCAGGAGGGATACCTCTGGAGTAAGAAGTCCCAGCTGCACACCAGGCCCCCAAGCCCTGGGATCTAGTGCCAGGAAGATAAGTCCTCATAACTTCTGGCAGCAAAAACCAGCAGGGCCTGAGTGAGTGGAAGAAACTTTTGGAGTCCCAAGCAGTTCCTCTTAAAGAAACTACACATGGACTTACTCAGACTCGCTCCCTCTGACTGCTAACGCCAGGGTAGCAGCTTAAAAGACATCAGGGGTATACAGGGAGTAACTGAAGTGGCTGGCATCAAGGTGAGAACTGAGGGAAAACTTCTCCCTGAAAGAAAGGTGGGCAGAGCCACAAAGCCAGCAGGTAGGTGACATAGTGAGATTTCATCAACCTGGCTGACATGCTGCCCCGATCCTGGAAATCCCCTGAGGCTCCATCCCACCCAATTTACAGCTGTTAACAGTGGCTTTTCCATATGAATGGTTGGTCTTGGTTCATGCTTCAGAACTTCCTAAATCTTTTCAAACAATCAACAAGTGGCCTCAGAAAATCCCCAGCCTCCATTTGTCTTGCTAAGTGGCCCCAGGCATGGCACTAACAACAGCCAGCCCAGATTCACAGCTTGGCTTCGTCTGAAAATCTCCATCTCAAATTGCTCTGTATCTCAGACACAGTGACCCTAGTCAAAACACAGGTGGGGACTGACCTTGGCTTGCACCACCCTGGAAATCCCAGGGCCTGCACACCCAGTGGAGAGCTACAGACCACATCAGAGCACCACCACCCTGTTCCTGCACAGCTGAACCTCCACGGAGGGGTTGGTACTAAGTGGTAATAGACAATCCTTGCAACTGACTGGCCTGGGTAAATCCTTCTCATTGACCTGCCAACAGCAACCAAGTCTCAACTGCAAGAGAAGGGTGTACTCTGCTCACATGAAGGCCATACGTTGTGTATCCAGCTTGGCTGACAAGGGAGGCTGTGCCACTGGATCCTACAGGACACCTACTACATTAAGCCACATTACCAAGACAGGGAGTCAGAGCAGCTCTACCTAATACATAGAAACAAACACAGAAAGGCTGCCAAAATGAGGAGATAAAGAAACATGGCCCAAATGAAAGAACAGATAAAAACTCCAAAAAAAGAACTAAACAAAATAGAGATAAGCCATCTACCAGATGCAGGGATCAGAATACTGATTATAAGACTGCACAAGGAACTTAGTGAGGACCTCAACAGCATAAAAAACATCCAGTCAGAAACAAAGGATACACTAATTGAAATAAAGAACAATTTACAGAGAAACAACAAGAGAGTGAATAAAGCTGAGAACCAAAGCAATGATGTGGAACATAAAGAGGCAAAGAAACAACCAGTCAGAACAATGAGAAGAAAGAAGAATCCAAAAAAACAAGGATAGTATAAGCAGCCCCTGGAACAACTTCAAGAAGTTCAACATTTGCATCATAGGGGTGCCAGGAGAAGAAGATGAGCAAGGAATTGGAAATTTATTTGAAAAAATAATGAAAAACTTCTCTAATTTGGTAAAGGAAGTAAATGGGAAAGTCCAAGAAGTACAGAGTCCCAAACAAGATGGATGCAAAGAGGTCTACTCCAAGACACATCATAATTAAAATGCCAAAGCTCAAAGATAAAGAGAATCTTAAAAGGAGCAAGGGAAAAGAAGTTAATTACCTACAAAGGAGTGCCTATAAGACTATCAGCTGCTTTCTCAAGAGAAACTTTGCAGGCTAGATGGGACTGGCAAGAAATATTCCAAGTGGTGAAAAGCAGAGAACTATAGCCAAGATTGCTCTCCCAGCAAAGCTACCATTTAGAATCAAAGGGCAGATAAAGAGCTTCCCAGACAAGAAAAAAACTAGAGTTCATCATTAGCAAATCATTATTATATAAAATGATAAAGGGACTTATTTAAGAAAAAGGTCAAAACTATGAATAATAAAATGGCAATAAATACATATCTATCAACAACTGAATCTAAAAAACAAACTAAGCAAATAAGAAAAACAAAGACAGAATCATGGATATGGAGAGTGTTTTGATTGTTGGCAGATGGGAGGGGTGTGTATGGGAATGGGTGAAGAGGTGAGGGACTTAAGAAGTACAAACAGGTAGTTACAGAATAGCCATGGGGATGTAAAGTACAGTATAGGAAAAGGATGTAGCTAGAGAACTTACACGCATGACCCATGGACATGAAAAATGGTATGGGGATTGCCCACGGGAGTGGAGGATGTTGGGTGAAAGGGGGTAGTGGGGGAAAAATTGGGACAACTATAATAGTGTAATCAATAAAATAAAATTTAAAAATAGAAATCAATCTACATTCCAGAAAACAACATTAGTGTCCAACTACGAAGAAATACTTTAAATAAATAAATTTATAAGATTGAAAAATAATTATAATTTATAAATCATAAATCCACATAAAATTATAAATGATAATTTCAGGCATTATAAAAGTATAATTACTGATACATAACATGAATTTTTGACAGAGTTTAATTAATCTGTATAATATACATGATTTATTTCATTCTAGTTTTATTAAATTATTATATATAAATTCATAATATCTAGTTTATTCTTCAAACTTTCCACTCTAATTGACCAGTTGCCTATTAGACCGATATATTTTGTTACCACATAGCAAGCTCAAACTCAGTGTATCCAAATCTGGGCTGATAGTCTTACCCTTTCTGTCATCTGTTCCCTCTATCAAGGAATAGCACCACAAAATGTTTAATTGCTCAAGTTATTGCCCATTATGATTTATTCAAGATTTTAACACATGAATAATACTCAAGCTCCCGATATTATCAGAATCAACTAAAGGCCTGTGTTGATGATCTAATCAGCACTATATCCTTGCATGATTCCTTGCTTTCTGATTTTCCACGGGCTTTTTTTCCAATTTGGAAAACCTACCTACTTCCATGGTCATAGTCTAGACATTATCATTGTCTGAAATTGCTCCACTTGTGAAAATAATCATCCCATCATATCACTCTTCTATCCTGGCCTCTTCACTGCAAAATGTTAACTCATGATGGCCTTCAGCTCATGAACTCAACCACTTCCATCCTATCTGCCCCTTCGTCTGTTAGACTCACTTCGTATGATATATAATGCTTTGTCTACCTATAAATACTTTTTATAGATAAGAACTAGAAATGGCACTTTTCTTCAGTATGGACAATTTATATAGAGGATACTTTCCCTCTTCGTCATATAACAAGCGCTCATATTTTTATTGATGAATTTGCCCATGTACATTTACTGAGATTACTGGATTCTTCCCATTTTTCAAAAAATTGAAATTTAGCATGTAACTTTAAGTATAAAGTTTAATGATTTCCAAATATGTATGTAATTATTACTGATAAGATATGGAATATTTCAGAACCCCAGGAGACTCACTCTTGCTTTATCTAAGCCTCTACTTCCTTTAGTGCTAACCACTAATCTGATTTCTATGATATCTAGTTTTATATGCCCTTGATTTCATATAAATAGAATCATACTGTAGATACTCTTACCTGTTTGGCTACTTTTGTTTGATATAATGCCTGTCAGATTTATTCATATTGTTGCATATGCTAGTAGATTTTACTTTGTTTTGTTTTGTAGTATTTCTGTAACTATATCATAAGTAATCTATTTTCCTTTTGTTGGGAAATTGTTCCTAGTTTGGACCCATTTTGAATTAAACTGCTATACACATTCAACTTCATCCTTGGTAGACAATTCTCTTTTCTTATTTCTATTGGAAATATACCTAAGAGGGAAGTTGCTGAATCACATGGAAAGCATATGATTACATTAGGTAGGAGTTACCAATTCTCTGAAGTGTTGGTATCATTTCACATTTGCAACAGTGATATGGGAGAGTTCCAGTTGATTCACATCATGCCAGTGCTTCCACATTTTAGATTTTGTGGTCGATAATAGTGTTATCTCACTGTAATTTTCTTCCTCCTCTCTGAGGTGTAATGATATAGAGAAAATCTTTGTATTTCTCTTGGCCATTTGGAAATCCTCTTCTGTAAAGTGTCTGTTCAAATACTTTTCTTTTTTAAGGTTACTCATTTGTCTTTTAAAAAATTGATTCATAGAAGTCATATATTCTGAAGACTAGTTCTTTACTAATACTAATCTGGCTTACCTTTTTACTCTCTCAGTGGAGTTTTCTGATGACACAAGTTTTTAATATTTATAAAATTGTATTTCTCATTTTTATTTTTATCAGTAGTGCTTTTCTGCATAATATTTTAAAAATATTTAGTTACCCAAGCTTATAAAAGTATTTTCCTGTTTTCTTTTAGAAGCTTTATAGTTATTATTTTTATATGCATGTCTGTGGTCTACCTTGAATTGACTTTTGTAAATAGTGTGAAGGAGTTAAGTTTTTTTTTACCATATGGGCTCCTATACATTTGCATCATTTATTGAAAAGACCAATCTTTTCGTAATAAATGTGTTAGTGCCCTTGTCATGAATCAAGTGGCCATTTAAGTGTGAGCCTATTAGTGAACTCTATTCTGTACCATTGAAATATTTGTCTTCTTTATGACACTACCATTTTGTTATATTAATATAGTAAATTTTCTAGTAAATCTTGAAATAAGGTAGCATAAGATAAAAAACTTTACATTTATATGCCAAGATTGTCTTGGCCATTATTCTAAATTCTCTGCATTTCCATGTAAATTTTAGAATTAACTCATCAATTTACATACACACTCAAACACGCTGGCATTCTGATTTGATTGTATTAAATCTATAATTCAATTTAGAGGGTATGGACATCTTAATAATATTGAGTCGAGCCAATCCGTGAACATGTAATATCACTCCATTTATTTAGGCCTTTTATTAATTTTTCCAATGATGATTTGTTATTTTCATTGTAGAATCTTATTTTTTAATTTTTTAATTTAAGTAGATTATTAAACATTCCTAAATCTATAATTGTTTCAAGGCTACTTGAAACAATTTATTAACACTATAACATTTATTAACAGTATAAATGGTGTTAATGTTTGTTGCTAGAAATAGAAATATAACTTTTATATAACATTGTATTTGTCAATATTGTTAATGTCATTTATTCTAATAGCTTATAGATTGTTTTGTATCTTCTGTGAAATGGAAAAACATAATTTTATGTTTTCCTTTCCAGTCTTTATGTTTTCTTTTTCATGCCATATTGTACTAAGACCTCTACTGCAATATTAAATAGAAGTAGTAAAAAGTGGAAAACTTCACTTTGTTCCCAAATTTAGGGTGAAAACATTCAGTATTTCACCATTAAGTATGATGTTAACTGAACTTTTAAAAATAGAAGTTCTTTGTAAGATTACAGTCTCTTCTAGTCTTAATTTGTTGATAAATTTTTTATGAATTTTATCAAAATGTTTTTCTGCATTTATAGAAGTGAAAATTTCTGTATATAGAGTTTTTCTCCTTTATTAACTTAATTTGATAAATTACATGATTGATTTTTAAAGGTTAAATCAACCTCTCATATATTAGATAAATCCTACTTGATCATGATGTATTACACACTTTATATATCACTGTGGTCAATTTTCTAATATTTAATTAAGAAGATTTTACACATATCTACATAAGAAATATTGATCCATAATATTCTTTTTTACCATTGTCTATGTCAGTCATCACTGTCAAGCCCTCATAAAAGGAATTGAGAAATGTTCCTTTCCTTTTTCTTTTCAGGAGATTAGGTAATATTAATATTATTTTTTGCTTATAAGATTCAAATCTATTAATAAAAAACATTTTGGCCTGGAATTTAATACATGGGAAGTTTTTAGTTATATATTTAATTTCTTTAAGAAATATAGTATTATTTTATTTTATTTTTTACTTGCTTTGGAATTTGTGCTTTTCAAATAATTTGTGTATTCCATTTAAGTTGCTTAATTTATTGGCATACATTAGTTGATAATAGCACCTTATTATTCTTTTTAATATCCATAGAACCTGTAGTTATGTCTGCTATTTCATTTCTGTTAATGATAATTTTGTTTTCATTATTCCTTGAAATAAGATGTATCTTACTTAGGGTTTATTTTTATATAATTTATATTAATTAATTTATATCACACTTTTTAATGAACCAACCTTTGACTTTGTTGATTTTCCCTTATAAATATCCTCTGAAATTAATTGCTTCTCTCTTATACCTATTATTTCCTTCATTCTTGCTTTGAGTTGAATTAATAATTTTTAGCATTTCTAAAATGATACAGGAATATTACTATAACCATATGTGCTTTTTTGTCATATATTTAACATTTTTGTATGTTGTAAATACCTCTTGATATATTTCTGATTGTTTTTGAAACATTTAATATTCTTTTATATTTTTCCCCTTTCCCACATACTTGCCACCTTTGTTGCTTTTTCATTGCTTCCTGCAGTTTTGTTTCCATCATGGGCCATTTTCCTGCAGCCTGTAAAACTTACTTATCTTTGCCGTGTGTACCTACTGGCAATAAATTATATTAGGTTTTATCTTGGGGAAGCATTTTAGTTTGATTTCAGTGTAAGGGCTTGTTTTTTTGGCTAGGCATAGAATTATACATTGGTAGTTTTCATATTTTCTTTCAGTACCTTTAAAATGTCATTTCACTGAATTATGGCTTCTATAATTTCTGTTGTGGTATTGACCATTAGAATGATTGTTTTTAATTTGAAGGTAATATATCTTTTTTCTTTGTATGCTTTATATTTTCCTTCTTTTTATTTTGTTTCAGCCATTTGTCTGTGATATTTCTATGTGTGGTTTTTCTTTCTGTTTACTCACCTTAGTTTTCCCTGACTTGTTTTGAATCTGTGGATGGATTTCTGTCATCTGTTTTGGAAAATCTTCAATTCTATTTTTTGAAATATTGCTTCTGCCACATTTTCTATCCTCTCCTTCTGAGATTCCAGCTATATGTGTTAAGTCATTTGTCCATAATCTACATGACTCTTAGGCTCTGTTCTTTCTCTTAATCTTTTTGTCTCTCAAGTGGATATTTCCTCCTTACCTATATTCAGATGATCTTGGCACATCTTAGGGACCAGAAAGTAAGGAAGTGCCACGCAAGTTTAGGGACATTTAAAAATGACATCAGCAGCTACCAGTGGCCAAATATGAGATAATTTGAGAAAAAAAATAATGTAATGGTAGTGATAGGTTATAACCCATAAAATAAAATGCATAGCTATGAGTTCATACTGATAATATATGTACATATATAATATATATTTGAATTTATATATATTTGAATTAGTAAATAAGTGGTGAGATGGATAACTATTCCATGTAGTAAAATTCCATTTATTTAATGCAGAAGGAATGATAGCAATAAAAAAAAATCTCCATTTGGCCAAGAACACAGGAATAATTGTTGTAGATAAAAATCATTAATGGCTGCTGAAATTAGTAGGTGAAAGCATGATGAGAATCAGGATATATGCATGGTTCCAAAGTATTTCCCCACATGGTACTTATTAATTACAAAGGAAAAAATAATAACTTTACTGTGGAGAAACCTGTCAGACACTCCTTTAATCAAGCAATCAAAGTTAACATCACCAGTAATAAGGCCTCATGCACCTAATGATATGATGCAATGCAAAGGGTCCAGCATTACTTCTGTGATATTTTTGGCAAAAATGTGTAACCTCAATCCAATTATGAGAAGGCATCAAACAAACACAAATTGAGGAACATTTTTAAAAATGTCTAGCCATATACCTCGTAAGTGTCAAGATCATGAAAGACAGAAATACTGAGAAACTATCCCTGATTAAAGGACATTAGGAGACATAAAGAGCAAATGCAATGTGGGATCCTGGATTGGATACTGAATCAGAAAAGGAAAATTAGGGGGATAGTTGGTGAAATTCAAATAAGGTCTGAGGTTAACAACATTTCTTCAGTGTCAATTTTCTGATTTAGAAAATTGTGCAATAGTTATATAAGATGAGATGGTAACACTGAGAAAAGAGGAATGAAAGACAGATGAAAACTCTGATGGACTACTTGATGGACTATTTTGTAACTTTTTTTAAGTCTATAATATAGCAAAATAAAAATGATTAAAAAAACAAAGTACTAGTCATCTACTTAAAATATCTAAATCCAACAGCAACAAGATCTGTTCTCTTGTTATTTGTTTTTCTTGGTTTGCAGTCAATTTGTACTCTTTTAGCATGTCTCATGATTTTTGATGTAATGTCAATGTGGATGAAAAATTAAGGCTCCTAAAGATGTTATTTTCTTCCAATGAAGGTTCATTTTTCTTGCAGGCAAATGCGCCACCAGTGGATCTCCTAGCTCCTGTACAGAAAAGTGGTCAATAAAAGGGCAGATATCAAATCTATTAAGCCTTTTTTGGGGGGTGTGGGGGGACTGCAAGCACTCAGCTCTGTTGTTGTAGCATGAAAGCAGCCATAGATAATATATAAAGCAGTGGATGTGTATTGCTGTGATCCCTTAAAACTTCATTTACACAACGGGCATAGTTGGCAGACCTTGTTGTAGAGGATTTATCATTGCTTGTGTATTCTAATTTTGCCCTTACTTCTAGTTCACGACCCTCTGGAGTCCCAGGAAAGTGCTGGAAATGGTTACCATGCTCTTTAAGCTTATTGGGACTTGAACTCTAAACTTTGTCACCCCCCGCTGCTGATCCTTCTTCAGCCCTTCAGCCTCTCTGTTAATGCTTTCCACTGAGTTCCTCAAAGTTTGGCCTTGAGACAGCCTAGGAGTCAGCAAACAATTTGAGGGCATTTGTGTGTAGGTTTTAGGGCTCCCTCCTTTGATGTCCTCCTTTCCAGGGTTTTCTTCCCACTTATTTCAAGTCGGTCTGGCAGCCCCAAATTCCTGGTCTTTCCAGCTCAATAAGATACCTCCCCAAGAACTGGAAAGTGGACTCAAAGGAAGATCAGGTAAATGTGGAGCTCACTTAGTAAACTTCCTTTCTTTAAGAACTACATCCTATGTGAAATGAGTCAGTCAGAGAAAGACATGCCATATGATTTCACTTACATGTGGAATCTAATGAACAAAATAAACAAAGTAGAAACAGGCTGATAGATACAGAAAACAGGCTGAGGGCTGTCAGAGGGGAGGGGTGTTGGGGGGCTGTGTGATAAAAGTGAAGAAATTGAGCAAAAAAGAAAAAAGAAAAAAGAAAAACCTCATAAACACAAACAACAGTATGGTGAATACAAGAGGGAAACGGAGGCGATGGGGTGAGGTAGAAGAGGGTACAGGGGGAATAAATGGTGACAGAAAGAGACGCGAGTTTGGATGGTGAAAACACAGTGCAATATACAGATGATGTATTACAGAGTTGTATGCTTGAAACCTATATAATTTTATTAACCGATGTCATCCCAATACATTCAATAAGAATTTGAAAAAAAGTACACGTCCTACATTTTCTCACAGCTTTGGGTGTTCTCTAGTGCCTTCAAAGAACTGAGGTTTTTGTTGTGTTGTGTTGTGTTGTGTTGTGGCTTTTTCTTTTGTTTTAGTTTTGGTGTTTTTGGTCCAACCTTTATTATTTTTATCTATAAAGAGTAAGGCTAATATATGCTACTCTACCAGGAGCAGCACTGAAATTCTTGCTTAATTATTTTCTACAATGTTATTTTGAGTTTTCAATAATACTATGTTTTTTATTGGATTGTTTTATTTTTTAATTTCCTTTATTTTCCTCTGTTTCTTGGCAACTTGATTATTAGCTTTCTGTTCTTTTTGTGACTGCTCTTAAATTTTTATTTTTAACGTTAAAAAGTATAAATTTAATATATACACTTTCCTTCGGTTTGAATCAAGGGTTAAAAGGAAAGCAAGTTGATTCAAGAAGGGCTGTTTACAAAGATGAGGGAGGTCAAGGGGCTCACAGTGGAGAGTGCAGGAACCTAGAGTATCACTTTTTCTAGTCTCAAAACAAGAATAGAGAGAGAATTCATAGGAACCTGGAAGAATCGTCTCCCGTTTCTCGATTCCAGGAATGACCGCACTGAAGGATGTAGACAACCCTCGTTGAACCCACAGGACAAAGAGCAATCAGGAATGAGTTTGCTTTACCTTCCTATCTTTCCTCCCTCTGATCTTCTGGCAACTGGTTGAACTTACTCAGAAACCAGAGGGCTCAGGACCCTGACGATGTAATGCGTTCAGGTCAGCCTTCCAAGGCAGACGGTAGGTTGAGAAGAGTGGTAATTGTGTATCAGGTGGGGCAAACAGAAGATACAGCCTAACTTCTCAGTACGATGGTGTCTTAAATGCTTTAATATCAATAACCTCCTTTTTGCCCCAGTGTTGGTGGTATAGTGGTTAGCATAGCTGCCTTCCAGTTACCTCTCTACTGATCTCTAGTTTATTGTTCTTCATTATTTTAGTTTCATTTTTATTTTATTCCCCCAAACTAGTTATATGATAATTATATATATATTTATATATATATTTGCTGCCTATTCACCCATCTGTTTATCCATATGTTTATTCTTTTTATTATATTATTATTGTTTCTTGTATGACACACCTTGCTGAGTTTACATTTCATCTTTTTGAGTTAGGTGGCAGAGTAGTTCTCTCAGCAAGTGTTTAAGTGCTTTCCTCCCAGTCTTTATATGAGAATGTATTTTACTCTTGCTCTTAAATGATCATTTAACTGGGAATTCCAAGATGATAGGTTTGGTTTTTTTTTCACCTCAATAAGGAAACAATTTCACTGTTATTTGGATTCTATTGTTGTTGTCTCTATAATTTACAGTCCTTTGAGAATTACCTTTTTACTCTCATTGCATTTATAATTTTCTGTTCCCATTTGTGTCCAAAAATCTTAATGACATTTTTACTTGTCCTGTATAACTTGCTGTGCTTCTTAAACATGAGGATTCTTTCTTTTCATTAATTATTGAAAATTTTCACTCACTGTCACTATTGTTCCACTCATGGACCCCTTTTCTGTCAAAACTGTTTCTTCTCTTTCATGGTTTTACTCTGTGTTTTAGAATGACTGATTCCTACAAGCTGCCTTTCTCAATTCCTTAATTTATGTATGTAATAATTTTATTATAGTTCATTATAATCTTTAAAAGCAATTTCTATTAACTTAATTTCTTAGGAATCTGAACTTGATTTCTTTGAATCTGTTGATTCACGTTCAAGACAATTGATCCCTTGTATATTTTGTAATTTAAAAGTGGAGCTAGGTATTAACTTATTTAATCCTCACAATACCTGAACAACCTGGCTGAGAGGGCATCCCTTTAGAGAGGTTTTGTGTTTCATATTTTGAAGAAAGGAAAGATAAAACAAAATCAGTTAGAAGATACTGGTTCCTAAAGCTAGATAGTCAGTACCCAGAGGTCACTATACTATTCCCTCCACTCT
Source organism: Mormoops blainvillei (assembly GCA_004026545.1). Taxonomy (NCBI): domain Eukaryota; kingdom Metazoa; phylum Chordata; class Mammalia; order Chiroptera; family Mormoopidae; genus Mormoops; species Mormoops blainvillei. Next base: position 67,596 of record PVJD01000889.1, on the reverse strand, counting down.
TATGTATATTTAAAATTTTAAAATAATATTAAAGCAAAATAATTTAGCCAATTAATTTACTTCTTCCTATAGTCATGAAAAGTAGTTTTGATTTCTCTCTCTCTAAGATGGATAGACAGATCGACAGATACATAGAAAGATAGATATAAAAAACTACTTATGTAACTACACTGTTACATAAGTAGTTACACTGTCACATTGTTAGGCTAATATACTGCATGGTAATAAGAACTTTTTATGCCTTTGTTAATTTATTTGTTCATTCAATAAGTACTCTTCAACTGCACCATGCTAAGTATGAACAGCACCAATACAGTTCCTACCCTTGCGAAGCTTATCTAGTGAGACTGTTCAATTGTCATCATTAAAGTTTCTATACCAAGAACAGAAGAAGAATCCCGGACTATAAGGCAGAAAGTCAGGGAAGTGAAGATATCAATTGAAAGGGAATATTAATTGAAAGACTCTTTCATTTTAAATACTGTGTGAGGTACTCTCATTAATGCGTTGTTTGGATGTATTAATGTCTTGCTGGAATTAATAAATAAGGTCAATACAAGCAAGAAGGTAACATAATTAAGAGAAAACATTCATATTGATGTTATTCTCAATTGTCACAGTATAGTAGGCACTCTGCTATGTAGTTTCTATCATGTCCAGTCCTCAAAAGACAGTGCGAAGTAGTTGGTTGTTTTTAAAATGAGAAAACTAACTGAGAGAAGTAACTGCCCAAGTTTATGGAGTTATTAAGTGTATGAGCTAGGATGGGAATCCAGGTCTATGAGCCTCTGAATCATGTTCTTTCCACTACATCATGCTGCCTCCCAAGCAGACAAGCGCCTTCTCCGTGGAAATATGGGATCCTTAACTGTCCAGATATTTTAATGTTGTGAATTAAAAGCCTGCTTGATGTAGGTACTGGGAAACATTTAATTAATTATAATCATGTCTTTTTTTAAAAAAAAAAAAGTTTGTTTGTTTTTTTTTATCACTTGCCTTAATCCCATGTGAGGGAACTTTTGGAAGTGTCATACTGGAGTGTCAACATCATAGCTAAATGTTAGGCTCTAAATTTTATGATGTAAATATTTACTAGTGTGTGCCAGATCACCAGAGCAACCATCCAGTTCTTGTCCTGGTTTTGGAATCTTAGGCTCTGAGGACAGAGGCAGAAAGTAGAACAAACTTCCCATGTCTGATGACAGCACACCACGGCTCGGAAGACTTTGCCCCTTTTATTTTCCGCGGGTTTCCCTTCTTGACCAGAATAGAGCTGGTAATCACATTGTGATACTCAACACCAGCCTCTCAGAAACGCCATCTGTAATTTACAACTTTCTTCTTGTCAGATGACCAGCTTTGACCTAGTCATGCTTTAATCCTTCACTGACCACCTTAGGAGACTAAGGAATAGCCATCAGTTTTTCCCCAGCAGAAAAATGAGAAAAATAATCACATACTTGAATGAAAAATCAAAACCTCTAACAGTTTAGATCTTTCTCCAAGCAAGAGGACATATTTCTGGAAAGGAAATAATCCACTAGACATTTTTTCCCAGAAAGTCTCACTTCATTATCCCTGTAAAAGAGTTTAAATTGCTAAATTACCTCCTTCTGTGGTGTGTGTTTAATTCTGTCAGTAATGTTATATAAAAATGCTCATGTCCAAAACTTGGAATTTATTAAAAAGTAGTTGAAAACAATGAAAACCCTAGCCAGTTACCAAAAATAGAGATTAAAAAAATTCTTGTTCTGACCTATCTCAACCCTATAATTCAAACCATTTCTAAAAATCTCAGAGATATAACTCCAATTAGAGCATATTCGAGAACAGTTTTCCTCAGTTTTTCTCTTCAGACACATAGAATTTTGTAGAATAACAGAATTCCTTATACTGTCAAACAGAGAGCATTAGAAAATATGAACATTTTCAATAGTTTTGATGGATATATATATACATGTATATATGTGTGTGTGTGTATGTAGGATTACAGTTGTATGTGAAACACAGAGTTTATTCTTATATTCTTATTTATTATTATTATATTATTTTTCATACAAACAACTATAAAACTACTTTTATATATGTACCTGTGTATACAGATATATATAATCCCTTATTGGGGCTGCTTTAAAATTATTAACCTAAGATTTATATATATATATATATATATATATATATATATATAAAATCTTCTATAATGACTTTAAAACAGTTTCAACAAAGGGATTATATAGTGATTTTATACATTTCAAAAAATTTTCCTGTAAACTTGAAGGGTAGTAGAGCCTGTAGTTGAATAGCCCTCATGGAAAAAATACTGCAGTAAAATCATTCTAAACCTGAGAATATGTATATTTTATTATTTTGTTCCTCTTCCTCACATTTCAAGGGAAATTCTCTCTTGGTCGTGGTGCTTTATTGAGGCATTTAAAAATATTCTATTAAGAATTTTTTTTTAGTAGAAAGCTGATTAAGATACTTCACCACTGCAGGTGTTACCCTTAGACAGTGAACTGTTAATAACATAATCATTCGCACTTGCAAAGTGATTCAGCATCTGGTTGAAAGCTCCCCCTTCTAGAGGGCCTGATAGGTGCTAGAGAACTATTCAGGGGAAAAATAAGCAATATTACTAATGGTATGCACCACAGTTGTCATGAAATGTTTGTTGTTTCCATCTCAGCTTCACCTTATTTAACTGCAGAAGCCCTTGTGAAGTGTCAGTGATGAAGCTGACGATAAGACGTTGGCACTTCCATAGTGCCCTCCAGATCATGTAGTGTTATTTTGAGCATTAATTAGCAAAGTCACGGGGATAGTCATGAAGATGGGGAGTGGCACGGACTTGAAACACACTTCAGAGCAAGACTCAAGGCAGCAGTTTACAACAGGAAGCAAAGAAGATTGTGTCTAATTAGAACTTCAGGGGTAATTTCAAAAGGCCTAGTGTAATTACCTGAGTGGGAAGTTAGCCAGATGGAGAGTAACACCTCTAGTCAGGAGAAAAAGTTCTATTTATACTCCCAAACTCATTCAACTATAATTTCTAAGTGCCCATGAAGGAAAATAAAATTTCTACCTTTCAAAATGTTGTGTTAACTATATTTTAAGGTTCCATGAGCCATGATTTTTACTGGAAATTTACATCATTAAGCAACAAATGACCTGTTAATCTAATATTAAATTTAGTCGCATTTTGACTTAAAGCTACAAACTCTGAAATCTGTGTTCTAAAGTGTTCTTGTCTTGAAACCTAAGGAAAAATATCTAAGAAGTCTTCACATTAATCGTGTTTTAATCTGTGCATATGTTAAAATGGTTTTCAAACATTTTTTTTCTAAACAAAGTTTAAAGACTTAGATTGCAGAACACTAACATTTGATGGACTTAATTTAAAAATTACAAATATACTGATTTCTGTTAGTTCATGACAAAAGTAAAATATTATACTTGAAAAGAGAATTAATGTGTGAATAAGTGATTAATTTCAACTTTAAGTATTTTTGTGGTCAAGGTAACACTTTTTTTTTTCCTGATAGATACACTTGTAGCATCTTTCATGCATGTGGTTACAGGAAAGAAAAGCTTGCTTTGAAACTTAATAAAGCAATGCTGACGAGCAATAAAATGTTAATTATTTATATTCAGCATATAAAGTATATTTCGATTAATCTGGGCAATTTGTTTCATATGCTAAAACTAAGAACAGCAAATAATTAACGTTTTAATATGCTGTGCAGTGAGACATTTGCTTTGTCTACTAGGTCACATTTATTATGACACAGTTTTACAACATACACTACAATTGTCTACTGGTCACTGTAAAGTCTCCCCTAACCAGCAAAGTTACATACAGATGCCCTGGAGAACGGAGAAAGACAAGGAGACCTGCAGCCAAACTTCATCCCGCTGAGCACTAGTAGGCCCTTTGGCGTTGCCATGTAGACTAGTGTCATGGTTAGTTAGGTCCTTGGAGAAGAATGATAAGGGGAGCTAGATTAGTTATGGTAAGAAAATGTCATGAGACAATGCGAAGTAGGAAAGGAGAAAGTCAGAGGTATGCTTTCTCCTTCCATGTGTTTGGATTTAAAATTCACAAAGTTGTTCTGGTGGGTGTAGCTCAGTTGGTTGGAGCATTGACCCATACATTGAAAGGCTGAGGGTTCAATTCCCAGTCAGGGAACGTATCTAGGTTGTGGGTTCAATCCCTAGTAGAGGTGTGTATCAGAGGCAGCCAACTGATGCTCTCACATTAATATTTCTCCTTTTCTCCCTTCTTCTCTTTCTAAAATCAATAAACATATTAAAATTTTTTGATAAATACATAAATAAAAATCACAAAGATTACATTTTTAGTCTGTACCTTTGTCTTCAGAACTTCTTCTGGGCTGCAGTCTCCTTCTCTGCCTTATGGGAGGTTCACTGCATGAAGAGAGTTAGAATGGATCGAAGTTTGCAAAATTCTCTTCTGGGCACCATCTTAGCCCCAAGCCTAAGTCATTTGAGCAACAAAAGTAGAGTTCTGATTCTGTGACTTCTAGTATGACTTACAGTTCCCTGTGCTTCTGCCTAGGTGTAGACAACGCTTCCACTGACCTTCTCAGAAGCTCCCACACTTGACTTATTAGTTGTCTTACAAAAGAGCCCATGGTAGACAGGGGTAGGAGGGATTACAAGAAGAAATGGTCAAAGCATTGGATTAATGGTCCGTTCAGGGTTTCTTGAAACCAACTCCTGCATCCAGACTCAGGCAACATTCAAATTCCTGTTACTCTGCCAAGGACTTAGAATGAGAGAGAATAAGAAAGTGAACATTCTGTTTTTCTGCGTGTTAGGTTTCTTCTTTAAACTGAGGCTTTTGGCTTACAATTTCTGACTCTACCCTTTCTCTTAACTAATTTTAAAGCTCATATTGATTGGCCTTTGAGTATGTAATAACGTTTCATTAAAATTAGAGTACCTAGGAGAGATTAGAAGTATTTACTGGAAATCTAATTTGGCTAAAAGCAAAACATCTGGCAAGTTCCTATCTTCCTTTGCTTAAGATTTCTAGACCCAAAAGCTAAAGAAAGTACAATCATCTGAATGTTTAGATCCTCTTTTTGGTAGATTAAGATAATGTACCATACAATCTTTAGTTACCTTGATAATTAGGGGAGGGAAAGGCTAAGCATAATTAAATGGCCATGTTAGATATTAGGAGAATAGTAATGAAAAAGTCAAAACAAACTATAAAAAGAGCTACTTTCATGGCCTAAAAATATTTCAAAAATAAAACTGATAGATCATATTAACAATATGTCAAACTTTAAATCCTAATTATCTTTTCATGCCTGATGGCAATGAAAAGGGAAATAGAGGAATATAAAACAGGACAATTTCTCTGATAACTTCAGAGTAGAAGTGTGTATAAAGGGTGACCAGGAGGGCTTCTAACAAGGAAAACCTTAGAAATGGCAGAAACGTTTAAGAAAGTGGCATTTGGGCTAAATCTGTATAAACGTACTTTGTCTTTTCCGGATGTACAATGAAAGTTTATACTTGTATCTCACTGCATCATATCTGATTGCAGAAATTAAAGCACAACTAACCAGCAAAAAAAAAAAAAGAAAAGAAAAAGAAAGTGTCACATTGACTATATTCTAGAATGTGCTAAAACGTTGGGATATTAGTGTGAGAAGAGACAATAATTATTTTAAACCTTTAAAATTATTTTCAGAAAACACTTTTTTAGGACAAAGCTATTTTGAATCATGAAGGTATAGTGCGATCACTTTTTTTTTTAAGATGTGCAATTGAGGCCTCAAAGACACAGATATAAGCAAGAGCACATAGCTAAAAAGTGGAAGAACTCAGACAATATTCCACTTCTTAATTTGTGTCCAACCCTCTCCTCACTGCTGAAATAATGAACATCTCACAGGTGACTTGTAATATGTAAGATATTGTTCTTAGGGCTAAACTCTATGTAAACAAGTCCTGGATGAGGCAGGCCTGGCTAAAGTGTAACATGTTTGAAAGTAACTTAGTTTTTTGAGCAGACATTATTCTATATCATATTCAACTTAATATCATGTAAATAACCTTTGACTATACTTGTACTTTGGCTAGACAATCTCACAAACACGGTGTTTGATTATGGGTCCCATTTAAACAGCAAGGAGAGGCTATAAACCTCATCCAGAAGAGAGACGAGAATTAAGAGGATTTGAAACCAGGTCATCTGGGCAAGTTTTAAGGCAGGGAGTTGCCCAATGCAACCACTTACAGTACCCAGGCCACTAATATAAAAAACTGGATGAAATAGTGGCAGAGAAGTATTGCTGTGCCACTAGGGGGGAAAAATCAGCACAAGCCTAATGATAAACAAAAACTGGCCGTCTGCCTCAGGATATGTAAAACACAATAGAGAACAATTTTGTCTGTGACACACTAGAACGCGAAGGCTTATTCTAAGGCAGGCAAGCACCAGTCACCCTTAGCCAATTATTGCAGTGTAGGAATACTCATCCAGTGCTGCCCAACTCCTTATTTTTTCAAGTGAAAATTGAAATGTGGGTATTTATGCAAAACCACCCAATTTCCATGTATTGACTCAACTAATGAAAGAACCCTGCAACAAAAATCGCCATGTGGAATGGATGAACTGTCTCCAAACTTGATTGAGACTACAGGCCAGTGATTTCCTACCTCTGAAGTGAATGACCTAGGATGCTTATTCTGACCAAGAGAAAATTCTAATGGTAACTCCCATTTTTTAAAAAGGGATATTAGGTAAAAGAGGCAGTCTTTCATTCTATCTAGATCAGGGGTGTCCAACCTTTTCGTATCTCTGTGCCACAGTGGAAGAAGAGTTGTCTTGGGACACATAGTAAATGCACTGAGACACATAATCACAAAAAAAATCTCGTAATTTTTAAAGTAAATTTACAATTGTGTGTTGGGCTGCATGCGGTCCGTGGAATAGAATCTAGATGCAGAACGAAGATGAAAACTAATATTTAAGGGAGGTAGCATCTCTGCCAGAACTTTGTGTTTTTAAGTATAGTCGACGCACAATATAATACTAGTTTCAGTTATACATAGTGATTGGACATTTATATACCTCACAAAGTGATCACCACAGTAAGTCTAGTAACCATCTGTCACTGTACAAAGTTATAATATTATTGATTATATTCCTTGTGCTGTACATTATATCCTCATAACATTTATTTTATAACTGGAAGTTTGTACTTATTTCCCTTTACCTTTTTAGCCATCCCCCTCACATCTCTCCACTCTGGCAACCAGTGGTTTGTTCTCTCTATCTGTGAGACTGTTCCTGTTCTGTTTCATTTGTTTTATTTTAGATGCCTCATGTAAATGAAATCATAAGATATTAGTCTTTGTCTGACTTATTTCACTTAGCCTAATACCCTTTAGGTCCATCCATGTTGTCACAAAGGCAAGATTTTATTCTTTTTTATGGCAGAGGAATATCCCTTTGTTTATAGATACCACATCATCTTTGCCCATCTATCTACTGATGAGCAGCTAGCTTGTTTCCATATCTCAGCTATTGTAAGTAATGCTGCAATGAACATAAGGGTGCTTATGTCTTTTCAAATTCGTGTTTCTCTTTACTTCAGAAAATACCCAGAAGTAGAATTGTTAGGTTCTATGGTAGTTCTATTTTTAATTTTTTGAGGAACCTCCATACTGCTTTCCAAGGTGGCTGTACCAATTTACACTCCCACCAACGGTGCATGAGGGTTTCTCTTTCTCCACATCCTCGCCAACACTTGTTTGTTAACTTTTCTGATGATAACCATTCTGAGGGGTGTTGGGTGATATCTCACTGTGGTTTTGATTTGCATTTCCCTGATGTAGAGTGATGCTGAGCATATTTTCATGTCTGCTGAGCATCTGTATGTCTTCTTTGCAGAAATGTCTACTGAGGCCCTCTGCCCATTTTTAAACGAGATTCTTAGCTTTTTTTGATGTTGAGTTGTGAGTCTTTAATACATTTTTGGATAATATTCCCTTATCAAATATATCATTTGGAAATGTCTTCTCCCATACAGTAGGTTGTCTTTTCATTTTGTTGGTGGTTTCCTTCGATATAGAGATCTTTTTATATTATTGCAACCCCTTTTTTTTATTTTTGCTTTTGTTGTCATTGCTTGGGGAGACATATCTAAAAAATATTGCTAAGACTGATGTAAAAAAGTTACTGCCTATGTTTTTTTTCACAGGAGTTTTATGACTTTAGACCTTTCATTTAAAGCTTTAATCCATTTTGAGGGGGCTTTTTTGTATTCATTGTAAGAAAAAGATCCAGTTTTATTTTATTTTATTCCCAGCACCATTTATTAAACAGACTATCATTTTCCCCTTGTATGTTCTTGTTTCGGATAGAGTAATTGACCCTATAAGTATGTATTTTTTTCTAAGCTCTCTGTTTTGTTTCATTGATTAATGTTTTTGTTTTTGTACCAGTACTATACTTTTTTGATTACTATGGCTTTGTAATATAGTTTGAAACCAGGGAATGTGATACCTCCAACTTTGTTCTTCTTTCTCAAGATTGCTTTGGCTGTTTGGGGTCTTTCATGGTTCCATATAAATTCTAGGATTCTTTGTTCTATTTCTATGAAAAATGTCATTGATATTTTGATAAGCATTGCATTGAATATGTTTCTTGCTTTGGGGAGTATGAACATTTAACTAGATTATTCTTCTTATCTGTGAGCACAATACAGATAGCCTTCCATTTATTTGTGTCATCTTTAATTACTTTCCCCAGTGTTTTACAGTTTTCAGAGTACAGGTTTTTACCTGTACCCTGGTGAAATTTATTCCTGAGTATCTTATCCTTTTTGACTCATTTGTAAATGAAGGTGTTTTCTAATTTCTCTTCCTAATAGTTTTTAATTAGTGTATAAAAATACAACAGATTTCTGTATATTAATTTTTTACCCTTCAGCTTTACTGAATTCATTTATTACTTCTAACAGTTTTTTGGTGGAGTCTTTAGGATTTTCTGTGTATAGTGTCATATCATCTGCAAATAGTGACAATTTTACTTCTTCCTTTCCAATTTGAATGCCTTTTATTTATTTTTCTTGTCTAGTTGCTGTGGCTAATACAAGAATGCTGAGAGTTGCCATTCTTTTCTTGTTTCTGATCTTAGAGGGAAAACTTTGAGCTTTTTTACCATTGAGTATGATATTAGTTGTGAGCTTGTCATGTATGGCCTTTGTTATGTTGAGGTCTGTGCCCTCTATACTCACTTTGTTAAAAGTTTTTTATCATACTTGCATGTTTATATTTGTTATATGTTTTTTTCTGCATCTACTACAATGATCACAACATTTTTATGCTTGGTTTTGTTAATGTGTTATTTCACATTGATTGATTTTAGGATATTGAACCATCTTTAAATCCCTTGAATATATCCTATTTGATGATGGTGTGTGATTTTTTTAATGTATTGTTGAACCTGGTTTGCTAATGTTTTTTTTTTTTTTTTTGAAAATTTTGCAATTATGTTCACCAGGAATATTGGCCTGTAATTTTCTTGTTGTTGTTGTATCTGTCTGATTTTTGGTATCAGGGTAATGCTGGCCTTGTAGAATGAGTTTAGAAGACTTTCTTCCTCTCCAATTTTTTTTGAATAGTTTGAGAAAATAGGTGTTAGTTCTTCTCTAATTGTTTGGTATAATTCACCTCTGAAGCCATCTGGTCCTGGAATTTTGTTTGTTGGGAGTTTGCTGCCATCATGGACTGACCTTCTAAGAAAAAAACTTTTTAAGAGTTAAACCTGAAGATGTTCCCCAAAGGCATTTCTTCCATGAACTGCTGTTACTGCTGCCTCTGAAAGAGATAATAAAATTTTGATTATGATCAGAAACAATATATGAAACCACAGGAACATTGCCCTTTGCATATCTATTTCATGATGCATCTTTTTAAATAAGTATAGAGCTTCAGCTACTGAATTTCAAGACATGCATTATTTATCTGAAAAGGTAAAGAGGAGAAAAAGTAAAATAATCAAGGAAATGGTGCTACTCTTTTCTAACAACTAATGTGCAAAAAAATTAAGACTCTTGAGTCTGTAAGTAGGATATAGAGGGGGTATAATTAGTAATCAACACTTAGTATGCTAATGTACAACCTGCATTTCTTAAAGAGTCATGATGCTTGGACTTGCCCTGACTTATTTGTTCTTGTCCACTGGAACCCCTCTGACCCCTGTGCTCACTAAGGACATTTCTGGAATTCATAATTCCATGAATAACACCTGGAAAGCTCTACCATAGATAATAATTTTAGAATATTTGTATTATAGAAACTGAGAGATCATCATCTATCCAATTTCTCTCTTTCTGGTGAAGTAATGAAGACCCTGAAGAATGAAGTGATTTTTACCAGTTTCCCAGGTAGAGGCAATGAAACTAGAGCTCATAAGTTAAACCCTACTTTATGCCATATTTCTTCAGTCTTTAATCTTAAGTGAGGGGTGCAGCTACATGTGACCTTCCAATCAGCATAGAAGTAAGAGGTCGCTTCTTGAGATCTTCTTGAGATTAAGTGAGAGAGGGAGAAAAAAGAAGGTAAAAGCACCACCAACCATAAGAACATTATTCATACTAACCAGATCCCCATACCTGTCCACCCCCCACCAGGACACCTGTCACCACAGATCTATTCTAGAACTAGATTCTTGTCTAGCCTCATAATATCAGATATAACATAAGGAAATAATAACAGCCCTGAGCTCAGGCAGATGTAAAAAGTGTTGACTAGAAAGCATTAAAAATATGTAGTATTCATATTTCTGCTTAGTGGGAGATCAATTGACAGATTAGATGTTAAGCAGGAAATAACTCTTCTCACATAATAGTGTTTAAGTGCTCTTCCTTTTAGCATTGCCGGTGACTAACATCTTTGAACTCATAGGAGAAAATACGTGGTCTAGGAAGAAGGCAGATATAGAATCTGAACTTTGAAAAAGGTACAGCTGTACAATCACACAATGTTTTCATTAGCAAATTTAGCAGCTATACAGTTTTTGTCAAAGGATATTGGATGTAGGAAAAATTACTTCATTCATTCATTTGCTCATCGAATATTTATTGAGCTGCTACTATGTGCCAGACACTATGGGCATGCTAGTAGATAAGGCAGATACAGTTTATGACCTCATGGATTTGGCATTCTTCTTGGGAGGGGGGAAAGAACAACACACAAATTAAAAAATAAGTCATATGAAGTCAAATAATAATAATTGTTAGAAAAAATAATGTGAAGAAAGAGGGAGACAGGAAGTATGCTTTTTAGTGGTAATATTTAAATAGACAATACTAGTCAACGAACAAAAAAATGGAGAAATAATTTCTAGGACGAGAAAGCAGTAAGTACAAAGGTGTGTTCTAGAAACAACAAGAAGACAAGGGACATGAGCACTGGAGAGGGTACCAACTAATCAAAACAGATAGTTAATGGTAAGAAAGACTGTATTTTTAGCATATGTATCAATAAAAACCTAAAGTTAGTAATTATAGCCTTAGAACACGAAACCATAGTTTAGAGCAGGTTATGGAAAAATGAGTTCCATGGGGCAAAGGCAAGTAATGTCAGAATTAAAACTAATTATTTATCTTTCATACTTGTAAATTATTAATAGTTCCTTTATGTGCTAGAATTGTAAGTTGACATCATATACATATGCATGTATGATAAAAATCAATAGACTTTTAACATAGAATGTCAGGATAATAATTCTCTACAGATTCTTGCTTTATCTTCAAAAAATTCAGGACAAAACATTTATTTAGATATTTTTATTTAGATATACCTAAACGACTATGGTCATGATTCCACTGTCCACTTTCATACGCTGGTGGAGTGTAGATTGATATAAATCTTCTGGCAGGCTCTTAGGCTTCAGCGTATAAAGAGCCTGGAAAAATCTATGCCATTAGACACAATAATTCCACTTCTAGGAATCCATCCTAAGGAAATAAACAAACACAGACAAAGATTTATGTGCAGGGATATTCACAATAGCTCTATTTATAGTAGTGAAAAATTAGAAACAGCATAAAGGTTGAACAATAGAAATTAACGATATATCCATACGATGAAATATTTTGTAACTATTGCAAACTGTGATTTTAAAGGTTTCTAATAAGAACGGAGAATTATAATGAGCTGAAATAAAATAGAAAACAGTTGAAAAGTTATATGTACAAGATATATAAAACTCTATGTGTCTGTACATATCATGAAGAAAAAAATGAAAGGATATACACCAAATAGCTGAGCAACAAGGGATGGGTAGTGTTTAGTTTCTTCATTCTCCTTCCCCCCCACCACCGAACTTTCCACATCCATACGAAATAACTTTCCATATCATTTTTATATATGGAAAATTGTTTTAAAAAAGAGCATGAAGATATGGCTGTCCTTGGACAGTTCCCATCTGATGGGGGTTATTGACTATTTCTTTTGAGTCTTCTAGTTTTCTATAGAATATACCATCCTGGCATATTTGGCTAGCTGAAGCCTGGGTTCAGGGGTTGTACTTGTCTTAAAGGTAAAAATTTCAATTAAAAAAAAAAGGTGCTTAGCTCCCAGCCAGATTTTTCCAGTTTGTCCCATTGTGTTTCTAGGAGATGTTCTTTGAAACAAATATTTCCTTGGTAAAATAAATTTGGGGAATGCTATGTAGCATGTCCTCTTCTTAAAAGCCACCGTGTGTATTAACATGTTATAAAGTTTCCAAGATGTACTGTAATATAGACAACTGACTGATTTGTTTACCCAACATAAACTTGATGAGAAAAAGCTTTTTTGTTTGTTTTTCTTTACATACTTTCTTTTAACATTTTACAAAACTGGAGTTCCTTGGAAAGCTTTTCATGAACTAAAGGATTAGATAATTTGAGATGGATAAATGGGTAAAGGTCTGTTTTAGAAAATGGAGTACTTGGGGGAAATGCTTTCAGAGTTGCTAAGACAAAAGCCTTCCAAGCTGATCATAAAAAGTACAGCCCTGACTTAACTCAATGTTTCCACTGTACTTCTGCTAGAAACCTAATTCTCAGCAGGATCAAATCATAGTGCCTGGTTACTCCTAGACCTGACATAGAGGCTGAGAATGATTCAGTTTATTTTAGTGAATTCGATTGCATTATACCTTGAAGGAAGGAAACTCACAGGTTAGTTATGATACCACTTTTTCTGTACGCCTAAGTACGCTTCATAGAGTCATGTATTAATAATTTAACTTATGTCCATAAAATGAGTGAATTAAAAATATAAGTGAGTTCCATCCATCATCTTGAATAAACAAGGACACACACCTCATTTCATTTTTACATTATTATGATTTTAACATGGAAAAAAAACACTCTTAAAGTGGTTTTCTGCTTTAACCCCCGTGTCTTCAGAAAACTGAGCCTTGTGAACCTCATTTTCAAGAAAAAAAGCAAGAAGGTTGAGTGGCATGTTCAGGGCCACAGAACTTTGCTTGGTCTTCATCTGAGATTTCTTGGCTTTTTCCTTCTGGACAGGAAGAAAGGATGATGGCTCCCTGAGGTGACATGACTAGGAGAATGGCCAGCCCCCAGTCCCTGGAGAATAGCTAATTTTCAGTCACCCTGACCCTTTGTCCGCCTGAGGGACCTGAGAGTCACCAAGTCAGCTACTGAAGATGCAGAATCCAGACCCAGTTCTGAGCGTCCCCTTCTGTTCTGCTATCTTTGGACTTGGTGTTTAAACAATGAATGGGTTTTTAAATTAAGATTTATTAGTCTGTCATAAATGAAACAAACAAATAAGAAAGACCCGGTCTGAGTGTGAAGTTAGCCACAGCCTCCCTCTCCCTTCTCCATTTGGAGCACCCAGCTCTCACCCCTTACTGAGTCAGAGACTCCCAGGAGCAGGACACACAGCTCTCAGGACTTCTCACGCTCTCCTTTGGCAACTTAGTTTCTAAACAGAAGTTTCCCTCCTGCCCTCCTCATCAGGACACCTCAGTGATTTCTTCAGTGGGCCCAGGGTCATCCAACCCATGGCCTGCAGGCTGTGTGTGGCCCGGGATGGCTATGAATATGGCCCAACACAAAATGTGAATTTACTTAAAACCTTTTTTTTTTTTTTTTGCTCATCAGTTTTCATTATTGTTTGTGTATTTAATGTGTGGCCCAAGACAGCTCTTCTTCGTCTAGTGTGGCCCAGAGATGCCAAAATGTTGGACTCCCCTGGTTACGAAGAGCAAGAAGGACTGGTGTTTTCAGGCTCCTTCTGCCTTCAAACCTTGCAAAATTCTTATGGTAGGGAATAAAAGGCATAACACTGCTTAAAGTTGGGGAGAAACTGGTAGAGATCATATGCGGAATGAGATAGCAACAAGCATTCTAGCTATCATTTACCGAGTGCGTTTTTCAGTCACCCCAATAAACATTTTTTCCCTCTTATGTGAATGTACCTCATGAGGTAAAGCTTATCCCCAATTTCAAAGAATAATAAGTACTTAGCCCTATTTAGGTAAGACAGTCAGTGAAGTGGCAGTGGCAGAGGCGGAAGCCCACCTACTTCCTCCCCGCTAAGCTGGCACACCTAGTATCTGCATTACTGCTTCTAGGACTTCAGAATGGGATCCTCTCCTCGAAAGGCACGATGGCAGCACATGTCATTTCCCCAAGGCTGGTTAGTTCTTGAATCTTGAAGGCATCAGTGAAGCCAGGTATCAGAGGTCTAGTTTATATGCGGGTCTGTTGATTTCTTTCCTCTGACCACAGGCTGGGTCTCTAATCGTACCCACTGGCTGCCATTTTAAATGTACTTCTAAGAGACCGGATAGGAAAATGCTGTAGATGGCATTGTGAAATGCATCAAAATTACACATACACACCAAAAACAAAAACAAAAAAAAACACACCAAAACAACAACAAAAACCCCTCTAAGGTGAAAGTACTGCTGTTGTTGGTCAGCAACATCGTCTTTGCAAGGGAAGGACAAGGTTATATAAAGCTTCAAAATTAGGTCCATCAGTAAGGAACCCAGAGGGTCAGGCATGGGGTTCTATTTGTTTGTGACACGGCCCTAGTGGAGCGGCTTGTTTTTGTGGGTATCCATCCAGTTTTGGAAACTATGTCTATTGCATTTTACCAAATGTAGCTGCAGCACCAGGCAAGCTATGAGGAGATGCTGGCTTGCCCAGTAATGTAAATGGGACAATTTCTTAATTTTCTCTAACAAGTATGTAAGACATGGGCTTTTTTTTCTTCAATTCCATGAATATTAAGTTAGTGTTGGGAATAAGGATATAACAGTTTCAGCATAACATTAGAGATTTAAAAGCTCGATGTGGGTTATGTATAACAATCTAGAGTCAGAAGGAGGCAAACGGGGAATTTTGTATGGCAAAAAAGAAGTTTTGTGTGGAGATAAAGTACATTGGTAATTACTTGAAAATTATACTGGTTTTCAAAATGAAAAAATTAAGTTTATTTCATAATGCATGCAAATGTAGATGACACTAATAATAGAGCACATAATGCTTTTATATTTGATTGAAATTTTGTATTCGATGGTAAAATATGCACAAATATAATGGAATCAAACTGCCTAACATAGTAAACATTTTGCGAGTTTTAGCTTGAAAATACTTCAACTCAAAATCACGGTTTGAAAAATACTTAGTCAAAATAACTGTACACCTTGAAGGAAACCATGGATGTAGGTCCAGCCTCTTTCCTTCCCCAGATGAGTACATGATTTTGATTCACACTCAGTCAGTGGCCAATCACAACCTCTCATGACATCTTCACAGCTGCTGTAATCTAGTGGTCCATGAGCTACAAAATTCAAATACTGTACCAAAATCGACATTCCATTTGAGCATCTCATTTTTTTTTAAGTCAAAAAAAAAGGTTTCCATGAAAACAAAGAATGGAATTTGTGCGTGTTTGCAATGTTGAAAATAAAAAGGGAAAGGATGGAACACAGAAAGCCCTGAGCACCATTAATCAGACAAGAAAGTTTTTGCCAAGTGCATGAGAACCAAGGGCTTTTCTTTGCTAAATCTACATCGCTGTTTGTCAGAGGCTCCAATTTCATACCTTGTGCTTCTCACCCCCACCTTAACTTGTTTTTCCCCTTTAACCAGCATTCCTCCATATCTACCATTCCAGCACCAGCGAAGGCACAAGTCCTATAATTCTGGGTTACAGTTGGCAGGTAGCCTTAACTCGCTCCACTGAGCCTTTGTTTTTTTCACACTCCAAGGCAGAGCTTGGAGATAGAGCCAGACTTGAGCCTCCCTTAATTTTGAATTTTCTGGCTTTTGTCACTTGAAACCTCAAGTTATTTAAATGTGACCCCCACCCCCCCACTTCGGGGTAAGGAGTAGAGTAAAGAATTTAATGTTATTTTTAACTGAACTATCTTGTTAACCTTGGGGGACATCCCTGGAGCTGAAACCCATTCAAGTAATAATAGCTCAGCATCTCATTCCCTGCAGACAGCTCTGCCGAGTCAGTCTGGAAAAGCTCTTTAAAAGCACATTCCCGGCCTGGCTCTTTTCTTTTGGTTTCTGTGGAATTTTTCTTAGTAACAATTTTTAGCTGAGGGGGCTGAGGACAATTGTAAACTAAGGAGCACTGAAAGGAGAGGAGAGGAGAGGGTGATGGGGAGGGCCGCTGGCCGCACTCATTAAAACAAAGGCTGCTTGTGTTTGCAGTGTCCCTTCTTGGTGCAAAGGGGCAAACAGCACAGGGGCCTCTTGGCGTACACAGTTCTTGAGCCCGCAAGGACTTATATTTAAAGTTTTTTTTTAATTTATTGATTTGTGAGAGGCAGACAGACATCGATTTTCGTTGTTCCACTTACTTATTCATTCATCGGTTGCCCCTTGTATGTGCCCTGAAAGTCAAACCCTCTACCTTGGCATCTCTGGATGATGCTCTAACCAACTGAGCTACCTGGCCAAGGCCAGGACTTATGATTTTAAACGCTGTTGCAAGTAATGCCCCTTTGTTGATTATTTTTCCCTTGCCAAGCTTGAGGACCTCCGAGGCTGCCAAACATTTACTTTGAAATCGCGTGGGCCGAGCAGCCTTCCAAATGCTGTCATTTCCAGAGAGGACAGGGCAGCCTGTGATTACTGGCTTCCCAGGCTTCTAGTGAGTTGCTTGGACTATATTTCAAATGGATGCTCATTCTGAGACTGAGAAGATCAAGCTGGAATTTGGTGTCTCTTTGGTTTTCAGAAGGGAGATGGAATTGTTCTTGCCTTTTAGTAGAGCACAAGTTTGAAAATGGAAACCACCAAAGCAAGCTCCCTAAGTCCATGTGTGGACGCAGGAGAGTATGTTGTCCAGATCTAATTTAAAAAAAAAAAATTGTCAAATGAAAGAGAAATGCACAAACATGTCTGTATTTTGTCCTCTGAATTTTAAAAGCATCTAATGTTACATAGCTCATGTGAACTTTATTTAAAGTGCGACCATCCATGAAGTATTCCCTTTATGGTTTTAGGGGCTGTCCTCTTTCCTTGCCGTTCATCACTATGATTATTTTATAAGCCCTTTTGTAGCTGGTTTTATTTGACTTAACCTTTTAAGTGTTGCTTTGTTTCTGACAATGTAGGAAGTATGTCAAAGGAAAACTCGGCAAGGGGGTTGATGCGGGAGGCAGGCACGTGATTCGAAATGTCTTGAGAAGACAGTAAACTTATTTGGGAGTTTCTCAATGTTTCCAATGTGACTTTCTATAAAGCTGAGCACAAATTTTGATTCCTGGGTTTTATGAGGTTGCAGAGGTACAAAGCTAATACTTGGCTAGGTGTCCTTATTTTTTTCTGATGAAAAATGCAGGCATGAAAAACAAGGTGCAGCATCCGTTATCAATTAAAAAAATTAAAATGTAAAACCTCTCCCTCTGGGGCTGGTACAGAGCCAGGTGAGGGAATGGAATAGGCGTGGTCACTGAGAAAGCCGTACGAGGAAAATACCCTTCTGCCTGAGGAAACTTGATATTTCAGAGGGTTCCCCCCAATTCCAATAAAGAAAGTTGCACCATGCTATCATCTTATTTCAAATGCTTTCCTTTAAACATTCATTTACTTTGAAATTTCTCTAATTCCCAAGGACACTGGATTTGATTTCTCTTTTCTCTGAGCATCTCTGATTTCTGTTCAGTCCCACAGGGGTAAATATTTGACATCCAGCCATTCCCAGGGGTGGCAGACCAGTGTACTAAACACAGGGCCATTTCACTTCACCAAGAGATGAAGTCAGGCTCCAGGGTATAAACAGCCGTCCATAAATAACCTCTCAGAAATAGCCTAAGGAACATGTCCTGCAAAGAAATCCTGGCTCAGTACATTCTATTTGGTTTATTTTCCATAAAAGTTTTCTTTGTCTCGATTTTCACCAGCATAAAAGCACTTTCAGCAAAACATACAGTTAAAATAAAACAAAACTGAGTTAAAAAAAAAAAAGATTCCACCTGAAAGGAAATCAACTGTTGCCCTTTGAAATACCAGGATAAAACCCGCTTACCTGACTTTCTGATGAATAAAGAGAAGAGGAAAAGGAGTGGGGGGAATTCCATGCCAAGTACTAACATTCATCGCCTCTGTTTCAAGCTTAGACCCCGTAGGCCACAGTGAAAAGTGTTTGCAATATCTGACTCCTAGTGGCAAATCCACCGTTGTCAGTAATGAGATATTCTTCAAGGCTTAATATTTGGCCAAGATATAACAGACCTATCAGTACTGCGAGATGGCTTGAGTTGTTTTGTTTTGTTTTGTTTTCAATTATCTAGAAAAATTTACTATATTAAAACATTCTTTGGAACTTCAGTTACTGTACTTCAGTGAGACGAGTTCAAGCAAAGGAAAAGCGAGGTGGGGAAGCGATAGATGGGTCTGTGCTATAGGTGGTCTTCTCTTGGAGCCCAGTTCTTTAGCTCAGGTTCACTTCCAGTACCTAAAGAAGTGATCCAATATATTTATTTGGGTGACTTATATATGTATGTATAATTAACCAAATTCAGAGGATATATAAAAACACCATGAACTACGAAGACATGCCCTCCTAGGATCAATCAATAAGTTTAATTTTTATATTAACAAATATAAAATTATATTTGTACCTGAAAAATATATTTACATCTTAAATATATATTTGCACCTGAAACCTGTGTAATTTTGTTAACCAGTGTCACCCCAATAAATTTAATAAAAAAGAAAATCAAACAAACAAAAAAAGAAAACAACCTTCCAAGTGTTTAACAGTTAAGTACTTTGATTCTCATGAATCTTAGTCAATTTTCCTTCTAATTTCTTTGGTTTCTATCTCCTTTATTTTTAGTATCACACTAATTATTGTCCTAAGTCAAATTCTGATTTCAGAAGTGTACCATTACAATGAACAGCCTCAGAACTGGCTTCACTGTCTTTAAGATCTCCCCACACTACATCCCGATCTCCACCTCTGGATTAGTTATCTGAAAAATATGTTTTACATCATGAATTCACACTTCTCAGAAAATTTGTATTGGCACCCCACTTCTTAAAAGAGGAAGTTCAAGCTCTAACTTTCCCTTTCTATTCTTATTTTATATCTACTTACTTCTCTAGCCAAACTCTATGTTACGAGCTGTCCTTTAAAATCTTTCATGTTCCACTACCTTCACCTTTATGTGCACAGTGTCCCTGCTTGGAAATATCCACTTTTCAGCTTGATGTCTCAAGGTCTGATTTAAGCCCAACCTTTTTCCGCAATAATCTCTACTTTTTCTGAAGAGCTATGAAATAATATACCACTTCCTTCGGAGTATTGGCTTATTTTGTTTATGTACTTCATATCCCGAGGTAGACTGTAAATTCCTTCAGAGTAAGAACTGGGCCTTGCAAATTTTTTCTTTTTATTCCCCAAGCAACGTTTAGTCCACAATTAGTGTGAAGACACAATTCCTTCTTTAGGAATGTGTGAGCTGCTTTATTAATATACGTTATCAAAAGAAACATTCCTTTGTTGAGATCATTTCAGTTTCCTAAAGGGTGAGGTCAGTCTCAGCTCCAGTAACTGGTGGAGTGGATGGGCTCTCTGACCAGAACTGGACATCATGGCAGAATCTGTGGAAATGGGAGAAAACAGCTTGAGTATTTTCTCTTGTATTCCACACTATGGAGTCTGTATATTCAAGAAGAAATTCTTACTTATGTAGTTTTAAAAGAATATTTGTCACATAAATAATCCAACAAGGAACGAGCCTGTTGGTAGAAAACTGGCTTCACAATTAGCCTGATTATGTAGCCCAGATTGCCTAGATTCTATTATTAATTTTCTTTGGCTATCTTCAGGCCTTTAATGAAGTTACGTTGAATGTCACAGCCTTGTGTTAGTCTATGGAAAATGAAAGGCATGTGATCTGCCCAGTGTTAAAGGGAGAGATTTTCCCACTGGTGGCTAATATGACAGTGGAAACTGTGGCTGGAGAGAGAGATTGATCCCAGATGCATGTTGTTTACCTTTCCTCCTTACCAGGGGGAGTCGAAATAATTTGGGGGGGGCTATATTATTTTAAAATTTAATATGAAAAGTAGCATTTCCTTTTAAAATTCTTATTAAAAGATGTACAATGTGGGTCTTATAAATAGATATGGGTTCTGTCCAGAAGGTATATAGCCACATAATATGAAACATAGAGACATTTTTTGAAGAAGATACAAGATTCAAGAAACATTGTACATAGGACAATGATGCCTCAGTTCCCTTCAAAGTAGACACCTTGGGACTTCACACAGTTCTCCCAATCACCATCAGTTGCCCTATTGTATTTTCCTGAATCTCATTGACAGCCTGAAATTTCTTCCCTTTCAAAGGTGATTGTAGTTTTGGGAAAAGCCAGAAGTCACAGGGTGCCAAATCTGGGCTATAGGGGAGCTGAGTCCCCTGGGTGATTTGATGTTTCACCAAAACACCCTGCACGAGAGTTGATGATTGAGTGGGTGTGTTGTCATGATGAAACTACCAGTCACCAGTTTTCCATAGCTGTGGCCTTCTGAACCATCCGAATAATGTCCGTGGAAGAATGTTCAAGCTTACCTCAAAATTTGACGTATATTCGTCACCGTACTCAGTCATTTTAAATGAGACAACCACACAGGGCACACACTCAGTGGCACCCGTACTGCCTAGTACAGTGATGTTGACATTGCCCACGCATGCACATTCCGGTCCACTCTCCTTGGCTGCCAGGTTATACTGATGTCATGCAAACCATCCTCTTTATAGTGACGGTGGCTGGACTTTTTCTGGACAGTTCTCATATTTTGTTAACATATTGATTTAATTATAGCAGATTTAGAATCTATACCCTATAGCAGGTATACAGAGAGATAACTTCATTTTATATAACTTTAACTTGTTTATAAATTCATATCTCTACCCAGTTATGGAAAGTTTAAATTTTCCCAATCAAGTAAATTAGTCACTTTTGAATTTAAGTTTTGATTAAGACTTTTCCAATTTAAATCAGCCTTCTGAGGTAAATATTCGGTTGTTTAGCTTTTCCTCCCCGACTTTTCTTTTTCTCCAGGCAGCATCTGGGTGTGGAAGAAACATTCCATAAGACTTTAGACTCACACGATGAGGTGAAACAATATTCTGTCATTTCTATCATATAAAAAATTAACTAAAAAAATAGATCTAAACAGAAGTAGTAAGACTGAAAACATTATTAAAAAACAAGTGAAGATCTTTGTGATCTACAGTTAAGCAAGGATTTCTTAGAAAGGATAAAAAAGCATAAATTATTAAATAAAAATATTGGTATGTTAAACTTGATCAGAAATACAAAACTCCACAAAAGATGCTGTTAAGAAAATAAATGGAGAAGTCACAGACTGGGAGATAATATATGCAAAGCTCTTATCTTAAAAATACCTATATCCAGAATAGACAAAGAATTATTACAACTAAATCATAAGAAAAAATTTAAGTGAGCAGAGATTTGAAAAGACTCTTTCGAAGAAATCATGCAGATGTCAAATAAACATATAAAAATTTCCATTGTCATTAGTCATTAGGGAAATCAAATTTAAAACCATAATGAGACACCACGACATACCTTTTAGAATGCCTAAATTCAAACGCAGGCAGTGCTAAGTGCTGTGAATATGTGGAAATGCACAACTGCACAGCTATTCTGGAAACAGTTTGTGGTTTCTCAAAAAGGAGGCAGTTTCTTCAAAGGGGGGAGAGGTTGCCAGTTGTCTCCCCTAGTCTCCGCTCTCCAGTGCTCCCTTAGTAATAATTGGAAGTGGCAATTGGCTTAGTCAGGGACTATATTCCGCAGTCTCCCTTATTAGCTATCCATGGGGCAAATCCTTGTCAGTGAAACAGAGGCAGAAGCTGTTGGTTGGGAATTCCAAGGGAGCTCTTTATATCATGACACTCAATAGAAATATAAGAAAGCCAAAATGAGAGCCATATATATTATTTAATGTTTTCTGGAAGCTCCACATAAAAAGTAAGAAGATACAGGGAAATGATTTTTAATAATATACATTATTCAATGCCATATACCCAAAATATTATCATTTCAACACAAAATCAATATAACAAATTATTAATGAGATAATTTACATGCTTTTTTTGGTAAGAAGTCTTCAAATTCTGGTGTGTATTTTATGCTTTCAGCACATCTCAGTTCATACTAGGCACATTTAAAATGCTCAATAATCACATATAGCTGGTGATTTCTTTATTAGAGAGCACAGTTGTAGATAGATAAGCATTTATTTGCCTTCTGTCTTTCTTCCGTCTTCTGAGATGCAATATATTTCTGTTGACTGGCGTTTCACTAACTCTCCTTGACCACGAGTTCTCCTTGCGGTTGCAAGGTGTGGAACAGAAAGATAAAAGAAATCTGTTTGCGGATGCCTAGTAATTCCCTTACCAGCCCTGGGCTGCCAAATTCTAGATTTCTTTTACATGACTATAGTAATATTCAACAATATAAACTGTGGTAAAAGTCATTCTTAGTGATGAAGAGGGCCACTAGGTAGTAGCAGAAGATAGACAGTTCATTACATTGGTCAAAAGCACAATTGTAGGAGCCATATAACTAAGCGCAGAGCTTGACATCACCATGTACTGATGTGTGATTTCGGGGTAAGTTATTTAAGCTCTCCAAACTTAAGATTGTTCCTTACCTATAAAATGGAGATAATAATATCTCCCTCTTAGTTATTCTAAGAACTGAAAATAGTTAATTCTGTAACATGCCTAGGTTATGTGGATCACATTGTAAGTTCTTTGAATGTGTCAGGTGTTTATTAATCCATTAGGAAACTATAATAATTCTGAACTTGTATGCATCTGATAATGTAAACTCCAAATATGTAAAGCAAAGCTGACAAAATTATACAGAGTGGTTGATAGATGTGCAATCCTAGTTCAAGTCTGACACGTTTTTCCAATAACTGACAGATGGAGCAGACAAAAAAAAAATGAAGAGGATTTTAATAATCAAATGTGAAACATGTGCCTGGGATAAACCTCAAATTTGGGTGCTTTTCAAATTTGAATCTAAGCTTCCTGAAAACTTTAACAAATATGAAAACATATTCACTTGAATAACTGTTATTATCGTGAAAAAAGAACACTATTTTCTTAGGTTTACCATGTCACTTATATTTGAGGATCCTAATGAAACATCTATATGCTCAACTTTTTCATTTCCTTCCATTCCATTCACACTCTAAATATATCAAAATATTTATTTTAATTTGACATAAATCATTAGTTTCATGACTTATTTATCATATAAATATGAAGTTTGTAGTTGTAAACTCTTAACTCACTCTGAATATCCCTTACCAAAACAGCATAAGCAAACCAGTAGATAATGCTTTCTTTGGAGGTTGATGAATGTTCCCTCCAGTGGGCAATTGGGAGCACAGCCTTTTTTCGCCCTTCGGGCATCCATTCCCTTATTCTGTCTCCCAGCGAGACACAGCAGGTGGAAATAAACCCAAACTTCCTAACCGTTAAAACACTTGGAATGACTCCTGTTTCTAAATCTCCTTTAAAATGTGGGTGTTCCCTGCCAACTTTTAACTATCTTTTAAATATTACCTTTTGTTTGTTTGTTTCAATGAGATAATTTGCATAGTTTGTGAAGAATCCAATTGAATGGGTTTTGTTTTTTAAAAACAAAAAACAAAAAACAAAAACCACCACCACATTGGCCAAGTATTAGACTAGAGCTTGAGAGACGGAAAAAGAAACAAGATTCAGCTCAAACTTACTAAACAATCTCAATCGTACAGAAACTCCAGGCAACTAAAATACTCTCTGGAGAGTAACATTTCATGCTTAGGAAGAAGTTATTTACTTCGTTCAGGAAAGTACTTTGCTCCAAAGAGGGGTCCTGGCTCACCATAATATTGGGTTTGGCCTATCATGGGACTAGACTTAAAATATTTTATGTTCTCAATTTATTTTCTCTCACATCTGGATTAAGGATAATTTTTCTAGACCCGAATTATAGAAAATTTCTCTTGTCAAGTATATGAGCCATATACTTGACTGTAAACATATGGTCTAATTGCAAAATTTGCCATTGGGAAAGCTAATTATTTAAGGTGTGGGTCTAAAGTAGAATTTCCCCACCTTTATGTAAACCACAAACACGTATCTCTGGGAACTGAAGTGTTGAACTCCACTGCAAGGCAAAGAGGCATTTCCTGCTGGTCCCTCCCTTGGGGAGACTCAGGCCTTTGGCTAGGGGTTGTTTCCACAAGCTGGAATCTTTTTTCCTGGATGTGGGGGTCCTCTTAAACACAGGGGAATTGTGGTGTCCCGTTGAGGTTGCACAGGGAATTATTTGAGTGCCTCCTTTCAGTTTCACTCACATCCCTTAGTGTTGCTGTAACAAGGAGCCCATTCTCTTGTTAAGGGCTTCTTTGGCAATGCCTTTGGGCAAGTATTGCTGAACTGCCTCCCGTCTATACCCCCATGTTTGCTGGAGCCAAGAGAGCAGAGGAGAGGGATTCCCTTTTAGCTTCATGCCAGGAACTTTTACAGTTCTATCTTTCTGTTTTTCTACTGGGCAAAAGATGGGACTTTTTAATGTTTCAAAGTACTAACCCTCGAGCTCAAACTTTAATGGCAAAAACAAAAACAAAACTCATGCATATTACAAAAATAGAAATAGTATTGATTTTATTTTAAAAATTCATAGCAAGTATGAATTCTTATCAAAGATAGATTTCAGTGGCACCATATATGGGATGATATTTTATATATTATTCATTATATGTTCATTAGATACATATTGTGTCCTAGGTCCTGTGTGTTAGACACAAAGACTGTGAAAATAAATAACACTGGTTCCTGCTATAAAAATATTCACACTCTCTCCTGGGAAATGTGTGCAGGGAGGTGACAGAAATGCAAATCTCTAATTATAATGCAATGTATATGCTATTGTAGCTCAGAGAAACAGTGAACTTTGACTAGTGTGCCTTATAACAGTTTCATAGGGGAGGAGCTATTTGATGTGCATCTGGAAGGATGAATTGAATTTTAAGAAGGAGAAGAGTACTCTTTCTAAGAAGCAGAGGGGGTATGTAAAAAAGGAACAGAGACTGAAAGTAACATGGTATATTTGTGAAATCGGTAGTGTATTGTTGTGAATGGGAGGCAGGCTTCAATGGGATGCTAAATGGGTCTGGAAGAGAAAATGTTACTGAGGTGATAATGTATATTAGATGAAATGTTAAGGTTTGGGGGCTTGGTTTTTTAGTCAGTGGAGTTTGCCTTTGAAGACTTACAGGAGAGGAGTAATAGGATCCTTTATTAAGCACTTACCATATGCCACACATTGCTCTAAGTGCTCTAGATAAGTTTATTCACATAATCTGCACAATAACCATATGAGGGAAGGATTTTAGTGATTTCCACTTTACACATAACTC
This sequence comes from Mormoops blainvillei, assembly GCA_004026545.1. NCBI lineage: Eukaryota > Metazoa > Chordata > Mammalia > Chiroptera > Mormoopidae > Mormoops > Mormoops blainvillei. The sequence goes on along the minus strand of PVJD01000889.1, from coordinate 41,599 downwards.
TGGGAAAATCAGTTTCCACCTATCTTCATACTGATCTACATATAGGTTCTAGAGAATCACAATCAAAACTACAGCAGATGAGGGTTTTTGTTTTGATTTGTTTTTTCTTTTTGGAAATAGACAAGCTGATTCTAAATTCATATACAAAGGCAAAAGCACATGTTTTTTAAAAGAAGGACAAAATGGGAGGATTTACACTACTGAATTTTAGGACTTATTATGAAGCTATACTAATAAAAGTGTGATGTTTGAATCAAGATTGACAAATAGAATCGAGTTCAAAATTAAAACCACATGTGTAGAGAGACAAATATTGGTTGGTTGGTTTGTTTACAGATGTGTAAAGGCTACACAGTGGGGAAAGGATTGATGCTGGAACAGTTGGATATCCATAAGCCAAAACAAAAGGACATTGATTCACATCTCATACCATATAAAATATAAATTAAGTGGATCATACACCTGTATTTTAATCATAAAACTGTAACACTTCTAGGAGAACATAAATGAGAAAAACCTCTATGACCACAGTTTGGCAAAGACATCTTAGATATAAAACCAAAGGTATGATCCATTAAAGAAAAAATATGCCCTGGCCAGGTGGCTCAGTTGGTTGGAGCACTGTTGCACACACCAAAGGGTTGCCGGTTCGATCCCTGATCAGACCACATACCTAGGCTGCAGTTTGATCTCAGTCAGAGTGCATACGGGAGGCAACGCGTCAATGTTTCCTTCTCATGTTGGTGTTTCTCTTTCCTTCTTTCTCTCTCTCTCATTTTCTCCCTCTTCTCTAAAATCAGTAATCATATCCTCAGATTAAAAAATTATTTTTAAAAGAAAAATATAATAGACTGGACTTAATCAAGGTTAAATCTTCTTCTCTTCAAAAATACATTAAAATAATAAAAAAAAACTATAGACTGGGAGAACATGTTTGCAAAGCATGTACACAAAGTATGTGTCTAATGAAGGACTTCTATACAGAATCTATAAAGAAATCTAAACACAGTAATAAAAACAAATAGCCCAATAAAGAGATAGGAAAAAGATTTGTAGAGATAGTTCAAGAGAAAGAATATGCAGATGAAAAGATGCTCAAGATCATTAGTCATTATGAAAATAAAAATTAAAACCAAAATGAGGTATATTACCTGCTGATTAGAATCTTTTGTTGTTGTTATTCTCACTAGGTCTTTTTCTCCTTTTCTTTTTAATTTTATTTATTATATACTTTTTATGATATTTTTTTCCATTATGATTTAGTCCTCTTAAACTCTTCTCCACCTCCCCCCCTGCAACCACACACACATGATGGACATGGACAACACGTCCCCCGACTCCCTTCCCTCTCACTGCCCTGGCTCTCTGTCTATGGGTCTGTCTCTATTCTGCTTGTTAGTTCAGTTTGTTCATTAGACTCCACATGAGTGAAATCACTTGGTATTTGTCTTTCTCTGCCTGGCTTATTCACTTGGCATAATGCTCTCTAGAATAAAATGTGTGACCATGACAAGTGCTGTCAGGACTGTGGAGCCACTGGAACGCTCAAACACTGCCGGGGAGAATGCAAATGGGATAGCCACGTTAATATTTTGGTATTTTCTAAGAAGCTAAACATTCATTTACCGTCTTATCCCACTATCACTCTACCAAGTATTCACCAAAAAGGAAAGAAAGCATATATCCATAAGAAGACATGTATATGAATATTTACACAATTTTATTTCTATCGGCCCTAAACTGGGAAAACTCAAAGGAAAATAGGAAAAAACAAATTCTGGTATATCTGTGCATTGAAACATTGCTCAATAACACAGAGGAAGGACCTGCTGATACACACCACAGCACAAAGAAACCTTTAAATAATTATGATGAGGGAATGAAGGCAGATAAAAAGAGTATGTACTCTTTGATTCCATTTCTGTAAAACTGTCTAAAATGCAAGTGTGTCCGTAGAGACAGAGAGTGGATGAGTAGTTCTTGGGGAGCAGAGGTAAGAAGATGGGGAAAGATTACAAAGGGGAACAATAAAACTTTTTGGAATTTTGGATACGTTCATTATCTTTATCGTGGTGGTGGTTTTGCAAGTGTACACATATGTCAAAACTGATCAACTTGTACCCTTTAAACATTTTATATCATGTGTATCATACCCCCAAAAATCTATTAAAAAAACAAAAATTTAGTGGGAAGATGTCTGAGGATACCCTGTGACTTAACACTAAGTCTGGGGGCAATTCAATACACGGTAAAGTCACCATTAAAGTGGAATAAAGGTCATTGGTTATTTATTCACATGATTCTTTTATTCGTTCATTCAGCACATACATATTAAATGCCTGTGATGCCAGCCGTTCTGGGTGTGCCCAGACTGAGACACACAGTGGGGTATAATACTGAGTCTCCCTGCCTTCGCAGAGTCTGTTTGGCCAGTAAAGCAATGTAACAGAGAAGCTTAAAGGGTAAGCTTCAAAGTTGAAGACTCTCCAAGAATTCTCTATAAGTCTTCCACTTTCCTTTGGCCAAAATCTGGTCACAGAATCAGTCAATAAGTCATAGAGTCATAATTCAAAATAGACCCCAGAGATTTTGCTTCTAACTTTTCTGTTAGCACTCAGTATTATGAGATACAATTAAAATTGGGAGTATTGAAACAGGAGTGATATATTATTAACTCTCTTACTGTGGATTTAATGTTATTTCAAGTCATATCCATGTACCACCTAAAATCTTTTATTTTTATTTTAAAAAATAATTTATTTATTTTCTTTTTAGACAGAGGGGAAGGGAAGGAAAAAGAGAGGGAGATAAACATCAATGTGTGGTTGCCTCTCATGCACCCCTTATTGGGGACCTGGCTGGGGAATTGAACCAGCAACCCTTTGGTATGCCGGCTGACGCTCAATCCACTGAGTTACACCAGCCAGGGCCCACCTAAAATCTTTTATACCACCAGAGATAAATGTCCCATCCTGGGAAACAATGGCTAAATGTTCTCTAGAGTCATTTTTGGTTCTAATTTCTTAAAAGCTAGTATTCTGTGTTTTGTCCATGTGAAGGTAGAGGATATGTCATACCAAGCCTTCTTTATAATGCTGGGAAAACAAATAACATGTCCCTGTCAGATCATAGGACACAATATATGGGTCCACACAGGAATGCAGATGGAAGACCTCACCTTTTCCCTTCTCTCTGTCCATATAGGTGGGTGGTGAGTGTGGGGTGTGAGGAAGTAGGAGGGAGCAAGAGATTCCAGGTTGATTCAAACTTCTCTCAGGGAACTCAGTGCAATAGAGAAAAACTGGTTGCTGAACAGAAGTGGCTTCATGGGCAGTGCCCAAACCAAAGTGGCTCCTTTAAGGTCCTTGTGCAGAGTTTTGATTCCTGTTTGATATTGAATGATCCCTACTTTCTAGTATTACTTTCAAAGAGTCTCTAGTAACTGGCTAAAATTCATAAGTACCAGGTCTGCCACCCAGCAACTTTCATAAGGGTCTAGGTAATTACAGTGTAGAAGGTTTGGGTCTCATGGTAAAGTTTCAAAGTTCTCTTCAAAGGTTCTGTGCAGAGCACAGAAGAAGTAAGATCCCTCTGGTTTGTACTTATTTACATACTTACATAAACTGCAACAGCCCTTAGTCACTATTTGTTTATATTCCCGTAAGTGTTCCTGCTTAGGGTGCTTGTCAACCCAAAGCACTGGGACAAAAGTGGCTTCAGAGATTGCACTCATGGACCCAAGCCAGCATTCTCTTTTCTTTTTCCTGACAATGTAAAGAGTAGGCCATTGGTTTTGTGTCTTCCTACCAGCAAGGCAGAATTTCCAGTCTCAGTACCTTAACCTTTTGGGCCAGATAGTTTTTTGTTTTGGGGACTTGTCCTTTGCATTATGGAATGTTTAGCAGCATCCCTGGCCTCTACCCTCTAGATCCCAATGTACTACCCCCAGTTGTGACAATCAGAATGTCTCTAGATACTGCACGATGTCTCCTACAGAACAAAATCAGCCTCAGTTGACAACCACTACCCTAAGGTAACTTTATTTCAGTGTCCCGAGTAAGGACCACCCTAGTCTGTTTCATAAAACTTTATAAACTCAAACACAAGGATTTGAGACGGGGAGTTTACTGGACCTTCATCCTTACTGAAATTGGTCTGTTTCCTTCCCAGCAGTCTGTATATCCGAAAGAAGGGCTTATTTACTAAGTCATTCAAAAAGTTATACATTCGTTCATCTTTTTTTCCCCCAGGGCCAACAGCATGCTTGCCTTATATTTACAAAACTAAGATGGGCCACTTAATATTTGCCCCAAGTGATGAGTTTAACCCAGAACACATGGTTGCTTCTATTAGTGAGGATAAAAGATAAAATAGAACTCTTTAGGGCATTTCATTTCATTACAATTTTATTGGGTATCATATTCCAATTAGCACTTTTTTTTCCAATCTGGCCTATTATAAATATATCAGATAAAGGTTGCATTTTTAAATATTGTGCGTTAGGAGGCTGGATACACTTTTCAATGAGAGTGACTGGCGAGGGCCCTATACGGCAGCCTGCAATGTTTCTATGAATAGACTGCCTAAATACCTTCCCGTAAACGTTGAGTAAGAAGAGGTAAGTAAATGGAAGGTAGTCTTTCTGTGTTTCTTGAAACTAACTTTAGGAGAACAAAGGCAGTAATTAGGATTCATTTTTCTCTCTTCATCAAGACCGCGTTCAGCCCCTCTGCTGAGCGAGTCTTTGCAAGAAATGGCATTTACAATCAGTGATTGATAACGCCCACAGCTCCCAGGCAGGAGAACGTCCTTAGTGACCTCGGCGGAGCTGAGGCACTGAGCTGTGTTTCAAAAGCTTGGCAGTGCCAAGATGTCTTTAAACTTGTGAAGTTTCAAGACCAGCATTATCACGAATTGGTTGATGGCTTCAAAATGTAGGTGTGCTCTGGTGGTAGATGGGAAGCTACAGGAAGAAATTATGAAGAAATAATACCTCTGACTAAAGAAAACAATTTTGATTTTGTTTTTCAGAAAATTGACCAAGCTTCTTTCATTGTCTCAATCTTTTTTAAAGCGGCCCTATGCATGTTTCCCTGTTTTGTTCTTGGCTCCACATCTTTTGTCTCCGTCCCTGCTTTTCCTCAGTGTTCCCACTTATTCCCATCTCTTAAAATGTGTAATCCTGTATGCATGACTCCACGGTCTATCTCTTTGGGAATAGGACTGTACCTTTAATTGCCTCTTGCCTGCTCCCTCAGATGTTAAGTACTTAGACTCAATATACCTAAAACCAACTTAACACCTTGCCTTCTAAATACCTTCCTTTTAGTAAATGCCATCATAGGTTAATCATCCATGAGTCCAAATCAAGGATTCAGCCTCTTTTACTCACACAATCAGGAAGTGTATTTCCTCACATTGTCAGGGGCCAGATTACATCATGCAGTCAGCAACAATGTTCAGCGAATTCTATCTGCTAAATGTCTTTTCAGGTTTTCCCATCACCAATGCAGCCCTCACCTGGATTCTGCAATGATATCTAAACTGGCCTTTCTTTCACAACTGTCTAACCTATTTTTCATCCTTTGCATCATTACAGAAATTACCTTACTAAGTGAAGCACAGATCTGATGGTGTAGCAGCCCTGCTTTCATATGTAATTGTCCCTTTGACCACCAGTCTAGCCCTTGTCACTCCTGTATTGTTGATGAAGCTCTTGCTGACTTAAGGGGAAACTCTCTTGTCACCGATATTATATCTTCTATTTCCTGATTTGCAGAGAGTACTTTTCCTCTCTCAATCCTTTATAGTGCTGCCTACTCTATAACTCTTTTTAAAATTCCTTTTCAGTTGTTATATAACCTCCAACTAAGTCCATTTATTTTCTCTATTTACCGTCAATCTACCGTATACCATGTGCTCCCCTAAGCGCTTTAGGAATATTAACACGTTGAAGTTCAAACATTCTAAAATGTTTTCCTGAAACTAAGTTAAAATATGTATGAGTGGCACTAGTGAGGCACACCCTTAAAATATTTTTACCAAAGGTATTTTCCAACACCTAAGCAAGAGTTCTTCAAAACCTTTGAGGTCGGGATGATGTCAGGACTTAACCTTGGCATTCTAAATTCCCTCAACTAATATGCTGTCCTTCCCTTTTCGCATCTGGTAGGCTTCTGTTTATTAACTAGGTATTGATGATACTGAACTCAGCGGGTTATAAATATGAAGCCGTCATATGTTTCCCAAATACTGCTTTACAAATAAAGTATCATGTGGTTTGGGGACAAGTAATTTAACCCCTTAATGCCTTGGTTTCTCAACAATGGGACAAATAATACTACCTACCTCACAGAGTTGTTTTAAAGCTTGAATGTTTTAACAAATATATAATGTCTAAAACAGCACCTGGCACATAATAAGCACTCAATAAAAGTTGGCCATTATTTATTATGGCTCTGTCTCCCCCTCTAGAATACAAGCTCTTCAAACCCTAAAGAGCTTAGATAGAGTATGGCACATATCAGGTGCCTCCAAAATATTGGTGTGATAATGGATAAAAAAGGAATAAAAATAAGGATTATAAGAATTAAAAAGAATTTTAAGTACTTGATTTGAACACATACTGCTTTTTTCTCCCTAAGGATTTCAAAATAGCATTGAGATAATCCTCGATTCTCCTAGGAGACAATGACTGTAGACAAATCTCTATGAAAGAGAGTTAGTATAGTTAGATTCAATCACAGAGAGATTCAGTTACTTTCCTGGGAACCAAGGGGAGAATTTGAAACAGCTACTTCATGGTAGACAGTGAAAATTCTGAACATTTTAAGATAGCAGAACTAGCCTTTGTGTATTTCCTTTATCTGGGTTTAGCCCAGACATTTTTTTTTTTAAAGAGTGGCAATGGAACAGCCTTCAAAGATAATAATTGCACAGAGCAGGATTTTATAAAATGCTTTTTTTTTAATCAGGTGCTTTGGAAGGCAAGTAGATCATGTTGCCTACTTCCATAGGTATTTTCCAGGTACTCAGATGGCATCAGAGCCCAGTTGTGTCACAATGCAAAGTAAAACAAAAAGTGGTATCTCTTTTTCTGCATTATAACAAACAGAACTGCTGGGTGAGTGTGGTTTAATTTGTCATCAAGTAAGTGTCCTCCAACACTTACTTGAGGTCCTGAAAATAAAACTAAAATTAAAGAGAAGGGGTGAAATCAATACTAGCTATTTTTCCAGATAGTCAAATACTTAGTGATACGTAGACTAAACATCTGGGTGATGGTTAGATTTTTACCTCAGTTTTTATTCACATTTTTACTCAAAGACTGAACCCCGTAGGGAAACCCTCCACCATTAGCCTGTAAAGCTGAATCAACCGGAGTTAATCATCACAGAAAGTATAGTTACTTATTGAATTAGAGGTGGTCATAGAGGGAGAACATGAGGAAAGCTTAGCCAAAGTCAATGGCTTTGTGGTTGGATTTTTCTGGATTTATACTAATGAAAAAAGTGTGCCTCTGTCCAGAAGATCAATTCCAAAACAAACAGAAACATTGTCACAGTAGCTTTAAAGAGATGCCCTCACTTTCAATAAGGGCCTGGAGGAGGAAGGTCCTTGGAGAATTATCTAGGAGTGGATGACATACAATTTTGTTTTCCAAACATTCTTGACCTTATGTCCTCTATAAAAATAGTTTCTCTCGGTACAGCTGAGAAAGCTGTGATTTTGCTGCCCAGTCAGTCTAGGCTGATCGCCTTCATCATGATGAGAATGGGTCTGACTTAGTTTTCAAGAATAAAAGAAAAATGTGGCAAGTTTAGACGTCTATGCCAATGGACTCAAATACAGTACAGCGTATTTGTACTCCTTCCCTCATACAGAATCCTCGACCAGGAGGGCACGTCACTGATACACCCAGAGTATACAACATGTCTAAGACCCAGAGAATACATTTCTCTGCTCCTGCCTTGTTCTAACCCCTTCCCCACCCCTGACTTATTAGGTTCAACACTGCCAGGGAGCTCTGTGGTATCAGGCCGAACATTTTGATGTAATCCTACCACTGTTGCTGTAGCTATCTAAGCTTGAGGATTTATTAGTTGTGAACGTTCATTTTTGTTTTTCCTGGTCTGGTGCCAGTAAATAAGTCACCCAAACCATGGCTGAGTGTCATTTGATAGGAAAAGGCTGGGATCACAAGGAAGCCTTCTGTCTTTCAACCCCCCAAAAAAAAAAAATGCTGAGGTAAGCAGTGTCAAACCCAGCTGCATCAACATGATGGTGGTAAGACAAATGAGAGCTTTCACTGCTGGATATGGAGCTAGAGAGCAACCCGCTGAAAACTCGCTGTAAGCTCAGGAACAGCTGAATTAATGCAAGTTGCAAGGGACTGCTGTTTCATACTCCTAGCTTTGAGAAGAAAAATTCCCTGTCCATTTTAATCGGCCTAGCACATAAACACAGTTCATTTGAAAGGTGGCTAGAGATGAAAATCTCCTAAGCACTCACGCACAAACACATACGTGTGCACACACGTATACATACATGTACAAACACACCAGGATCGTTCAATGTCATTAGAAGAAGAATTTGGTGACATATATTCCTGTTTGTGAGTCAGTGACTCATTGGCTGGACGGTGTGGGGTGAGAGGCCAGGAGCGTGGTGCTGTTTATGAGGGGCCACTAGGAGACCCGGGGTGGAGGGAAGGAGGAGGTATGAACTTGGGAGGGGACGGCTCTCTCCACAGGCCCCGCGCCAGCTCCCTGTGACTGTTGCCGGGGCGATGGCTGGGGGATTATCAGGAATGCCTGGAACCGATATCCTTCTTTTGGACTCATGGATGCAGCAGAAGGGGGTGGATGGCTTTTCTCTTTCTGTTTCTTCCTTTCATATTCAGCAGATTAGAGTGGCGGGTTGCTGTGGCGACCACACGGAGGAGGGCTCCCGCACACCTGCACCACAAACAGAGCCCGCCGGCGTGGACTTAGGCCGTCCTGGGGGGCAGTTTCTTCTGTGGGAAACATAACAACAACAACAATAACAAAATGAGGGAGGGAGAGAGAAAGAAAGGGAGAGAGGCAGAGGGCGATGGAGGAGGAAAGTAGGGAGGGAGAAGAGGAAGAAAATAAGCGACCAGTTCAAGCAATAGTAATGTAGCTCTTTAGCAAAACAGGATAGAAACCTACAAGGCACACACATAGTACCCCAGAATCTACTGCAGAAGCCTTGGGGGCTGTTTAGGAATGACAGGAAGTAAGGAGATAGACACCCACATCCTAGAGCCACAAGTTTCATACATCATGAAGGCATAAAACAGGGGGTAGTTTTAAGGCTACAAGTCTTACTAGAGTGACAGAACAGATGGCTAAATGGGAAGTTATTCCATCATTATCCAGAACTAAAAGGAATCTGACATTTCTGCAGACCAACTTTCTAATGGAAAGAAGCGCATTATAATGTGGAAAAAAATTATGTGCTTTCTTTTTATCTTACAAAGAGAGAGGGAGGGAGAGAGAGAAAAGGAGGCGAGGGGGTGAGGGGATGAAAACTGAGGAGCTCCTAAAGCGGAGTTGAGTCCTTTGGAATTGTCTGGCATGGTTCCAGGTTCTACTAATGAAGAAGTCAGCTCCACACAGTGTCCTGGCCTCAACTTACTCAGACAAACCTGGGCTCCGCATTCAGTCTGCCCTTTCCTTCATCTGCCTCCTCCTCTTCATCTTGGGATTGTCTTTTGCATTATTGTCTCTGTTTCCATTACCAAAACATCACAATGCATTGGCCTGTCCAAACCTGTCCAAAGCACTTTACAATGACAATGTTTACAGGAAGTCAAATAAAATAGGGATAGAGATAGCAATGATGAGTGTGCAATAGACCTTTTGAACTTAAGAGTATGCTGGGTTTGATTGATCTTTAAGCTAGATTCTACAGGCTACTTCAGCTATTCTAATATCCTTCAATCCACTTAAAGGGGGGAGATGATTAGAGAAAAACATTCACCTAAATTTTTTTTCTCTTTTACTGGTGATGTGATTAGCAGGCAGTGGGCCTTATGTCTTCCACTTCCAGTTTGGCTGGAACCAAAAGCATTTTCCAGGGGTAGCTGTGTCACAAGGACTGAGATGAGATATTTTACTGTCCCATAACACATCCACAAACAACACTGTACTACTGTTCCTGACGCCTCTACATATTCCCATGTCAACTCTAGCTGAATGAATTTAGTAAAATGATTGAATCTTGGCCTTTAGCTTATTTTCCTTGAAGTAAATATTTGTCTCCTCCTTTAATAGAGAGTTTGTAAAATATTTTATATAAGAAAAGTTGGGTTGACCAACTTTCTTGGTAAAGAGATGAGTATTTCAAGCTTTGTGGCCCGTACAGTCTCTGTAGCAACACTTAACTCTGCTGTGGTAGCATGAAAACAGCCACCAATGAGATGTAAATGAATGGCATGGCTATGTTCCAATAATACTTTATTTCCAAAAACAACTAGCAGGTGCATTTGTATTGTATGCCTAGATTTCCAATCCTGCACCAGACTAGCCTTTTCTAGGTGTAACTTATCGAATGGGTTATAATCCTCCCTAACACTCAGACAATTTCACTATTCCAATGCTATTCTCTCCAGTTCCTAATCTTACAACAATATCTAGTAACTAGGAATAAATAAGCAATAAATGAGTTCATCTGAAGAAAGTATTCAACCTGTTCACATAACTAGAATTTCTTGATTCTGTTTTTCAAATAAGAGCACTGAATATGAAAGGACCACATACATTTGAACGTTACAGTATATGTTTGTCTAGCTTTATAAAGTCTGGGCCATTGACAAATAAATGGTTGAGCAAACTATGTTTAGAATGAGTAGAATTTGCCCTTCTTGGTGATCATGATTTTCAAAGGCCTATTTGGCACCCAATTTTCTATAGAATCATGTGCCAAAATGCCTTTTACGACAGGGAGGCAAGCAGTGCACTTAAACGTATTTTTTCGACTGGGCACCATATGTAGACATGACAATCAGAACTCTCTGCCAGTTCTCTTTCAAAGGGGAGGATGGGTCTCCAAAAGTTCAAACATCTCACAGTATGACTCATGTTGGAGAACTCAGCGGGTAAGGAGTTGACTGTACAGTTCTAAGTTTATTCTGAAAACGATCTCTTTCCTAAATATGGATTTTGATTATTATCATCTCTGAAATTTATTCTTTATTTTTAGGAGTTGTATATGTCATTCTTGCTGTAGCATTGTATACAAGACAGCAGAAGGAAATGGGGACAGATGGTCACCTCATGCTAGCATATGAATTCCAATGCAGAGTATAAAGTTGAGGCCCCCTATGTGGTCTTACTCAAGACTGAAGAGTCCATTTTGGGGGACTTACACTGATATCTGACTATGGAGTTTTGAAAGTTTTCCTTGGTAGAAACCAGGAGGAAAGTTATCCTTGTTCATGAGGGGTAGGTTTTGTTAGAAAAACATTTCCATTTTCTATTATTGGGTAATAAGGCTGATCCTAAGCAGAGTAATGTTCCAGGACATTCCCTAAGAAGCAATAAGAATGGATTGGAAGAATGGATTTGAATTTCTGAAGAAGCATCCCAGGAACACTTGAGGTAAGAAAACTGAGGAAAACCTAGGCTTGTTTAGGTCTAGCTAGTTAGACAGGTTTGAATGGCCGGGTCCACTTACATGTGGGTTTTTTTCAATAAATACTGTAAGTCTATTTTCTCTTCCTTATGATTTTCTTAATAACACCTTTTCTCTAGCTTAGTTCTATAAGAGTGCAGTATATAATACATATAAGATACAAACAATGTGTTGATTGTTCATGTTATTGGTAAGGTGTTTACTTAACAGTTAAGCTATTAGTAATTAAGTTTTGAGGGATTTAAAAGTTATACACAGATTTTTAACCACATATAACTTGTTTTCCCTCCTGCATACACTTTATTTACACATGTTTAATCTTACTGAACATATCACATTGTCAGGGAGGATGGCTAGGGGCCAGTCAGGGCTGTCAGGATAATCCTGACTTCTCACCTTGCTCTGCACTAGTAAATAAACAACCAAGAGCGAGATTGGAGACAAGGAGGTAAGGGGGGAGGGATGGAGGGCAGCACAACGTGCAGCATGCAGCAGCAATGCTAGCCAATCAACACGTCATTTTTGTAGTCAACCATGCACAGATGTTACTGTCCACTTCCTGACTGTATTAGGGCATCTCACCAAACTTGAACTACTCATGGCCCAGAGGGGAAGGTCTCCTTATTTCTCCCCGGGGTAGTAAGGAAGTCCCCCATCCCAAGAAGACAGCTGGTGCATGTGCTGTGGGACCCCCACTTTGCTCCTGTAACATAAAAGGCCGTGTCATGGCTAGGGCCAGGGTGGGGCTATTGATGTCCCCAACCCCTACGTTGTTCAAGAGTCAACTGTATTGTGCATGTTCCAACCTGGTAAAGCCTGGGACATTGAGTTACATTACTATTATGGTCTTTCATTAAGGTGGACCAATTTAAATATTGTATTCCCTTGTTGCTGTTGAAAGACCAAGGACTACTTTATTTGGGATCAATGTAGACAAATTAACCATTCCAGAAGATGAGGATTAGATAGGAGAAAAGACGGGATTCATTAATTTTCTTAAAAAAAGTAAATGTACAAAAAGGTACAGAATAGAAACTTCCCTGCCCATATCCCAAAAGTTTATATAGAAGTAGAAAGATACAGAAGATCAATTTTACTCTTCTATTGAATTACTATGAAATATAAAGTTAAACTAAGTTAACCAAAATATTATATATAAAAACCAGAAACAACTTTATGTTCTCATCTTTTATTTGCAGTCAATACGAAATTAAATAATTTGGAATTAAGATTAAGATTATACCCAGACAATGCCTATAATTTCATATTAATACGATGAGGCATTTTCACAAAAGAAATAGGATCCATTCCAAGAAGCCATTTTCCAGATGAACTTACAATGGAAAGGTCTTTTAGCAGAAACCTGTGGTGTCTGTCATAAATAAAGTCAGATATCAGTACAGTCTTACTCATGGAAATATTATGGGTCTTCAAAAGACTTGGCATTCCCTTTTAATAGTTTTCTGAGGTGCATTCAGGATGAAAAGCACACTTCTTTGGAATTGTATAATGCATACAAAATAATCTGATGTGCATATTACGGATGCCCTAGAAGATGATGAGAATTAAGTGTAGCTCTATTAAAAATGGCAACTAAATTTTAATCATTGTAATTTCTGTTAAGGAAAAAAAAAAGGTCATACAGGAATTATTGGGGGAAAAAAGTACATTTTCCTTAGTAAAGTATAAAAATTGTGCATTGAAAAGATATTATCAACGACCCTTTAAAATGTCAATGAAAGAAGCAAATAAATTTTTTCTGAAATAGGCAATGTTCAAAAATAGGAAATTAAAAATTCTGGAGCCCCTGTTGATTTCCTTGAAGGGAAAAATACAACAGCCACAGAGAACTCAGACTTCCCTATCTTTGAGAGTCTAACCATGTGATAAGGGAAGTCTCATGGGATCCCAGGCAGTGTATGGATCACACCCAAGATTGTTAAACAAGTAGGTTCAGCATGGCGACCTCTTCAGGAGCTATAGGGGCCAAGTCTGGAGTAAAGTTCCTAAATATTCCTTTCTGTGGTGCGAAAGGCAAGGAAATAGGGCAGACTGCTAAAAAAAAAATTGTCTAAATGTTAAAAATATTTGCTTCACCTCTCCTATACTCCCTTCAGATCGTGTGTCCCCACACTTTCCTTCTTCAATCCAATATGAATCCCCAGACATGCTTGACACATTCTGTCAGCTATGATTAAAAACTCTGGAGAAATAGGGTGTAGCCTCTGATTTCAGGGATCTCTAGTAGCCTGGGAGGGGGCAGGCAACAGGCCTGCCCCTAGAAATTTGCAAGCCTGGGACAAGACCACATACTGTACATCTAAATATTTCAGTTATGAAACTTGAGCTAATAACTTAAATTCATGTTCTATCATTGAACCTTGAAAAAAAAATCTTATAGTAATCTGGAAAACCTGGTTCACATTTGCAAGTCTTAGGTTCCTTAGAATTTGGGAAGGAACATGGTGGCGTTCGGCGTGAGAGCCTGGCCCCCGGCCTTTTTAGCACTTCTTCCCACAGCACAGGGAACCTGTGCACCAGCAGATACTCTAGTTTTGCTCATAAACCCTTTCTGTGATTCTCTTCCTATTTCACCCTGCAGCCAGCTGCTTCTTGGCCTCCCTTGGGTCTAAGGCCAAGTACTGTGGTATATTCCATCCCCTCAAGAGAAGGGTCTAGAGAAGAGGCCGCGACAGGACTGGAAATGGGCTCAGGGGATTTTGCGAAGAAGATTCTAGAGTCTTGGGTACTTGGGATATGGTCTAGAAGGGGAGCCGTGGGCTATAGGGAAGAACAACCCTTGGCCTCCCAGATGCCTGCCTTTGCATAGAAGGACCAGAGTTGGGCACTCCCAACATGGGCCCCAGAACAGGGGCCACTCTTGTCAGGGTCTAAGGACAGTACTGACAAGCCAGGTGCTAAAATTGGACTAATAAAATATAGTTCCTTGCAAGTATTATCAAAATACTCTATTTCAGGTCAGTTTTTGTTGGATTAGTATTCTTCAACTATCAACCATCAGAAAAAAAGAATATAGTAGACATTTCTAATTGCTTAAGTTCCTTGACAATTTAAGTGGACAAGCCTCCACTCCTGAATTTAGAGAGATCTGTAGCCATTGACCAGTCTGTTCACTCATTTTTTAAAAATAAATAAATGTAACAATTACAATTGTCATGTCATGCTAGGAATTTCAGGATTCAAATTCAAGTTTGGAAGCATTTTTAACTGTGTGAGTCATGTACCTTTTTATGTACATAGAAACTAGTGAAGAAATTTTTCTGAATTTCTTCAAAGATTCTCTTTTGATATTTATTTCATTGCACTCCCCCCTTTCTGCTTATTGTGGCTGTTAATCATTTATTACTTCAGTTTTTATCTAACCAAACCTTTGATCATAGTGTTCATGTCGTCCGTCAGGTACATGCGTCCGTAAATCGCACGATCACTCCATTGCTCTTGTTTAGAAGCACCTGTTCTTCCCTGGCATTTTTCTGAAAACCTAGTCTTACCTTCCAGTGCTAACTTTTCTTGTCTCAGCTCCAAGTTGCATGGTATATCCTTTTCAGCAACATCACATCGTAAATTGAGCAAATATTAGCTTCACTTTATTCCTTTTTTTTCAGATATAACTTTATTTGTTAATTGTATTTATGTTTCTCTACCTATAAATATATTCCTCTATAGCTTGGTATGTGCTATTCAACCTTTTAAATCAGTTATTTTCAATCATTTATATTTTTGAATACTGGCTCTATAGCCATGCTTTCTAAAATTAGATCTGCAACTTTCACTAATTCTGCAAGTTTCATTAATTCATGCTCCTTATGAAATGCATTAAAATGGGAAGGGGACATACCTTATTTTGTCAGCAATTTTCAGTGTATTATTGGATAAGACCCTTACTGTTAATTATAATCTAGCTCATTAAATTTGAGCCTAGACAATTGTGCAGTCACTCCCTAGTACAGTATTATGAACTCAAGAAAGATAAAATTGTTGTTTTTCAACAGTTAGTATGTATGGTGTACATGGAATTAGGAACTTTACTTGCATTAGAAAGCAAATTAAGCAATGTAAGTCACTAATTTCAGACTGATGTTTGGCCCTATAGTAAACATATAGGAGTAGTGGCAACCTACAATCTCACCTAAGTGTGGCTAACTGAACACTCCTTTCCCTTCCTTAGCAGCTATTGGAGGGAGATTACTGGGTTTAGATTTAGGTGCAAGTTTTATTCCTGGCTTTTTGAGGCTTCTGGATTTGGACAAATTATCTAACATCTTTGGGCCTCAATATCGATAGTTTATTAAAATAGAACATCAGGTTATCCGTAAGACCCCCTTTAATTTTTCTAATCTATTCCTCAATTGTTACACCAGGTCCGAAACTTTCCCCATTAATTACTAATGAGTCACTTCTAGGTTGGACCATCGAGATTGGAGCATTATCTCTATACTTCCACCGGGACGATGCACTGAACACTTCAACAGAGGTGTGTGCTTTCAACTTAGTGACCTGAGTCCCTGGAAACAGAGAATAGGTCTGTGAACCTAGCAGCTTGAACGTGTCAAATTGGGGATGGTGGGCCAGGGGAGAGAAGAGGAGAGTGTCAGAGGAAAAATGAGGAGTCACCAAAAACATCTTGGCTAGAAACCTCCCTGGTCAAAGTGACCTGCTGATCTTTGGCAAGCTATGAGTTTGCTAAGTTAATGAGGACTGTGATAATCAATAATCACTAAAATAATGTTATACATCTCTTACTACCTTTCAGTGTGGTAAAGAATTGAATTTAAAAAGTACTAGATATATAGTACTTTCCCCCTTAAATCTGCTTTGCTCAGCCTAATAAATCTGTCTACATCTAATCTAATACTGCCTGACTAAAATGCCCCAAATGCTTTTTCCCACATTCTCCATCTACAGAAAACCATATCTATCAGGTTCAAATCCAAGGCTAACTTCATCTTCTCTCAAATACCACCAGGCAGTGTTAAATTTCTTTTCCTCCACACGCTGACAGCACGTTACCACCATTTCTCTGTGTTTTATTTCATTCTACACCATGCTAGCAGGAGCTGTTTGGACACCTGTCTCACTCCCACCCCTTTCCTGCAACCTGTGTAAACACCTGGAGAAGGGCAGAAATTGCTCTTCTCTTTCTGACTTTTTCCAGTCATTGCTTTGATCTCTTCCAGGTCTTTCCTTATGATTCTCCAGAGCCTCTTTGGGAAACCAAAAAATGAACATGAATTGTGTCTTTTTTTCTACATTCCTGCTTTTACATTCCAAGTTCTCCTTTAGGCAATGTAAACATTTCTGACTAATTAAAGGAAGGTTGGGAAAGTAAGAAAAGTACAAAGATTAATATTTCTCTATCTTATCTTGCTACACTTCAGTGACAAACTGGGCCTTTAGTCTGTTATTATTAATAATATTAGTATTTTGTAGTGCTGATAGGAACATCTTAACCAGGAACTTGCATCAAAATTGCCAAATAAATTTGTAAAATCCACGTACCTGGGCCCCGTGGTGATCCTGGTTCAGGAGCCGGGGCTAGTTCAGAGATCTGCACACAGAAACTCCCTGCAGATCTATCCGGCGCACATCACTGGTTGGATGGACACCGCTTACAACTTGAGGCACAGGGCTCTGGAGCCCCAGTCTTGATGTGACCTTGGGCAAGTTATTTAAATTATATATATGCATGTAACCTTACATTTATAACAATTAAGGTAGAATTTTCATCTGAGATTAAACAGCTGGAAATGCCTATTTGTTTCAGAGAATATACTCCAGTTTATGTTTAAAGCACATCTCTGAGAACAAGTGCTAGATTCTCAGTTTTATTGAGCTATAGTTGATACACAACTGTTTCACTTACAACCCAAATTTTGATTTGGTCTGACATACAGCATGACTAATCAGTTTTGGAATTGACAAAATAATGTGGTTGGTCCAGGGTCAGCTCCCTGATAACCACTATTTTACATCCTGTTTACCTAGGGTCAACCCTCCAGCCCTGACATTTTGGCAATAAGATTTTATTTTCATCTGGAGCTACTTCCATTTACTTTCTTAAATGTTTCACCCTTCCCAAGAACATGCTTTTCTGTGTGTGTGTGTGTGTGTGCATGTGTGTGTGTGTGTGTGTGTGTAGAGAGAGAAGGGGAGACAGACAGAGAGACAGAGGGAAACAGAGACTGAGACCTTCCAGTGATTGTGTTAGTAGTTAATTGTCAGGTTCCCCGATTTCAACATAATAGGTTTTATAACAATTTTTCATCTCTTTACAAACTTTACTTCCGTGACCTAGGGTGCACCTGACTGCCGTTCTTTTCTATCTCAATACTTCCCATTCTTCAGGTCCCAGTGTTTGCAAAGTCTCCCCTGCCCCTCCGTGCTCCAGTAATGTCTGCATTTCATTTTGTCTGTGAGTTATTATCCATAATGTGCATTTAACTTTTATATGCTGTGTCATACTTTTAATCCGTTGTGTCATTATATTAGAAGTGCATCTTATCTCCTTAATTCTTTTAAGTATTACACTAATGGTGTTTCCATGGAATATTTCTGTGCTTCCTCCTCAGTGCCAAGCAGTACCTTGAAAATAGTATGAGCTGTTATCCCTGAAAAATGCTGTTTGAGGAGTACTGTTCTCATATATAGTACATAATTATACATGGTATTGTAAAAGGGAGCATATCAGAGCATCATTTATTTGGGTGGAGACAAACGAGTCCTTTCTGCTAATGTGAAGTCTCTTGGCCTAACATTCTGCTCTCACAAGCTTGATCACTGAAAAAATCAACATATCTGCCTTTGACATTAAGATTAAGTTGGCTCATCTCAGTTACTCAGACACAAAAGAACCAGGTTGCATATTCTTTCTTTTCCTGTAAAAAATAAATTTTTCAGGCCTAGGTGCCAACATGCTATTTTAATTGGCATTCGGGAATATTTACTGGCCTTCCTAGATGCCAGACACTTAGGTCTTTGTTTTGTCCTAGTCAGGTCACTCCTCCTTCTGTCCAAACTTGAGGCTTCCCCATGCATTCCTAGAAGTGTATTTCTTATCTGCTTCCTTTCCCAAGGTCTCCGGGAGCTTTGCACAGTGCCTAGAGCTTTGCGTGCAGTTCCTGATATTGTTACATGTTCCTTTTCAAAGGCAGGGGAAAGCGAGTGATCTGTCTGTTATGAAAGGTTCACAGTTATGGGGGATTGAGGGGCCAATGACTCAGGAGCAAGGGAGAGTTTTTCTCACTGAAATGCTGTTCAAGGCTTATCTACTTTTAAGGACAAAGACATGGTTCTTCTCAGCATTGAAATTTTAACACCTATCAGCTTGCATACCCCTTACTTGGCAATGGATAAGTACTTGTTGAAAAAACACAGGAGGTCAGATGCTGTCTCTTCCAAGAAGCCTTCCTGGGTCTACTCAGCAGGACTTACTTCCTCCTCTGTGCCTCACTACACCACACACCCCCTTCTCTTACTGAATTGATCTTAGTAAAAGACACTGGTTTGTATACCGTAGATTCATGTTTTTCAGGGGGTTGAAGGATTTAGAAGGAATTGTTGGAGGGAGGCCTTAGGCATGCGGTTTTGATTCCCTGCCCCATGTTTCCCCCCATCCCATCCCCATTATCCGGACACTTCTAGGATTGAAAGCACACCATAGCTAGAGTGAGGAGTGTAGGTGTAATGCAGCTCTCTGGCTTCAGGAAAGAAGAAAACAATGGCTGAAGTAAGCATCGTTACTAAAACTCTTCCCCATCCATTACAGTTTTATTACCCAATGTTTATTTCCTGTGAATTGCTTAAAGCAGTGGCCTGCAGCTTCAGCCGCCTGGGGCTATTCAGGGTCACTGTTCCCCATCTCCTGGGAAAGGGTGCCATTCAGTAGATGTGCGACTCACCTGAATGTTGAATTGGATCCTCCATTCTGAAAGTATCTTAGATGGAATTGTTAAAATGACTTCTGTGGCATAATTTTCCTGTCTGTGAATAAGTATGAGCAGCATGTGTCAGGCATGAAGTACTGATTGATCGACTGATTGATTAACATGTAGGTTTCATAGACAATACTAATTGATGACCATACCATGGGAATGTTGTCAGACTTCTGGCCAGAGATACTTGTGCACACATAAGCAGATTACAACTTAGAGCATGCGTTTGAATATAACAGGAAAACTGCCCCGTTTGATCTCGTGTTCTTTCAAGGTGGATAACCAGGAGAGAAGGAATTGAATCCAGGGGAAACAGGGTTGAGACAAATGCCACGACATGAGTATGCCTTCAGCGTGCAGCCTTATTCATGGGAGGGACATTTCCTGACTTCTCTGTCTTATGCACATTGCCAGGCCAAAATGCTGAATGCAAACCCTGAGAATGACTCTAACTGGTCATTTGTCCCACTTTCTGAATAAAATTATGATTACTGCAAGATGGCCACCACAGTCAAAGTGCTTTCTATGTGCTCCATCTAGTAGGATGGGTTTTGGACTCTAGGTTTGAGAAATATGTCATTAAGAAATGCTTGCAAGTGCTAATTCTTATCCCCGAACCAAAAAGACCATGGAGACATGAGATAAAATATGATGATGACTTGGTTTTCAGACAGATTTTCTGGAAATCTATGACCTCCACCAATCTTAAAAAAGAAGAAGAAGAAGAAGAAGAAGAAGAAGAAGAAGAAGAAGAAGAAGAAGAAGAAGAAGAAGTACCATACATTTCTGAATGCTTGGGCCAGGCTTCCTTAGTCAGTTCTCTATTTTGCTTACCACCCAGAGGCTGAAGCATTTGGCACACGTGGGATCCTAGTACTTTAGAGCTGGAAGGGAAGCTCTCCCACTCTGGGTTTATCTGTAGACTGGATAAAGGTTTGGGATTTAGCAATAGGCTTTGCTAGCTCAGCTTGTGAAAATCACATTCTTTATCAACTCCCCAGATGGTTTAGATCATTAAAAACACAACAAAACAAAACAAAAGCCCTCAGAGTGTACACTGTGAAGATATTCTCTAATTTCCAAGAAAAATAAATATATGTCGAATTTCTCACAGATTTCTCACACTTTCTCAGTATACAGCCTGAATTGCTGTGCTGAACGGAGAACTTAAAGCCATCGTTTTTGAAACTGCAAAGCCTTGTGCTGAATACTTAACTCCAACAGCCCTTTGCCTTTCCAGCTTGTCCATCAGCCCCCAACTCTAAGTCACTATTTATCTCTTGAAGATTAGCTTACACTGAAAAGTGGATGTCTTTATTCAATGAATTTGGGGCAACTGGCTCTCAATAAGCAACAAAAACAAAAAGGCTGTTTCAAGTCAAAGAGGCCTCAAGAAACTATCCCACCATCTGCTGAGGAGAGAGAAATGAGCCCGTGGGCCAATAGCTTTTTATTGAATAGAATAAATAGTATTGTTGTCTAAAATTTCTGCAACGTTCTTTGGATCGAAATATTATAATCACAGCAAATACATGCAGCAAATAGATGCGGCCACACTTAATGGATACTCACAGGGCCAACCCACTGCTTGGCTTGGATCATTTACTGTCATTTGGAAGTAAAGCTTGGGGGCCACCGGGATTGGGGTTGGAGGGAGAAAGGGCGACATTGCACTAAGCTGGCATGCACCAGTGGATAAATGGCTGGCATTTGCAGAGCTGCATTGCAGGGGAGCTTTTAGCAGTTTGCCACTGCCAGCTGATGTCTCTGTGAACATCAGTGCCAAGAAGCCAAAAATGAAAGCAGGTGCAGGGGCAGAGGAACTGAATGTAGGGGTAGGGGTGGACGGGTGGGGAGGGGGGATATTAGGCAACAGAACTTCTGTTGTTAGCAATTGGTTGCCTTCATTAAAACCTAAACAATGCCTCACTTTAACTCTGCCTCACTTTTTTAGCTGCTAGCGTCCTGTACACACACTTAAGGCAAGCCTCCTACATTTATGCACTGAACTAAGGGTCTCTGTGTTTTGTTTGTCTCTCTCTAAAGCTGAGGATTGTCTGTGAGGCTGCTGAACTCTGATTACAGCAGCTTTCCTTCCGAGGACAGGAAGACGCAGCATCTGCTTCTCAAAGTGCCCCTTTCCTTTGCCCTCCCACAGCACCCACTCTTCAGAAAGTCCCACTTCTACACAGCCAGGGCCTGGGAACAGGGGATATTCCCGAACTCTGCACGTCTTTGCGGAGCCCTGTTGCCAGTTCAACTCTCTGAAATGCTGCTTTCCGATGAGAAAACAGACCAGTACTGCCTGCAATTTACATTTCCCTCAAAAGCTATATGTTCTTGTAACATTGTTTCCCAAGCCCACTGCAAGTGACAGCAGGAAAAAAACAATAGGGGTAAGCAAAAGGAATAAAGGTAAATGTGCAGGACCGAGAGAGGAAAAGAACTAAGGCTTGCCACAGGGCACACTAAAAATGGAGAATAAAAGCGAAAAGACATTTGCCCCCTGCCTGGGTGAGCCATTCCCAGCGTGGACTTCATCAGTGAGCATCCGCCCACACTGCAGAGTGTCCAAGTCATCTTTCAAGGAGATAGGACAAAAATACAGACCACAGGCAGACTTCTCACAACTGTGATAGAGGGAGAGCAAGCCCTGACAAGAGGAAACTACAGGCAATCTGTGCTTGGTTGAGAATACACTTTGTTTTTTCTAATGGACATTAATGCAATGAGGGAAATCTAAAAGTACGTTCATTTGTTTTAATAGGCTTTTAGAAAAAAGTGGAAATGACAAAGTTCATCTACAAAGCCAGATGCTCTGTAAAAACTAGAAAGAGTTTAATCTATTAAAATTATGATGCTACAACATGGGGGTCAAACAATTTAATTATAGTCTAAGATGGATAAGTGTAGTGACCCCTGGGGAAGAGGACTGGGAATTAGGTCTGTTCCATGACCTTACACTTGGGAAGACTTTGGAATGTATCATCTCCATTGTTTCTACCACCAAATGCAATTGTCTTGTCCACAGTAGGGTTGGTTACTCTAAGTTTTTAAAACCCAGAAGAAAGTTTAACTAAAAAGAAACATAAATAGGGTCAGATGCCAAAAACACAAGTCAGTGGATGAAAACAAACTTAGTTTATAAAGCAAGTAGAGCCTGAGTTTTAGTCTGAATGAAATAATGAGTTGGGACAAGAGGAGACTACAAAGCTGGGAAGTCTGAGAGAAGTGAAATACTCTAATTAGAAAAACAGAAAACATAAAAAAAAATTTGACCAAGGCTAGGAAGAGACATTCCAATAAAAGATACAGAGATAGCTAACAACATTAAACAAGGTTCAAGCTCAGGACTGAAAAAAAACAGCATTTGAAAGAAAAAAAAATGTTCAACTACAAAATAGGTAGATTAAAAAATATATATGTGTATATATATATGCTCAATATTGTTGAGAATTTGAGTGAAATGAGTTCAAATCTTGAAGGGAAATTGAGAAAGTATGTAGCAAAAACTTTAAAATTTTTCACTTATACAATTTATCTTGGTCAAATTCTGTGACATGTAATGTATTTATTACAAAAGTGTTCATTGTGATATTTAAATATTAAAAAAATAGAAATATTCTAATTGTCAAAGTATACATAAATTGGCTAAGAAAATTATGGTCTATGCATAAATTATGCTTTGGAAAAATATTCTCTGACTTGGGAAACTTCTTGCCCTATGTTTGCTTATTGAAAAAAATTTATAAGTAGTATATACAGGATTAATTATTTAATTATGTCCGAAGCATCTATTCCAAAATGCGAGCAGCAGTTATTTTGAGTTCCAACTATAGCTGATTGTTTTTTCTAATTATTTTCCTATATTGTTCATAATTTAAAAAAATTTTTCAAAGTGAAAATTTATATAATGTAAACTTTGTATTGAAGAGTATTCCATATATAGAGAAAAATATACAAGTAAGAATACAAACGAATGGATTTTAAGAAACTAAAGACCTCCATGTGACCAGCATCCTCATCCAGAAACAGAACATTCCAGCTCCTGGAACACCCCTTCTGCCCCTTCCTGTTCTCTACCTGTCCCATGAGGGTAAGCTTTACCCCCACCTGTAACATCATAGTACATTAATTTTGCTCCTTGTATATTTTTTTCTTAAAAAAAAAGGAAAGGAAAAAACATGTTTGAAACAAAGTATCTCTGTCCCACTAAGGAATTGTACAAGCAGTTCTGTATCAATTGCTTTAAGCCCAGGGAGTGACAATAAAATACTGTAGTTGTATTGTAACAATACCTGCATTGCCTTCTGTGTACTTTAAATAAAGGCAGCAAGCAGTCTGTGATCTTTCGTGCCCCATTTCTCACATTCAACTTTGAAAATACATTGTTTTAAGCCCGGAGGAACTAATAGGTAATTAAGGCCATTCATGCAGGGCTATTTGTTGGGTCAAAGCTTCTCTCGATGCCTCCAGGCCTCGTTCCTACCCAGCTCCCCAGTGTATGCTCTGAATCCAGTACTGGGCCTAAACCTGTGGCGGTCTCTCAGTTGCAAATGTTCTTACCTTTTCTGCATTCTTACACCACGTGTATCTTCCATTAGGAAATGAATCAACACCATATTATTTACTGTTGCATCAAATGTTTAATCTCCTGAATGATTAATTTGTCGTGTCTTGTTCATATTTAACTACTAGTCACTGGATGCCTTCTTGGTGCCAGATACACTATTCCTATAAGATAAATCAGCCCCATTTTACAGAGAAGGTAAGCGATTTCCCCTAGGTCACAGCACTATAGAAGGCGAGAGAACTCCGTCTCTACCCAGGGTCTTGCACACTATTAAAAAGAAAATCTATTTATGTTTGTTTGGATTTCCCCTCTTAGCACAATACTTGGTATGTAAAAAATACAGTAAGTGTTTGGTTACTGAGCATAAGTATGGTGCTTTAAAAAAAATTTTCCAGTACCATTAGCACTATTTATAAATCATTTTCTTTAATGAAACTGTATTATAATGTCCTATAATGGTGTCTACCATCAAAAACTGAAATTCTGATTCTAATCATTATATAGAGAACATAACTGGCATGGCCAAAAATCAAAGTAAAAAAGTGAAAGAAAAGTGTAAGGTGGGCCAGGTGCAGCAGTGTACCTAGTACATTGGACATAAACAATGAATCGTCTTTTAAACACAGGACAGAATTATTGCATATAATGATTATGAAATGAAGGTTATTAAAATAATTGTCATAGGACAGAATTATTTTTATGTTGTAATTAAGAAGTGAAATGAATTAAAATAATTGTCATAACATACATGTTGAAAGAAAAATAAAATTACATATAAAATAAATATTTCAGTGCAAAATAAGAAAAAGAAGTGATTTGAATCTTTTTTATAGCATTAACAATTTTTTTAAAGATTAAAATTTATACCTATATATTGATCTGTTATAGGAGTGAATAATAATATTATGTTTTTTCCCTCCAGCTTTAAATTATGTAAATGCATTGATGACTTTGTCAAAACTGATCTTCAGGTGTTCATGTTCAAAATACAGAATAAGCAAATTTATTGATTTATTTTTGTGAATAGTTGGTCAAAGAACATATTTGATTAAATTTTAATTTCAAAAATTTTCTTTCACATTAAGCTGTATGAAGTAACACATAAAATTTCAGATATTACCATACTGTTCATTTCTTTGGGACTAATTCAAGCAACTTTCAAATACCTCAAGTCAAATAATTTTAAATTCACATTCTTATCCTTGTGAGAGTTTTCCTAACTGCTAGTATTGAAGTAATTTAAGTTTGTAACTTTATGATTATAATCACCGGGCTTGTATTCTGTGTTTCACATCTGTTTTTTAAATGCAGAAAAATATAGTATCAGAAGGACTGGGGGAATGAACTCTGTGACAGCAAGCTCTGATGATTCCAAACTATCACCAAAATGAGCCGGCCTTTGCCAGGGCCCACTGTGGACAAATTTCCATGTAGATACAATGTTTACAAAGGAATAGTTGATGAGCATGTGTTAATTTAAAACTTGTATACATAGTATTAAAATTCAACAATAATCCCCAAAATCTTGTGTTGGATCCCTAACCCCTATTACCTTAGAATATGACTTTATTGGGTCTTTAAAGAGGTAATTAAATTAAAAGTAAATGAGGTTATCGCCATGAGCCGTAATGCAATAAGACTGGTGGTCTCATAAGAAGAGATTAGGACACAGGCAGACACAGAAGGAAGCCCATGTGAACACATGTTTTAATGTATGGGTATAGGCATGGGAAAAGACTGGAAAAATGCTCATCAAACTCTAACAGGGAGTAACCACTAGCAGGTGGAGGATGGTGATTCTGCTTACCTCATTTATGCCCACTTATGTTGTTGGGATGCTTCTTATAACAAGCAGGCATTACTTATACAATTTAATAAATAAAAGTGAGGTTAATAAGTGAGAGTTTTTTTCTATAATATAATATAAGCTCATTTTTAAATCACAGTTGCAAGACTTCACTATACAAGATACATGAGAATCCTATGTGTATGTACAAGGAAGAGCCAGAAACAATGTGTAGGCATTCTATGGAGGTAAATTTTGGATCAGTATAAGAGATAATCTCTTTGCCATTCAATGATTAAATAGCCTAGCAGCATTGTTTATGTTGGCAAAAAAAAAAAAGAAAGAAAGAAAAGAAAAAAAGAAATCAACCTAAGTGTTTTGCAACAGGAAACTGAATAAATGAAGTGATATATCTATACAGTGGAATAAAATACAGCTGTGATAATGAGTGACCTAATTCTAGTTTTATTCACATTGATAAATCTCACATCTGTTTTACTGAGCAATTTGAGCAAGTTCCAAAAGAATGCGTATCATGGGATGGCATTTATATGAAGTTAAGAAACATGTATCCCAGTTTTCTGCATTGTTTATGAATATGTATATATTTACATAACAAAATTATTAAGAAATGTATAGAAATATTGAATACCAAATTTAGGATAGAGTTTAGGTTTCATGAAAAAAGAAAATTAGGAGTAGGGACTTGAAATATATTATTATGCTTATTTCATATGCTAAATGGTAGATACATAACTGCTAGCCACATAATTTCATGTATCTTCTTGTGTGAAATATTTCATAGTAGTAATAATAATAATAAAATAGCAATAATAGTAACAGCTTACTTAGTACTTACTGTAGACCAGGCACTATGCTAAGGATTTTACATGTATTAATTTGTTTCTTCCTCACAAAAGCCCTATCACATGAGCACTATTATTAACCTAATTTTAGAGATAAGCAAATCGCCACACAAGGAAGCTAGATGAGAGATCTAAGATCACACTTTGTAGGTTGCTGAGCTGAGACTTGAGGCCAGACACTAACCTCTGTACTACACTCTTAACCACTTACAGACATAGGTATAAAAAGGGTTGTCTTGTCAGGTAATGACTTGCTTTTTGTTTTTTTTTTGTTTTTTTAATGTAACGGGCTCCTCCGCTTTGAAAATGTAAATACCTGACCGATTCTAAGACTGCTGTGGGTTGCATTTCATCGCAGTTTGTGAGAGTTTGGTATACATTACGTGAACTTTCCTTTCAATCCTGTCTCTGCATTTTTAATGTCAGGAAGAGTTGTTTGAGGGAAAACACAAAAGGTTCTACTTTAGGCATGTTGAGTTTGAGGTAAAAATGTGGCCAGCAAATGGTTAGAGATGACGGAATTCAGTTTTTGTTACCACTGGGAATTTGTAAGCATTATAGGACAAGTATAGAATGGATGTGATTAACCAAGAAATACGGAAAAAGAAAAAATGAAAGGCTCTGCTATACCTAGTAGGAAGGGAAAGAGGAAAAGGAGACTCTTTTTGGAGACTCTGTTTATTTCTCTCCTTCTACATACACACACCCCCCTAACACTTTTCCTTATAACTCTATCTGCATCCTTAAGGAAATGACTATATTCCTATAGCAAATACTCCACAGTTCAACCTATGTACTTGTCAGTTAGAGAAAACATATTCAGTACTATAATACTTTTTAGAACTAAAAGTCCCTCGAACAATTTTATACGTGTGTAGACTATTTGTATTAAACTTGAAAACAATATCATTTTACATAGAGAAATTAATCCTAAGGAAACAGAAATGTGTCCTTTTAGAATGCTCATTTTTGTATATTCATAGATTAGCATGCTAAACACAAAGAGAAATTTTTTTTCCCTAGCTTGAACAAGTCTGATCAGCCCATGTGCAAATGGGTATTTCTCAACAAATGGATTGTAACAATTATCCTAAAGTATGAGTATCATCATATGTGAGTGGAAGTGTTACTTTGATCAGATCCTAGTGGGATTTGGCATTAGTCCCTATTGAGTAAGGAGGCAGCTGTTTCATCTTATCTGGGGTATTGCAAAAGTAGGGTGATTGAATAGAGCAGGTAGAGAAAGAATGGAAGAAGAAAGAATTCTATTATTTATTGACTCTATCAGGTATAATACTTTGCATGGTACCAGGCTATACATATTTAAAACTCTTGGCATTTTTCCTGTTAGTTATTATTATTCCACTTTTCAGATTATGTAACCGGGTTTCAGAGACTTTAAGTAAATTTCCGCAAAGTCATACAGGATACAAAACAGGCATGCCTTGGCTCCAAAGCCCACACCCTTTCATATGTATCATTATGTACAATGAAGACCGTTAGGGTGTATTCATCAGTAGAAAATTCATCTATTTCTCTACACCTTGATTAATATCATCAAATATATTGTTAATCAAATTGAAACTGCTCTCTAGTTTCAGAAGATTTTTAATACCTGGTTCATAGAAAGAAAAGGAAATGTTTGGTCACAGCTTCTATCATTGCTCTTTGCACATGTTTTTGGGATTTTTTCCCCCTTTCTTTTTAAATACTTAGCATAACACTTGGAATCACAGCATTATACATTTTCATAATGTAAATTTATTTTCTTATTCATTAAATATGATCTTAATTTGGTTTTATGTATTCATTTTCTTTTAGTGCCAAATATATTTCCATTCTATTATATCTTTGCTGATCATTGGTTTGTAAGAATTATACAAATAGTCCTATTCTTAGCGGTGGCCTTCTTTAAATTAGAGCTCTGAAGGTACTAGGTTGTATTTCCTGCCATGCCCACGGACTTCCAGCGGTGCCTAGCACGGAGTAGGTAATCA
This sequence comes from Mormoops blainvillei, assembly GCA_004026545.1. Lineage (NCBI taxonomy): Eukaryota > Metazoa > Chordata > Mammalia > Chiroptera > Mormoopidae > Mormoops > Mormoops blainvillei. The sequence continues at coordinate 12,767 of PVJD01000889.1, read as the reverse complement.
ATGCCATCACTCCTGCCCCACCTCAGCAATTTCCCTCTTGTTTTTGACACTTGCGACCAATAGGTAACAAGAAATGGCACACAAGAAATAACGTGAGTTTGATAACACATAAAAGATCTAATCAGTTTCGCTAGCTAACATCTGCTGTGTTGAGCCTCCTTTGTATATTATCACATTTAATTTTAACAACACTACTGTGAGGTTGTTACTATTATGATGATCATTTATTACTGTAACTTAAGGAATGACAAAACCAAGGCTTGAGAGGGTTACCAAGAATTTTTTATATGAACTCAGGCCTCCCAGACTTCCTCACCATTGTACACGTCCGCAGCAATGAGCTACTGCCCTCTAAGAAAATTAGGTCACTGAAAGCCGCCAGTGCTGAGCAGGACAATGGAATAGGTGTGGGTAAGAGAACAAAGGAAAGGCAAACAAAGAATCTCTGCAGATAAATTTCCTTTAGAATAAATACTGAAACTCTAGTTCTTCTTAGTATCTTCTGTTCCCTGGCATCTAATTAAGTGAAAGTTTGAACAGGGCAGCAGATCAGGTTGGAATGGAGCTGTGGGTACTCGCAAACTCTCATTACTGCATCCATTAACCTGATTAACAACCAGTCTCTCCTGTCAAAATAATGGTGTTATTCCTGCGCTGTTGCCTTGGCAACCCTTCCAGTCATTATAGTTGGTGATGCTCACATGATGTCTTTGGTCCTAAGCAGTAATAATGCCTCCCGCCATATTGTTGCAGATATGACTGCCAGCTTTCGGTCTGGCTTTTTAAATGGTGCCATCACCAACTTTCACTAAATTTCACATTTCAATAAATGTGATTAATGCTAGGACTGCTGCCACTAGAACCCTCTCTGGCTACAGTGCCTCACAGAGGTATACACTTCCTTTAATAAGTGGGACAAGACTGTTTCACACCAAAATTATAGAATCCTGCTCAGGGATGGATTTTTCCTTTATTACCGTGTGCCAATTTGGACCAAAAAAAAAAGGAAAAAAAAAAACCCTCAACATTTCTTCTTTGTTCCAGGAGCAAGGGAGGTCTGTTTCCCCAGGGTGCAGAAGCCAGGTCTTCTCTCAGGGCCATTTCCCTTTCAGTACTGGGTATTGCCTAGAAAGGCCATATACAGTCAGGAGACTTGCCATCCTCTGTGAAAAACCCTGACTTTCCCTGGTAACCAGAAAGATTAAAGTTGAGTCAAATGTAATGCTCTCTCTCCAGCCCACCCCTGCAGAACTAGTTCTGGACCAGACACGAACGGACACTGGAGCAAAGGACAGAATAAGTGAGAAGGACACCAGGCAGACACAGTATCTGCACATGTAAGTGCAAATAATCAACAAATAATCACAAACTCACAGACGGGATATCAGCCAAAAGGAGGAAGGACTTTCTACTTGCGGTTTGATTCTTTCCCTTTGCAAACAGTATTATTCTTCAGAATCAGAGTAAAACCACAAACTCCTCAGTAAAATGTTTGTTTGGAACAGTTCTGTGGCCCTCCCAACTTCATCATAGCTTGTGTAGATTATCAGTCACCCTGAATAGCTCAGTGACTAGTTTATCAGCAAAGTCTATCTAATGTACTGAGACGACAAATCAAAGGTCAAGGGTCTTGAAAAATTTAAAGCTAAGGAGTCTGGTCTTATTCATCTGGGGTGTAAAGAATCATGTATAAATAAAACTCACTGTTGAACTGCCAACTTGTTTAATATTATTTAAGAAAAATACAATTTAGAGCAAGATGGAAAGTAATTCAAATACCTAGATACATACTACATGCACTCACTAGCCATCAGAGAGATGCAAATTAAAACCACAATGAGATACCACTTCTTATTGGTCAGAATGGTCATCATAAACAAATCAACAAACAAGTGCTGGTGAGGACGTGGAGAAAAGGGAACCCTAGTGCACTGCTGGTGGGAATGCAGACTGGTGCAGCCACTGTGGAAAACAGTCTGGAATTTCTTCAAAAAACTAAAAATGGAACTGCCTTTTGATATGCAATTCCACAGCTGGGATTATACCCCAAGAACCCTGAAACACCAATTCAGAAGAACCTATGCACCCAAATATTCATAGCAGCACAATTTACAATAGCCAAGAATTGGAAGCAACCTAAGTGCCCAACAGTAAATGAGTGGATCAAAACACAGTGGTACATTTACACAATGGAATACTACACAGCAGAAAGAACAAAAGAGCTACTATCCTTCACAACAGCATGGATGGAACTGGAGAGCATTATGCTAAGTGAAGTAACCCAGGTGGTGAAAGACAGACATCATATAATCTCACCTATAAGTGGATCCTAATCAACAAAACAAACAAGCAAGCAAAATATAACCAGCAACATTGAAATAAAAAAGAAGCTGACAGTAACCAGACAGGAGGAGGGAGGGGGATAAATGGGGAAAAGAAGGGGAAGGGTCATCAAGGAACATGCATAAAGGACCCATGGACAAAGCCAAATGGGGGAAGTATTGAGGGTGGGAGGTGGAGCTGGGGAAAGTGGTGGCAGGAAAATGTTGACAGTAACAAAACAAAACAAAATAGGGGGAGGTTAAGAATAGTACAGGAAATTGAGAAGCCAAAGAACTGATATGTACAACTCATAGACATGAACTAAGGGGGGTGGGGTATGATGGGATGGGATGCAGGGCAGAGGGGATAAAGGGGAGAAAAAATTAGGACAGCTTTAATAGCATAATCAATAAAATATACCAAAGAAAAGATGATTAGCAACCAATTACCTAAGTTAAAAGACGAATAATATGTTGCATTTTGCTTAAGGTTTCCATGACTTATCTTGAGTAAAATATTATGAGTTTCTGTAGAAAAAGAAAAAAGAAAAATGAAACACTGTTACCTATTCTTGCTTCATCTACTGACCAAGGTAGTCTTATTTCCCAGACCTAAATAGAACCCAATGTGACCACCATCCTAGCATCCACAGTTGTCTGGACTGTTCACGTTGGCAGTACTACAAGCTTGATGACAGCAAAGCCATTTTCAGCCTGGTCTCTCTGTACTTAGGTGCCAGGAAGCCTTTAATTAGCTACTTATTCTAATTATTCTAAATAGAAACTTATCTGTTCATGTGTCCTCCTAGACCTAAGACCTCAGAGTCCTTGTAGCACAACAACAGGGAGAACCTTCTCTTTAAGACTTTGTGTTACTACTGTGGCTAGAACAGAAAAATATGGAAAATACAAAGAAGCCACTGTCTGGCTCATGCGTAACCCCATTATCAGTACTCCATTTATACTGAAATGATTGTTCAACAATTTAAACCAGACTCTGCTCTTTACAGTTTGAATTAGATCAACTTTTTTTTTAAAGAGAGTCAAAAACACTTTTAGAAGCCAATTGAACTGGGCAGAGTAGTTTAAAAAAAGAAAAAACAACAATCACACAGTGATTCTTCAGACTGATGTAGATAGCATAACATGAAAGAAAATTAGAAAAAGTTCTAAGGAAGCTTGAAGGAAGTGGGAAAGCATATGGAGAAAAATAAACAAGAAACAACAGAGCCTGTCTGCTGCATAGGGCAAATCTGTGTTCTCTTCCTTTTGGTTGTTGATCTTATGCCAAGCAGAGCAGAGGAATGCCACGCCTTTGGGACAAGCTGGTAAGAAATAATATGTCCCTTTATTCAGAACATAAAAAAGATCCGAAATTACATGTACTTCATGGGATTTAGAGAACGATGTAAAACCCTTAAACAAGTCTAAAACATGAATAAGATTAACCTCTTCAATAAATTAAAAATTTACTATTAACAATAAAAATACACTATTCATGCATTTGCTATAATCTAAACTGATGAGCAAAAAACTAATAGGTCAGCAGAAGTACACTTTCAAAATCATTGATTTGGGCAAGGCTTATGAAATGAAACTGTAGCTGATGGAAATTATATTGTCAGTCTTTGAATTTTGTTCATTTTGAACATCATCCAAAAATATTAATCTTCTGTTGAAATTCTGTGAAAGGGAGAGAGGAGAGACATAGTCTACCTATTGCAATCATCTAACCAAAGGCGTTCACACCCCGTCGTAAATGTATCAGGACTGTATCACACCCTTTGCTGAATATGCCCCTTCTTTTGTTTTGGTTTTTCTGTTAAATCCTTTTATTTTACAGAACTTTAATGTTTGGCAAAAGCATGTTTATAACAGTTCTTTTTCCACTTTACTCCCTGACTTTACATGAGCAATACCAAAAGTGAAGATGGAAATGGAAAAATTCAAACTTATATTCAATTTGGAACAACAGGATTTGGCTTTTTTAAAGGGCTCTTTTATGTGTTTAGTGTTATGTTGATAAGTTACAGGAGTAATTTTTGCCTATTGAGAAGAGGTAAGGAAAATAGATTGCAGTGAATTATTTATGCATGCATATTTATCATATACCCTGTGCAGACCTTTAGAAAACCTGAAGAGTAATGGAACATAGTTTATATAAGTGTATATAAGTGTTTTTGAGTTCTTGTATTTTTAATTTCATATCACCCTCAGCTAGTTAAATTTATATGGCAGGTACAGATATTCTAATTAAATCATCTTTTTGCTGTAATGCAAATTCTTTCTTAAAAGCTAAGCATGTCTCTAAACCTCCACATTGCCCTATGAAGGAGTGAGAAGCAGAAGTATGAATCCTCCCACAGGAAAAATGACTGGACATTTCCCCAATGATGATCTGCCTGCGAACTCCATTAATGTAGGAAGCATTCATGTCTCTTGTTTGTTAGGGGGAGAAAATCAGTCCTGGTTGTATCATTCAAATCTTCCCCAAACCGTGACTGCTCACATCAACACAAAACTAGTCCACACTTAGTTTGATCGAGTGTGATGATATTTAGTATTGCATTTTTACTCCAAAAATCCCTTTGACCATACACTTTGAAGATCTGTACCTTAATTTCCAATAGCAACGTCTTTTGATCTCATCGAGATTGTGCTTTAAAACGTTTATACTTTCCCTTTTCATTGAAGTTGATTTCTCAGATATAAAGATGCTAAAACTACCTTATGGCTGCAAATGCTGAGAAAGTTTAAATAGCTATTCCTTCTTCTGATTAAATTAATAGTTGGCTATGTTACTTTTGAAATAGAAAATGTACTGGGTATGGCCAATTAATTGAATTTTTTAATAGGCAAGCTGTAATTACATAAGAAAAACAAGGAGGGGTATAGGTGTGGAAGGAGTTACTGTATAAGCAAATAGGAAATCTGCTCACAATGTGAGAGAATACAAACAGGATGTATAAATTTCAAAGTCAATGCCAAAGTTTTCTGCTAGCCAAGACACATAGAAATTGAATTCTCTTTTCACCTGGTAAGATTCCAAAAGGAAATAAATAGTGGCATTCAGAATTATGTCTTTAATAAAAGAGGCAACTAAAATTAAAGTTAAAAGGTTACATAATTCTTTGCTTAACATAAACAACTGCCTTAGGATTTCTTGCACACAAATTTAGGATATTTTTATTTAAGCTTTGAGAGTATGTGCTGAAAATTCCTTCAACTGTCCCCTAAGTATATTCATCAATTTCCCAATAACTTTTATTGAGGTAAGTGTACACTGTAAAGTAGAATGAAGAAAATATAGTTGGTAAAAATATTTAAAGCATGTTTTGTACTTGATTATTTCTTTAGCTTCTACATACTCTTCTGCATTATCAATTTCCTGGCTCTTTTTATTGTCAGAATTATACATCATTTTATAAGACTTCAATTCATTTAATTTCATACATGTCAGGGAGTAGAAATATTGTGCAATAGATTTAATATAATTTGAAGCCCTTTTAAATGAAATATCTGTCTGAGCACCCTGAGTCCTTTTTCCCTCATCTATAAAAGGAAAGGTGAAGAATATAACCTAAGGTCCCATTTAGGTGAAGAAATTCTATAATTCATGCTTTTGCATGACTACACTCCAGTTTAGAGGGGAAAAAATGATGGTAGTAACAAGTAGCTACTTTCAGAAATGACTATGAAATTGAACCCCAGATAGTAGAATACGGACAAGGACTAAACCTTAAAGTCATCTACCAAAGCCTGGGACTGGATGAGACCTAGAGGGGAACAGCAAGCTCATTTTACCAAGGAGTAATAAGGGCCACGCAGGAGAGCAAAGAGCTGATGTTTCTTAACTGCTCCCTATGATCCAGGCACCCTGCGGCACTCTGGGTCCGCAAAGATGCACTGCATAGTCAGACCATGGCCCAGTAAAGGAGGTAAAGGAGTCAACACAAAGGTCAGCATGGTTATGATAAAAACTGTGGCCGGCACGAGCATAGAATGCAGTGGAATCACATGGGAAGGGACTGCTGCAGGCTGGGAAGCATCCATAGAATAGAAGATATATCACTAGATAAGGGGCAATTTATACTAATTCTCTAAATCTATTGGAGAAAATGTTTCCTTCTCAATCTTCTTTTAAGTCCTTTAATACTATATATAAATTTTAATATTGACATCATTGTCCTATGAAAACACCATCAAAATAAGGAAACTGGATTTACCTTTAACATGCATGTCTTCTATTCATGGAAACAGTATATCTATTTATTTTAGTCTTATTTTAGGTTCTCACAAAATTTTAAGTTTTCCAAATAGAAGGACTTGCATATGTTTTATTACATTCATTGCTATTTTGAATGGAATATTTAACCACATTTGAAATTATTTATGTATTTTTAATTATTAATGGTATATTAAATATTATTTATCTTTTATATTGATGTTATATCCAGGAGCTATGCAGAATTTTTTATTAGGTCTAATAGTTTGTCAGTAGCTTATTTTGAATTTTCTATGAAAATAATATCACCTTCAGATAATGATGGTTAGTTTTTATTATTTCTTTTTAATCCTGTGAATATTTATTTGTTTTGATTTTTCTTTTACTGACTGGCTTGTACTTTTTGAAACAATGCTGAATACAAGTAGTTATGATGGGCATAACTGCCTGATTTACTTAAAAGAGAATGCCACAAATTTTTCTCCATTAATTATGATACCTTCAGTAGATATTTTTGTTACATCACAAATGCATGACGAATTTTGGTTGTACTCTTTTCCTTTCTAATTGTTTTATTGTAAAATAAACATAGCTAAAGACATACAGATGTATATAAACATGTAGTTTTTAAAGGAGTAACAATTAACACCCATGGAGATACTGCCCAGTTTAAGTAATCGAACGAGGATGTTATGTTTAAAGCCCTGAACCCTCTTCTCCAATCATATTATCTTTACTGCCTAATAAAATAAGTTCTGTTATAACATTTGTGATAACCATTGACTTAATTTCTTTATGTACGTATCATAGGTACATATCCTACACATTATTTATTTCCATTAGTTCCAAAACTTTATATAAATGGAATCACACTAACAGTATTCTTCGGTGAATTTATTTTGTCAGTATTATGATTTTGAGATTCAGGTATGTTGCTATTTAGGACTATCGTTCATTCACTGTCACTTTTGTGTGATATTTTATTGTGTGAATATATTATAATTCATTTATACAATGTACTCTTGATGGAGACTCATGTTATTGCCAGTTTTCTTCTGTCACGGAGAGTACTTTCATAAATTATGTACTCTGGTGCACATTTGCAAGAATATGCATATACCTAGGACTGAATTGTTGGGTCTCAGGATGTGGATCTTCAACTTTACTTGAAAATGCTGCACTGTTTTCCAAAATGATTGAACCAGTGCACAGGCAGTAATACATGCGGATTCCCATAGAGCCACATCTTTACCAATTATTAGCCACACCAGTGTTTTTAAGTGTTGCCCTACTAGCAGGCACATAAAGATAACACATTGTGGTTTTAATTTATCCTTCCCTGAGGTTGATTATCTTCTCATATGTTTATTAGACATTCATGTTTTCTGTGAAATGCATGTATTGTGGTTTGCGCTCTATTCTCTGAGGGCTGGGATTTATTTAAATATTCTAGGCATTGTGTTTTGTCAGTAATACGTGATACACACATCTTATCCAAGCCTGGGGCTTGCATTTTAGGTTTCCCTATATTGTCATTGGGTGAACAGGTCTTAATCCTGGTGTTGTCAAAATTATTTGTCCTTTTCTTTGGTCTATGCATTTTTTAGATGGCTTAAAAAAATTTTCTACCCCAAGTTTGTAAAGATATTCTACATAGTAGCAAATTTATTATTTTGTATTTGCACTAAAATTTTTAATTAACCTCCAGTTGATTTTGATATGTGGTATGAGGCATCCAAATTTTTTTCCATATAATAGACAATTGTCCTAACTTTGTAATGAAAACTCTATCTTTTCCCCAGGTACCTGTAGTATCATCTGTCATGTTAAGTGTCTGTTTATGATTAGATCTGTTTCTAGGGGTTTCTATCTACTCTGTTTCATTTGTCTATTTGTCTCTGTGTGAGTGATAAAGTATATTAATTAATGTACTTTTTAAATAATTTTGATAAATGGGAGAGCAAGTCCCTAACATTTTATTCTTTATCAGTTATCTAGACTATTTTTTGCCCTTTTAATTTCATATAAACAATGCAGAAGCAATTTCTCATGACTGAAAAAAAGATCAATAGAAGGAAAATATTTTGGGGATTTTAATATACATAAAGCCAATATGGAAAAAAGTGAGTTTTTGCAGTATAAATTCTTTCAACTCATTAGTCAGGTAGAGGTCTCCCTTTTTTATATCATATTCGATGTCACTCTACATGATTTTAAGACTTACTATAAAATTACAGAAATCAAGACATTGTTGTGTTAAAGAAAGATAGTTACAGAGATCAATGAACTTCTAACGTAGACCCACAAAGGTCATTTCACCAAATGGACAAAAATAATTCAATAGAGAAAACAAAGTCTTTTCAAAAAAAAAACCTTACTGAAACAATTGAATATTCATATATATTGAATATATATGTCAGATCATACCTCACACTATACAAAAATTAACTAAAAATAAGTCACAGAACTTTGTGTAATTAGAACTATATAACGTCTAGGAAAAAACAAACAAAAACAGCCTTGCTGTCTGTGCTGGCAACGATTTCTTTGACAACAAGAGTATGGGCTATGAAAGAAAAACCTGAATAATGTGTTAAAAGAATGGAAAAGCAAAGCCTCATACTGGGAGAAAATATTTGCAAATCACATATCCAATAATGGACTTGTATCTAGGATATATAAAGAAACTTTTAACACTCAATAACAAGAAAAATGGCTACAATCAAACAATCAGCATGTTCTATTTCTGAATAAATTTAATGTGTTAAAAGAATGGAAAAGCAGAGACTCAGACTGGGAGAAAAATTTGCAAATCACATATCTGTTAAAGGACTTGTATCTAAGATATTTAAAGAAGTTTTAACACTCAATAACAAGAAAAAAAAAAGCTACAATCAATCAGCAAAACATTTGACCAAGGAAGATATATGGATGGAAAATAAGCACATGAAAAGATTAAGGAATTTAGTCATTAGGAAAATGTAGATCAGACCTGCAATGAGATACCACAACGTGTCTACTTGAATGGATAAAATTTTGAGAAGTACTTACCATAGCAACTGCTGACATGGATGCAGAGCAACTGGAACTTTCATGAATTTCTGGTGGGAATGCAACATGATCCAGACACTTTAGAAAACAGTTTGGCAGTTTTTTATAAAGTTAAAAATATATTTATCATGCGACACTGCAGTCCCACTCCTAGTTATTTATTCTGGTGAAATGAAACCTTCTGTTCACACAAAAAGTTACATGCACATGTTTATAATGGCTTTATTTATAATTATACAAAGCTGGAAACTGTTCAAAGTTTGAAACAGGGGCTGCTCACACAAACTCTGGCACATCTATGAAATGAAATACTACCAGAATGAAAAGACATGAAAAGTCATACACACAAGAGTGTGGATGGATCTTAAATGCTTTGTGGTAACTGAGACAAGTTGGACTCAAAGTCTACATCCTGTATTATTCCATTTATATTACATTGTGGGAAAGGCAAAAGTATATGGACATAGAACAAATCAGTGATTTCCATGGGCACAGGGAAAAGAGTTGACTGCCAAGTTGTAGTTTGGTGGCTTATTTGGGAGGGGACGGGGTGATGGAGCTGTTAGCTATCTCGATGTAGTGGCGGTTGGAGATACTTATATGAGTTCTTATCTGTGGAAACCAACAGATAGTGCATTTAAGAAAAAGTAAATTTTACTGTATGTGTTTATTAGGTTAATAAAATAATAAAAAAAGGAACTTCATCTAATTTTAATATAATCACATCAACTTTATTTTGTTTAGTGCTAGTAAAGTGTACCTTTTCTAACCATCTTCTGGGACCTTGTATGTGTGTATTTATGTATGTATGTATGTATGTATGTATTTATGTATTTATTTATATCTTTCAGCATTATCAGCGATGATCTTCTTTTCAAAAAAAAGTAAGGACATTTATTTATTTATTTATTTATTTATTTATTTATTTATTTATTTATTTTCCGTCACCAGTTACCACCCAACACCCTCCTCCACCTCTCCACCATTTTGTTTATTAGTTTATTTTGTTTTTTTCTTAATTTTTTTTTGTTGTTGTTCAAATACAGTTTTCTCCATTTTCTCACCACCACTCTCCTCCACCCCACCTATCCCTACCTCCCACCCTCAATCCTATCCCCTTTTGGTTTTGTCCATGGGTCCTTTAAACATGTTCCTTGATGACCCTTCCCCTTTTTCCACCTGGTTATCCCCTCGTCCCTCTCCTCTGGTTACTGTCAGTTTGTTCTTTATTTCAACGTGCCTGGTTATATTTTTCTTGCTTATTTGTTTTGTTCTTTAAATTCCTCTTATACGTGAGGTTATATGGTATCTGTCTTTTACCAACAGGTTTACTTCACTTAGCATAATATTCTCCAGTTCCTTCTGTGGTGTTGCAAAAACAGGATTTCCTTCTTTCTTTCTGCTGCATAGTATTCCTTTGTGTAAAGTACCATAGTATTTTGAACCACTCCTTTACTGATGGACACTTAGGCTGTTTCCAGCACCTGGCTATTATAAATAGTGCTGCTATGAACATTGGGGTACACAAGCCCTTTTGAATTGGGGATTTGGGGTGGCTAGGGTATATTCCCAGCAGCAGAATCGCTGGATCAAAAAGCAGTTCCATTTTTAGTTTTTTGAGGAAACTTTATACTCTTTTCCACAGTGGCTGCACCAGTCTGCATTCCCCCCAACAGTGCAGGAGGGTTCCCCTTCCTCTATATCCTCACCAGCACTTGTTGTTTGTTGATTTATTAATGATGGCCATTCTGACAGGTGTAAGGTGATATCTCATTGTGGTTTTAATTTGCATATCTGTGATGGCTAGTGAAGTTGAGCATCTTTCATATGTCTATGGGCCATCTGTATGTCCTCCTTGGAGAAGTGTCTATTCGGATGCTTTGCCCATTTTTTAATTGGATTGTTTGTCTTCCTGGTGTGGAGTCATGTGAATTCTTATACATTTTGGAAATCAAACCCTTGTCCAGTATATCATTAGCAAACATGATCTTTCATACATTCAGTACCTTTTCATTTTGATGATGGTTTCTGTAGCTGTGCAGAAGCTTTTTAGTTTGATGTAGTCCCATTTGTTTTTGTTTTGTTTTTTTTCCTTCATTTCCCTTGGCCTAGGAAATATATTGGCAAAAAAATGCGAATTTTTTTGCTACATGGGATATCTGAAATTTTCTGCCTGTATTTTCCTCTAGGGCTTTTATGGTGCCACGGCTTATGTTAAGTCTTTAATCCATTTTGTGGTTATTCTGGTGTATAGTTGTGGGTCTAGTTTCATTTTTTTGCATGAACCAGTCTAGTTCTCCCAACACTGTTTACTGAGGAGGCTATCTTCACTCCATGGTATGCTCATGACTCTTTTGTCAAATATTAATTGACCATAGAGACTTGGGTTTATTTGTTCTCTATTCTGTATCATTGATCTATAGCCTGTTCTTATGCCAGTACCAGACTGCTTTAATTACAGTGGCCTTGTAATATAGTTTGATATCGGGTACTGTGATCCCTCCTCTTTTGATTTTCTTTCTCAAGATTGCTGAGACTATTTGAGATCTCTTTTGGTTCCCTAGAAATTTTTGAAATATTTTTTCTATGTCTGTGATATGCCTTTGGTATTTTAATAGGGATTGTGTTGAATCTGTATATTGCTTTGTGTGCTATGGACATTTTAATGATGTTAATTCCCCATTAACATGGGGAATTAAAATGGGGAATTAAATCCATTAACATGGTATATAATTCCTCTTAATTGCACCTTCCTTACTTTCTTTCTTAAGTGTTTTATAGTTTTCTGAGTATAGGTCTTTTATCTCTTTAGTTAAATTTATCCCTAGGTACTTTGTTTTTGTTTGTTTGTTTCTATAGTAAATGGGATATTTTTCCTGTGTTCTCTTTCTGATAGTTCATTTTTGTTGTACAAAAATGCCATTGATTTCCAAATATTGACTTTATGTCTCTCTATATTGCCAAATTCACTTACTAGTCCAAGTTGTTCTTTGATGGAGACTATAGGGTTTTCCATGTACACTATCATGTGGTCTGCAAATAATGACAGTTTTACTTACTCTTTTCCCATTTGGATGCCTTTTATTTCTTTTTCTTGTCTGATCACTGAGGCTAGAACTTCCAGTACTATGCTGAATAAGAGTGGTAAAAGCAGACACCCTTGTCTTGTT